>CAUYUJ010017381.1:64983-117483 GCA_963575745.1 Prorocentrum cordatum | reverse complement strand
GCGCACCCCTCACATGTTTCGTGGCCCCATAGTGAGCGCCACCAGGGGCCCAAGCGGCAGGGTCCGCATGGCGAGTCCGCGCCCGACTCGGCAGAGCTCTCACACGTATCGCTGCCCCATAGGGAGCTCCACCGGAGGCCCTGGCGGCAGCGTCCGCATGGCATACCCGCACCCGGTGCGGCACATCACTACCACGTTTGGTGGCCCCTCGGGGAGTCCCACCGAGGGCCCCAGAAGCATTGTCCGCATGGCGTACCCGCACCCGATTCGGCAGACTCCTCACACGCATCGTGGCCCCGTAGGGAGCTCCACCGAAGGCCCTGGTGGCGCAGTCCGCGTGGCGTACCGGCACCGGATTCAGCACACCCCTCACACGTTTTGGCCCCATAGGCAGCCCCACCGAAAGCTCCAGTGGTACAGTCCGCACGGCGTACCCGCACCCGATTCAGTACACTCTTCACAAGCTCCACCAGAGGCCCCAGCGGCAGCGTCCGCGTGGCGTACCCGCGCCCGATTCTGCAGATCCCTCGCGCCCCATAGGAAGCTCCACCGAATGCCCAGGCAGCAGTGTCCGCATGGCGTACCCGCACCCGATTCGGCACACCCTTCACACGTGTCGTGGTCCTTTAGGGGGTTCCACCGATCGAGGGTCTCAGCAGCACAGTCCGCATGGCGTTCCCGTGCCCGACTCGGCACACCACTCACTAGTTTCGTGAATCGCGTGCTCGCTCCCGATGGGGCGCACAACTCTTGCGCTTCCTGGCCCCAATGGGAGCTCCACCGAAGGCCCCAGTGGCACAGTCCGCATGGCGTACCCGCGCCAGCTTCGACACACCCTTCACGCTTTCCGTGGCCCCGTAGGGAGGTCCACCGAAGGCTCCCCGCGGCAGGGTCCGGATGGCGCACCCGAGCCCGACTCGACTCGGCACGCCCCTCACGTGTCCTGGCCCACAGGCAGCTCCACCGAAAACGACTCACAACTGTAGCACTTACAGCTGAATTTGATTGGGTCTTTGGCCATGGCAATTTTGTCCACTGCCCCCCCCTGCAACAAGAACCGACTGATAGTTCTTTTCATTTTCGGTATCCTTAGGCCGTTTTCGGGCCCTGGGTCGGACGGGGCTATGACGAGGATAATCCATTCTGGAGTGTTCCGGGACGCTCTCAGAGCATTCCAGAACGCTCTGAGAAGGCCGCGGCGGCCGAGGCGTCCTCCAGAGCCGCTGGATCTCAGAGATTCTCGACTTTTATCCGTACCCGATTACAGTGCCGCTTTTGATGCATGCTCCGCGTGCGGATCATATATTAAAGATGCAGGGATTTAGTACTAAAACTAACGATGAGTTCATGCATCGATTCATTCATAAATGAATCATGTATGAAAAATCTTAGGTTCAAGACATCCTATGGACCAGAAGCTGCCCTGCAGCCTCGTCCTGGCTTCGTCCTACCTCTCCTCCTCCTCCTCCTCCTCCTCCTCCTCCTCCTCCTCCTCCTCCTCCTCCTCCTCCTCCTCCTCCTCCTCCTCCTCCTCCTCCTCCCCCTCCCCCTGGCCGCCAAGCGAGGACCCAGGACGAGCCGCCGGCTCCGGGTGGGAGACGGCCGGGGCCTCGGGGAGGCCGCACGGCCAGGGGAGCAGGAGGGGGAGGAGGAGGAGGAGGAGGAGGAGGAGGAGGAGGAGGAGGAGGAGGAGGAGGAGGAGGAGGAGGAGGAGGAGGAGGGCCTTTGTCAGGTCAGGCGGGGCCAGGGCGCCACGATTCGCGTGGCTTCGTGTGGGTTCCGCGCGTGGCGGACGCCACTGCGGTGGGCCGCTGCGGAGGAGGAGGGCAGGCAGGCCCGGGGAGACGGGCGTCGTACTCTCGAGGCGAGACCCCATGCGGGGGCTGGCCGCGGGAGGCAAGAAGGCAGGAGGGAGGGAGAGGCCAGGCAGGGCCAGGACGAGGAGAATTCCGCTCCGGAGCGCTCCGGGACGGTCTCGGAGCGCTCCGGAAGGCTCCGAGGAGGCCGCGGAGCCCGAGGCGTCCTCCAGGGCCGCCAGATCTCAGGGATTCTCGACTCATCCGTGCCCAATTTTATCCTCGTCGTGGCTTCGTCGTATCAGTGGCAGCGTCCGGGGGAGAGGGGCTCAGGGTGATTGACTGCATCATTGATTGACCCCAAAAGTGATCCTCTCGTCAAATCTATTTTAAAAGATGTAGTTCATGGATTCGACCAGAACTGCTTTCTGAGTAAAGCAATTCTGCAGTCGATCCCCTGCTCGAGCGATGCACCATCGATTCCAGGCGGATGTCCCCCCCCCTCCTGAGCCACTCCCCGCCCCAGCGCTGCCTTTCACTCTGCATCCTTGCCTCTGCGGCCCTTCCCTGGCAGCGAGTGTTGTCTGACAGCTCTCGTGGGCACACCTGGGGCGCCGCTGCAGCGCAGCTGCTCGAGCAGGGGCGTCGAGGGGTCCTGCATCCTTGGCCTGCGTCCTTTTTTCTGTGTACGTTGACTGTCAGAGTGAGGGGCCCGAGCGGTCTTACACGGTTCCTGGATGCGTGGCTGTACAGAGAGCGGCTTGAATAAGGAACACTTTCCGTTGGGGAGGGGCTCGGTGTTCCTTGATTGTTTCACAGTTTGCCTCGGGTTTTCCTGAGGTTTCCCATGGAAAATCAAAGTTCAATTTATAGGGAAAAGGAGCCTCGTTCCTTATTTAGGGTTCCTTAGGTCAACGCCCCGACTGTAGTGGGGTTCCGCGGTGCAGATTGTCGATGTCGTTCTTGTTGTTCTTTTTCGTCGTCGCCCCGCGACCCATCCTCGCCTTTGACCCACCCGCGCTGCGACCCGCCCGCGACCCACTCGCGCCACGACCCACCCGTGCCCCCTCACAACTATCCGCAACTGCTCGGGACTAGGTACGCTACATCCGCCGGCCCCTTGCGTTCGACCGTTCGTGCGATGTGTCGTGTAAATCGGCTGTGGCTTTGCATGGCTAGGTGGTGGCCTCTACCAAGGCGCGCTGGCTGCCCCGTAGAACGGCCTTTGGGGGGCCTTCTGAGGGGCGTCGCGTGGGTCGCTCGGGGGGGCCCTTCCGACCCGGCGCGCTGTCTTTGAGGGGTCTTGGGCCTTCCTGGCAGCCTGCTGGGCCCTCTCGGGCTGTCGGCAACTTGGCGCCTTCTCGAATTCGGCCTGTAATCATTCTGTTCAAGGCCATCATGGCACAAGATGGGCGAGCGAGCTTCGGCTAGCGAGGATGACTGTGCGCTTAAGGAATGACGTCTGATCATGACTCCGCTGCCCGCCCTAGCAATGCCAATGATGCCGCCATTGAGCTAAGTGCTCTCTCAGTGCAACGTGGAGAACTTCGAGGTGATCCTGTAACCTTCGCCTTCGACAGCTCGGCATTATCAAACGCCCGAAAGCTCAAGGCGTTCGGCTTTGTGCGTTTCGTCGCGGCCTGGCACATCATCGCCTTCCACATCGCGCTGTCAACTTCATCATCATATAAATGTGAGTCTGTACCATGCAACTTCGCTCTGTGGGGCCAGAGCTGGGTCACATTTTTCTTTCTACTGTCAGGTTTTATGATCGCATACTCCCAGCTTCTGAAGCCAGACCCTTCGCGACTTGGAACGGCCTTGTCTTTCATGCGAAGGCGCTTGGCAAGTGTGTACCCGTTGTATGTATTGAGTTGTCTTTTACACATGACAATTCTGCTGTGCCTAGGGGCAGCCGTACCATCTTCGTGGTGGACCTCTTTGCCGCTTTATCTAGCGGCCTTCGGCCCATCCTCTCGGCCCGTCAGCCGCTGTGCTTTGGGGGGTAGTGGTTTCGTATTTGGGTGGGAGGCATGGTCATTTGGCCTGATGCGTTCCCCGAGGCCAAAAACACGAATACCACGTGCTTTCGTTTTGTATGAGGGCCCAGGAAGCTCACGCGACATACCGTGGCACATATGGGGAATCTGGTGACATTCGTAGTCTGGGCTTTTCATAATCATAAGCATGCCTGAGGTGCTCAGCGCTGAAAACTGCATGTGCGTCAGAGCGCTCTACTACGTGCTCAAGGCGCGGTGACGGATCTGCTGATGTTGCAAACATGGACCTGGCAGAGTTGCAACAACAGCATGTTCTGTTGCCAAACGTGGAGTCGGGTTACTTGGTATGTCGCCGATCTGGTTTTCTATTGGCTGTGCTTCTTCTACGTGTTTCCTCGCTTCAAAGCGCTCTCCAATCGTGCTACCAAGGTTGGTTTCATCTTTGGGATGGTGTGTACATGCGTGTGGCCATGCGTCATATATTTGCACTTCGGTGCCGGTGATCCGATTCCATGGGAAGCTCCATTGGTACGGCTGGCATTGTATCATCCAATTTCGTTTGCGCACGTGTTCTGGAGCGGCATGTGCTTAGCAAAGATGTTTGTTGCGAGGAGCGAGCAAGGTGGGGACAATATGGATTTACTCTACTCCTGGAGCACAGAAGTTTCGCTTGCCATCATGCTGCTCGTCTTCCTCCTAGTCGACATGTCCGAGCCGCTCGTGTTTTGCGTGCGGTCGGGCGTTCTTCTGCCACTCCAGGCGCTTTTCCTTTGGGGCCTTGCAGCTGAGGACGGCGTCCTTCCGCGACTTCTGTGTCGCGGGCCGCTGCCACAATTGGGGGATCTCTCGTTAGGGCTTTACGTCTTGCAGGATGCGTTGGCGATAGAGGTTTGGATGCCGAAAGGGCTCTTGTTCATGCTCGTCCCTCCAGCGTATCTCGCTATAGTATTCGCTGCCCACCGCCTCATTGAAAAACCAATGGCAACGCTGTTCCTAAGGTGACTTAGGCGTCAGTTTGCAGGTCAGGGGAATAATCGAGCTCGCAGTTTTTAGGATGCCTTCCTCAGCCTCGTCCTACTCTCCCTCCTCGTCGTCTTCTGTCCGTGCTCGTGCGACTTACTATAAGCTCGTGTTTTGTGCACCCAGCCAGTTTCACTTACTCTCTGAGCTTCGCTGGGGCGATCACAAGGCAAGGGTTGGAGGCAGTATTTCCACTGCCCTCGGCAATCTGGACCTCAAACGTGGGTGGCGCAGTCTAATTGTATGTTTGACGGTCTGGACTTGGGTGACATTGCGTGAGAAGTAATTTGCGCCGCCTTCTCTCCAATGCCGATCATCATGGAATTCCAGACGCTTCGCGTAACCCCACCAGTTTCGACCCGCTCTCTGGAATCTTCCTTGGATCCGAAAAAAAGCGTAACCCCACCAGCCCGTGCTGGCTTCTTTGAGCCGGGTGAGGCACCCTGGCGTCCCGGTGACTCGTCGTCGACCAGCCCCAGCTAGCATGCTTGCGTGTTCCTTGCCCCTGGTCTTCAGACACTGCCACAGCCTGGTCGTGTTTGCAGCTGCCGCTTGCAATGGTGGGATGCGCCCCTACGTGGATCGCTCAGGAGTGGGTTCGCCTTCTTGTTCAGCCATCTGAGGTTCCCACTGTCGGCATGCGACACACGTACGCTGTGCCTGCGCAGCCCCGCGCTTTGCCACGTTCGGTGGCACAGCTACCTCTGGCGCCTGGCGCGACAGGGTACAGTTCGTTCGCCTTCCTGGTGGTCTCGCCTCTGGGATGGTTGCACTTCGGTCGCCTGGCACACATGGTAGCTCCTGCAGCCCGCCTTCAGCCCCCGGCGCAGCCCAGCGTCCCTCGGCGGCAGCTCTGGCAGCCGTGAGTGCGCTCGCTGGATAATTAAGGTTTCGCTCGTAGCCCGGGACGACTTCTGACGCCGCCTGCGCCTTCGCTTGCGGCCGCGACCAAAAAAAACCCACCAGCCCATCCAGAGACCATGCCCAGGCAAGTTGCCCAGATCAGGGATGCGGAGGAACATGCAGTGGAACAAAGGGCTGGGGAAGCCGTCATACCCAAAGAGGGGAAGGATGGAGGAGAAATCGGAGGAGGAGGAGGAGGAGGAGCAGCAGGAGGAGGAGGAGGGAGAAATGTGAGAGGGGAGAGGAATGAGGGAGGAGGAGGGAGTGAGAAACAGGCGGATGAGGAAGAGGAAGAGGAAGAGGAGGTGGGCGAGCAGAAAAGTCAGAGACGTCTTGGATGCCTCTCGGAGTCTCTTCGGATGTCTCTTGGGAGATTCTTGGAGTTCTCTTGCGGCGTCTTGGGGGCCTTTTTGCGGTCCCGGGGGCCCCTTGGAACGTCTTGGGTGCCTCGGGGGAGCCTCTTGGGGCCTCCTGGGGGGTCTCTTGGGGGCCTCCTGGGGACCTCTTGGAGGCCTCATGGGGCCTCCTGGGCGCCACTTGGGGCCCTCTTAGGGCACTCTTGGGAGCCTTAGGGCCATCTTGGGGCCATCGTGACAAAATTCGATGAAAGAAGGGGGCGTGTCCCTAATTCGGGCCCCCCAGTCTTCAGCTCCCAAGCTCGCCCCTTAGACCCCGCTTGGAACGCTTTTGGAGCGCTCTGGGGAGCTCTTGGGGCCGTTTCGGGACCCTCTTGGGTGTGCTCCTCTTGGGGCTCTCTTGCGTTTTTTGGAGTCATCTGGAGGCCTCAGGGGGCCATCGGAAGCGAACGAGCGAGAATGCGAAACTCATTGACTATGAATTGCACAGATTTTGGCCTCTTTGCGGCTCTCCTAGGGGTGCTCCATCGTCATTCAGAAACGCCTTGGGCCGCTCTTGGGGCCTCTTGGAGGGGGTTGAGGTCACCTTGAGCGATCTTGTGCTATCTTGAGTCATCTTGGAAACCATCTTTGCGCTCCCTGAAGCTCTCTCAGAGCCATCTGCTGGCAAACTCGCCGTCACTGCGCACTTGCTTTTGACAGGGATGGTGGGGGCCGACGTATTGCCCAATGTGGCGCACCTGGTGCGCGTGGCGCACCTGGCATGTGTGGCGCACATGGCTGGCGCCTGCATTGGTTCCCCACGGTAGTCGATGGCGACCCGTGCCTATGCTGAGACTCGGGTGCTACTTGTGTATTGGGAGGCCGGGTTGGCGTGAGCGAGACAGCTTGCGGCGTTCCCGCTGGAAACTTGACCACTCCCCCTACCCCTCTCCCCTGGACCTGGACGGGGGGGGTCGGTCGGTGGTGGGCGGTTGTCGCCGGTTGGGTGTCGGGGGATATTTGCTCATAGGAACAGTGAAGTATCCCTCCCCAAAGGGAAGAAGGGGGTTTGCAAGAGGAAACGCTCTAAACCACCTGCGCCCACTGGGGGGCTGGTGGGACTTCTGGGTCGCAGCGTCTCGCTCTGCTTCGACACTGAAGTGAGCGGCGTCGAGGGGGCAAAATGGGACGACAGTGAAGGGGCGCGTCAAACACTTTCGAGGCTACGTTTGTCGAGGACTGTGGTTTGCCAGCCTTACGAGGTAACCGAGGGCCTGGACCGTTAATCTTCCGGGACTGGCGCACTCCTGGGACGTCCACGGCCACGGAGAGCGCCTTCTCTCAACCATCCTGTGTTCAGTTGGGTCCTCGTTTTGCGTACGCAGCGCCCCGCGTCTCGCCTCGCTCCCGCAGCCCCCCTCCTCTCCTTGCCTCGGGTCTCCGCCTGCCCGTTCTGGCGCACCACTGACACGGTTCGTGGCCCCATCGGGATCTCCACCGAAGTCCCCAGTGGGAGGGTCCGCTTTTCATGCGCGGGTCCATTTCGGCACGCCCCCTCACACAGGTCGTGGCCCCACAGGCAGCTCCGCCGAACGCCCCAGTGGGAGGGTCCGCATGGCGTACACGGGTCCATTTCGGCACACCCCGACGCTGAGAGGAGGGACGACGTTTTCTGAGCGGGCGCCTGACATATAACGGTGGGTGGCTAGCACTCTCCTGTCACGTTTGCAGTGGGCTTGCCCGCGTGCGGGCGTGCAGGCCGAGGGTGCTGAGCCACTGGCAGTCCACCGCAGCAGAGTGTCAAAGTTAATATAGTGCTTCCTAGTCCGCCAGGAGTCACCCGCGAGGCGCGGGTGGCCGAGGCGGCACTCTCGGGAAAGCAAAGGCAGCTTTCTTAGTTGACGGTCTCACTGAGCTGCGGCAGAGGCGTCGTGTTACCGAGCTTCAGGTGTGCAGTTCTGGCAGCGGTTGCTCGCGACAGCTGCGCTCGAAGCTGCCATCGCAGGCCCTTTTTGCCACGTCCTGGACTTTACACCCCCCCTCGGTATCGAACGCAAGTTTTTCCCGCGACGTGGCGGCGCCCCAGGATCCCACAATTTCAATGTTCGTGCCCAAACTGGCGACTGCAACCACACAAATCGGACCCCGTGAGCTGCGTTTCGCGCGTCGGCCACCATTAAAACCTTGCGTTTGATTTCGAGGAGGGTTGCAGAGAGTGACGCTGCCAGGGCGGACCAGTTATCAGCACACAGGTATATACTTTACCAGCTGCTCGCGATGGGCGCAGAGGGCCGCAGAAGCGTTGGCGCGAAAGACCGCAGGAACCCACCGAGGTTCGCCACAGGCTGCCGAGGACTGCTGAGGACTGCTGGAGGCCACCAGTGGCCGCCGAACGCCTATAGGCAACAAGGGGCCCATGGCGAAACACGTGTAGTCATATAATCTGGTGATCGTTTTCTTATTCATTGTTTTGCCGATCGGCGCGGGCCCTCGCACTCTCCCAACATGGAGTAGGTCTTGGCTGCTCTTGGCGCCAGTTTCAAGCAGTCGGAGTCTCCCCATGGGACGCACGGTTTTGAACAGTCGCATTAAGCAGAGGTTCAGAGCCAGACCCCCCCCTCCCCCCCTGTCGCTCAATGTTGAACCTCCGAATCAGAAAACGTACACATGCTGCTTCCCGATGAGGGACCACACAATCTAGGCAATGCCAGTCTCGATGCTTCGCGTATGCCCACCAGCCCGTCCAGCAAAGACGCGCAGGCGAGTTGCATTGATCATGGAACGGTGGGAGCACGCAGTGTGACAAAGAGGGGGGGCTGCCGTCAAATCGGACATCGGGTTCAGTCTGAGAGGCCCAGGAGTCTCATTATAAATGCCCTCGTGGGCATTTAGTTGTGGGGGCCCCTCTTGGCAGCTTTTTGGAGCCCTTTGGTTTTTTTCAGTGGCCATGCGCGAGGCCTTTGGGGCTATTTTGGTTACCTCTTGGGGCTCTCTTGGGGCCCTTTTGGGGTCATCTTGGAAGCCATCGATCAAAAAAGGGGGGAGGGTCATGAATTACGGCCCCCCCCCGTCTGAGGTAGGACAACTGCCTCTTGGGGCCTTGGGGCGCTCGTGGGCGCTCTTGGAGCCGTCTTGCGCCCATCTTGGGTCCCCCTTGGAGCTCTCCATTACGAGGCCTCATGAGCCAATCGGAAGCGAAACGGCGAGAAGACGGGCAGCGTTGATTTTCCTCAGATCGCGCAAGCATTTTGGCCTTTCTGGCTCCGGGGGGTCCTGGGGAGGCTCCGTGGCCACTTGGAACCCTTTTGGGCGGTCTTTGGGTCTTTTGGAGGCATGTAGGAGGCTATCTAGAGCCATCTTGGGCTACACTGTGCAATACTGCAGACCATCATGGGCCACCTGGGGCTCTCTTGGGGCCATTTTGCGCCGTCTTTGACGCTCCAACGATCCGCGACCCTCGCATCCTCCAGATCCAGGGAGACGGGGTATGGGGGAGATGGACACCTCTCCCCGAAGGAACAGAACGAGATCGGAACCATTGGAAAGGTAGCTCTTTTTTTAAGCCACCCGTGTCGAGAGGGCCGGTGGGACCACACGTGGGCAACGGCGGAGCCGTACACTGGGCGTCTCCTGTCCTGAGCGTTCCAACGGTGGCGCGCCGAGCGGAGCCATTGGAGCAGAAGCTCGACCCCCCTCTGTGCGAGGAGTTCTGATCGCCCTCGGGCGAGCTCGCGCCCCACCTCCACCCACAGAAGAACAAGCCTTCGAAATGCGTAGGTGGGCCTCGGTTCTTGGATTGGGGAAGGGACCTCGCACGCCCGCCAGACATTTTCGGGGTCGACGCCACGATCCGCCAGGCCGGCGCAGACCCCCTGCGCCTCGACGCCGCAGTCCGCCAGTGCGCTGCTGTTCCTGGCGCCGCGGGCCGCCGCTGGTCGGCCGTCGGTGGCCTCGGTCGATGATACAGAGGGGGCGCGCATCATGCCACCAGAAGCTCATCGCCAGGATACCCTGCTTCTTTGCCCTACGCGCTGCGCGGTGACTTCCCGCGGCCATCCACGAAGCTGCTGCGTGCAGGGTGCTCCGGGTTTCCCCTCAGGTGCACCTCGCGCGCGGGCTTTCAGGGTTGGAGTTTCTTGCGAAGGTTTCCTGCGACCGCGCCCGCACTGTATTGCGGCAGCGGTTTTGCCGAGTGAGTGCCTGCGCTTGGCTCTTGCTCGTCCTCTCGAGAGATTCCTCGAGACTGCGTGCGCCCGGTGCTCGTCGCCGTCCGCCGCACGCCTGCCTCCGACGAGCCCCGCTCCACACCATGCCTCTCTGAATCGCGCCTGCAGTTTCGTCCCAGTCGCTGTCCGCCAGACTTGCCTGCCCCTTCCTGGTCCCGTGCCTGTGGCCACGCCCCCTCGAGCTCGTCCTGGCCCCTCTGCCTCGACTCGTGCTTCTCAGAAAGTCCTCGACGCCTGGCCCGGCATGGTTTCTTGCACAGGGTTGCGCCGCCCCGGAGCTCCCTGGATGCCTCTGGTTACTTCTGGGGGCTTCAGGAGACACAAGCAGCCACCACAAATGTCCAACAGCCTTGATCCTCCTCGCTCGAATCGAAGGGGAGGGGCCGGATGGGCAGGAGGAGGAGAAGGCGGAGGAGGAGGAGGAGGGGGAGGAAGAGGAGGAGGAGGAGGAGCATGAGGAGTCAGGAGGGGAGGAGGAGGATGAGGAGGAGGAGGAGGAAGAGGAGGGGGCGCAGGAGGAGGAGGAGGAGCAGGGGGAGTTTGGATGATGATGATGATGATGATGATGATGATGATGATGATGATGATGATGATGATGATGATGATGATGATGATGATGATGATGATGATGATGATGATGATGATGGTGGGGGCGATAACGATGATGATGATGCTGATGATGATGATGATGATGTTGCTAATGATGATGGTACTGATGATGATGACGATGATGCTGCTGCTGATGATGATGAGGTTGCTGCTGCTGCTGATGCTGCTGCTGATGATGATGCTGATGATGCTGCTGATGATGATGATTCAGGTGATTGTGCTGATGATGTTGATGATGCTGATGATGATGAGGATGATGATCACGAGGAGGAGGAGGAGGAAGAGGAGGAGGAGGAGGAGGAGGAGGAGGAGGAGGAGCCTTCTGTTCGGTCTTGCCCCCTTCCCCGCGCTCCTCTCCTCTCCTCTCCTCTCCTCTCCTCTCCTCTCCTCTCCTCTCCTCTCCTCTCCTCTCCTCTCATCTCCCCCAAGCGCGTAGACAAACACGCACAGACGGCGCTCGAACTAGTGCTCTCCCGCGCCGCCCTGCGGTCCTGGCCTGTCCGCGCCCGCGCGCGAGGCCTGCCCGCAGCGGCGCCCCCCCGGGCGACCCTCGGCGGCCCCCGGCGGCCTCCGGCGGCCCCCCCCCCCCGCCATCCGCCAGCACCACCAGCTCCCGCCGTGCTGGCAAGATGCTGTCGGACAAGCTCCTGGGCAGGGGGAGGCCCCCCCCCCGCGCGCACCGCTCTCCTGCCGCACTCCGTAC
Organism: Prorocentrum cordatum; assembly: GCA_963575745.1. NCBI lineage: Eukaryota > Dinophyceae > Prorocentrales > Prorocentraceae > Prorocentrum > Prorocentrum cordatum. The sequence continues at coordinate 105,888 of CAUYUJ010017381.1, read as the reverse complement.
GACGACGACAACGGCAGTGAGGATGGTGCCTGTGACGACCCTGGTGCTGGTCGAGACGATGACGATAGTGGTGGCGGTGATGATGATGATGATGATGATGATGATGATGATGATGATGATGATGATGATGATCATGATGGTGATGGTGATGGTGACGATGACGATGACGATGACGATGATGCGGATGATCATGAGGACGATGATGATGATGGTCATGGTGATGTTGATGATGACGATGACGCAGGTGATGATGGTGATCATGATGCTGCTGCTGATGATGATGCTGATGGTGATGGTGATGATGCTGACGATGATGCTGCTGCTGATGCTGATGCTGCTGATGCTGATGCTGCTCATGAGGCTGCCTACGCTGATAATTGTAATGATGATGATGATGATGATGATGATGATGATGATGATGTTGCTTTTGATGATGATGAGGCTGATGACGATGATGATGCTGCTGCTCTTGATGATGATGCTGGTTGTGGTAGTGGTAGTGGTGGTGATGATGGTGATGATGATGATGCTGGCGACGATGATGATGATGATGACGATTCTGGTGGTGATGATGGGGATGATGATCATGCTGATGACGCAGGTGATAATGATGATGATGGTGATGGTGAGGTTGATTTTGATGATGATGACGATGATGGGAATGGGGACGGTGACGATGCTGATGATGCTGGTACTGATGATGATGCTGATGCTGACGATGCTGATGCTGCTGATGATGATGAGGATGATGATGATGATGCTGACTACGACGATGATGCGGCTGCTGATGATGATGCTGATGACTATGCTGACGATGGTGATGCTGGCGACGATGATGATGATGATGATGATGATGATGATGATGATGATGATGATGATGATGATGATGGTGATGGTGATGGTGATGGTGATGCTGATGATGACGATGACGCAGGTGATGATGGTGATCATGATGCTGCTGCGGATGATGATGACGAGGATGATGGTGCTGATGAGGATGCTGATGCTGATGCTCATGGTGCTGCTGCTGATGACGATGGTGAGGATGCTGCTGGAGCTGCTGCTGATGGTGGTGGTGATGATGATGATGATGCCGATGCTGCTGATGCTGATTATGATGAGGATGAGAAGTATGATGAAACTGATGATGAGGATGGTAACGGGGGACGATGGTGATGAACATGGCGGAAAGGAGAAGGGGATGATGTGGAGGGTGATGTGAGTGCCAGGGGGAGGGGGACTAGAGGAAAGCCAGGATAGGTCAACGATGCCAACGTCTGTTTCTTCCGTTGCAGGTTTTCCTCTCACGAGCCCCCGCTTTGTCGTTTCTGCGCTTTGGGGTTGTCGTTGCGTCCCCCTCGGCCTCGTCGTCCTCCTCCTCTCCCTCGTTCCCTCGTCGCCCTCCAAAAAAACGAATTCCGTCGTAACGCTCGGCGGGTGGGAAAAAAAAACCTTCTTCTTCACAGCAGGAGGTGCCCCATCCGAAGCCGATTCGTTCATGGGCCTGCCATTCAGGCGAGAGCCCCAGTGTGGTTCGCCAATGCCTTGCGCAGCATTCTGCCGGATTGGCAGCATTGCGAACCACGGTGCGGGAGTGCAGAAGACATGTCAAGCGGGAGAGAGAGCTCATCATACAGCTCATCGTGATGTCCCGAGAGAGAGAGAGAGAGAGAGAGAGAAGCAAACAAGAGAGAGAGAGAGAGAGAAGAGAGAGAAGAGAGAGAGAGAGAGAGAGAAACAAACAAGAGGTAGAGAGAGAGAAGAGTGAGAGAGAGAGAGAGAAGAGAGAGAGAGAGAGAGAACGAGAGAGAAAAGAGAGAGAGAGAGAAAGAGAGAGAGAAAAGATAGAGAGAGAGAGAGAAACAAACAAGAGAGAGAGAGAGAGAAACAAACAAGAGAGAGAGAGAGAGTCAGAGAACGAGAGCTCCGTTTTGAAGAGGAAGCGCCCTTTGCCCGTGCAGCTGCTTGCTACGCAGGCCTGCACTCTGGCCATCAAAAGGTTGAGGAAGATTCTGGAACACCATGTTGTAAAGGAGCAGCCTTCCGCCTGCGCAGCTGTCAGATATCGAGGACGCCGGCGGCGCATCACCGGCCGCTCCCTGGGAGTTAGTCGAAGTGGTGCGCAGCATCGAACGTCGTGACGCTCCAGGGGCCTATTGGGGGCGTCGCAGGGGCTTCTTGGAGACCTCTTGGGGCCCTCTTGGGGCCTCTTGGGGCTCTCTTGGGGTTTGTTGGGGGCCTCCAGGGGGCCTTTTAGGGCCTGCGCAGCTGTCAAATATCCGTCAGGGCTTCGCCCTCTGGCGCCAGCCCCTCTCCATCACAATGCAAAATGTCAGAGCCGTGTCGGGGTGTCTGGGTGCCGTTGCGAAGACATCTGGGAACAATGATGCGGGGACGGATCGGAATCAGCAAGACCTACCTAGATGTTGGGGCTATTATTGAGCACTTTGTTGCATTGCTGGAGCGTTCCCTTCATGCCATGTGTTAGCAGGCCTCTCGGTACGACTGAGGGCTGCTTGCGGCCACCCGGGTACTGGGGCGCGACTTCGGCGTGGTTTACAAATGAATGTGGTTTCGGGCGCGCGAATCTGGCGTAATGTTCGAAGGATTGTGGCCTCGGGAGCGCGATCCACGCGTAAAGTGCGAGGGATTCCGGTTTCGGGGGCCTGATCTGGTGTGATTTGCAAGGGGTCTGTTTTCGGGAGCGCGAATCGGGAGTAATGTTAAAGGGATGGTGGCCTCTGGAGCGCGAACCTGGTGTAAGTTACGACAGATTCTGGCCTCGGGAACGTGAATCTGGTTTCATATGCAAGAGGCTATTGCCCTGGGGTCGCGAATCCAAGTTATTCCCACGCGTTTCAGACACCGCGATTCGGGAAAGTTGGTGGGGTGCTGGCGCAGGGCGCAGGACACCTCCTCCGCGCAGCCTGGTGGTCCCACAAGCGGGCCGGCGGAGTTTCAAGCCTTTCGTCTCGGGAGCCTTGAGACGGGGGTCAATACAGACGGGGGTCAGCCAAGGCGCCAGATCCTGCAGGATCCTGCGAAGACCCCCTCTGGCTGACCCGGGTTAGGGAGCCGCTCGTGGCCGCGAGGCGGCCGCACATGTTGACTGACCCGGGTTTGCGAAGATCTGCGTTGCAGTTTTTTTTTCCTGCATTGCAGTTTTTGGTTTCCTGCTGACCCGGGTCTGGATTGACCCGGGTCAAAAGATCCCCGATCGTCCACCTGTTTCAAGGAGTCTTTGCGAGGGGTCCAGGCGAGGGGCCGTCCTCCATCCTGGTAGCCAATGTGTGCTCCGCCGGGCCAGGGCCCCATTCTGATCGCGTGGCGCCCTGCGGGCCTCAGTGGGGACCGACGAGATGTGTGGTTACCCCGCTTCATGCTGAATTTCGTGGCTGTCTTCGGGACCTGGCTCGACACCTGCTCACGCAACGTATTCAAGCTCGGGCCTCTTTCGAGATCGTCTCGCACCTCATGTGCTTAGGAGTGCTCCAGGCCCCAGCTGTCGCCATCCAGATACAATGGAAGGCGCCATGCATGAAAATGAAGATCTGAGGTCGGTTGCTCGGGGCTGGATCGTTGCCTATCGGTATCAATTGGGTATTGTGTGAATCTCGAGCTCTACCTGTTTTGTCTTATCTTGGGCAAGTTTATCCTCTGCCTCCGCGTGTGGTTGCGTTTGAGCTATCGCTTTTTGCTCAAGTCTTTCGTGCTCCTTCGGGCATGCTTCCTACCTCTGGCTGGGCCTGGCTTGCTGACTGGGGCGGTCCCCGCATTCCCTTCGCGCTACATTGATGTCTGGCCATCCTTATTCGAGCGTCTCTCGTCGCATTCGGACTGATCTTTTATTATTGAGAGTATCCATGGGCTGACTAACGCATGGAGTCAGCAGGTTCTCGACGGCTCCTTTGACGACGCTGTGTTTGTGGGGTCCAGACCGTGGATCGACTGGCTCAGCGGTGCTGGCCGGCACTGGCAGTTGCCCCCACCGACCCAGACATGTGCTTGGGTTTCCTCGGGGGCCTCCGCGGCAGGAAATGGTCGACCTTTGCTGGAATGTCGCGCTGCTGCGATTGACGAGGAGAGCCAAACAATGGACCGACGCCCTCGCCATCAACGCGCTGCCACCCGTGCCCTGCGCTTGTCTCGTGTCGTTCCTCATGCTCTACGCCAGGTCTTTGAGCAGAGGCTGCCCCGATACTCTGAACGATGGAGACCGTGCCCTCACCTCGTGCCATGAAAAGCTATCTGGGCGTTGTGCTGCCTGCTCCCATGCAGTTGGGTTACGCTTGTGACCAGCGCCTTTGTCTCGGCGTGGTTGGCGAGCCATCGGGGTCGGTGCGCGTCTGGCGCGTCTGAAAGGCGGATGTGTACATTCGGACCACCATCTTTGCTGATGATGAGGAGGAGGAGGGATGATGATGATGAGGAGGAGGAGGAGGAAGAGGAGGAGGAGGAGGAGGAAGAGGAGGAGGAAGAGGAAAAGGAGGAGGAGGAGGAGGAGGAGGAGGAGGAGGAGGGGGAGGAGGTGGAGGAGGAGGAGGAGGAGGAGGAGGAGGAAAAGGAGGAGGTGGAGGAGGAGGAGGTGGAGGAGGGGGAGGAGGAGGAGGAGGAGGAGGAGGAGGAGGAAGAGGAGGAGGAGGAGGAGGAGGAGGAGGAGGAGGAGGAGGAGGAGGAGCAAGGGAGGAGAGGAGGAGGAGTTCCCGCGACTGCGTCGCAGCTGGCGATCTGCGTTCGGCCGTTCTTGCCCGACGTGGCGGGCGCTGCGTCTGGCCCTCGGCCTGCCGACGATGACGGAACGGGGATAGCGTCCTCCACCGGTGCTCGAGACTCTCACCCTTTGCGCTACGATGTTCCAGCCTACTTCAGCCTTGATCACCAGAAATAATCTCGAGCACCAGAAAAAAAGGTACCGAGACTCTAGAGTTTTCGCGTTTCGGGCCCTTGGAGGCACTCGTCCGACACTGTTTCGACACCGTTTCGACACTCTTTCGACACTACCAGGTGCTCGAGATTATTTCTGGGATGTGGTCCTTAAGTACGATGTGAGCAACATAACCTTTGCGACGGTCTCGCTCTTCCACATTCTCATCCTCGCCGCGCTCCTGCAGCAATGGCACCGGGGAGGTCCCGACCGATCTTGTACCTCCTCCTCGTCTCACGTCCATGCTGATCTCCGAACCTGAAGGTTCTGATTCTGATGGTGGTGATCCTGGTGGGATGATCATGATGAATCTCTGCCCCTCCCCTCGCACGTGATCGGCATCGCCGTCTACGCCTTCGCCGCGCGCCCCAGCTATGGTGATTACGACCCCAGAGCGCGTTGGAAAGCTTGATGAAGAATGCGACGCTGGCCTCCCGCCCATCCTGGCATTGCCGACAGAAGGGCTAGCGCGACCGACGCCGTTGAGGACGCACATGTTGGGTCTGATATTCGCAACCACACCTCCACGCCCGTTGTCGGATCATGAAAGGCTCACTAAGAGGGTTAGGGCACTCAGATCATCGATGTGCTCTTCTGCCCCAGTTGCGACATTTACGCGCACGCAGAGAACATCCGCTGCTCCTCTCGTTGCGTCTTCGTGTCCGCTGATTGCTTCTGCGTTTTTCTGGATGGTGGCTCTCAGTGCTGCAGTGACCTGCCCACGCACTCTGATGAGCCGTGAGTGTGCTATATGGCCGTTCGCCTGCCCCCTCTTTTGTCGCCACGTCCTCGATGCTCCTCCTGCTGCTTCTCCTCCTCTGCATTGTGTCGCCGATCATTTTTTCCACGCTCATTTAAACCATGCCTCTCCGCAGTTTCCATCTCTCCCTCCGTCCTTCGCTCCTGAGCGCTGTTGGTGCTCCTGCGCTGCTCCCCACCCTCTCGCGTTCCGTGGCGCCGTGTCTGCTCCGTTCTCGTTTGCCCCCGTGCTCCTTGTTCCCCCTCCGTCGTCGAGCCCCGCTAGTGCTACTGCTGCTTCTCATCTTCTTCCTCTCCACACGGCTGATGCGCTCGGATGGGTGGCGTCTTTTTTCCTACCTCGCTGGATCACGTCCAGGTCTTCTCCCCTGGCCTGGCAGCCTACAGTGAGTCTAATCTGTGCCGCGGCGTGCTCGCTCCTGAAGCTGTGCTCTCTATCGCCCTTGCGTTTCACTGCTCCCCTCCGTCGTCTCTTCCCTGACGTGCCCCTTCCCGCTCGCCCCCTCTCAGTCCGTGATGCCTCTCGCTCGCTCGTCGGCTGCGGGCGGGCCCGGCGACGTGGCCACGTTGATCCCCGCCGTGGCGTCTGGCGGCCGCCGGCGCCGTCTGCTGCAACTTCGGCAGGTTTGTCGGGCGCAGGTGGCGCGCCACCGCCGCCGCGCGGGATCGGGGCCGCGGGATCGGGACCTCCTGCGTGCGCTCGTCTCCTCCCCCTCCTCCTCCTCCGCCCCCTCCTCCTCCCCCGCCTCCCTGCCTTCATTCCTTCTCCCCTTTCTCTCCCTCCTTTTCGTCGTCGTCGTCCTCCTCCTCCTCCCTCCCCCTCCTCCTCCTCCTCCTCCTCCTCCTCCTCCACCTCCTCCACCTCCTCTTCCTCTCCCTCTCCCTCCCCGTGTTTTTCCTTATCAGTAACTCCTCCCTGTCGCACCCCCCAGACGTGTTCGTAGAACGGGCCAGGCTTTGGCCTGATAGCTCTTGAGCAATTATGACCCTGAGGCTTTGTAGTCAAATCAGTTTAGCCGGCCGAAGGTTTGGCTCTGAAAATGTGGTTCTCGGCTCAACGCCACGCAAACTCGCTTTTAACGTTTGCAGCAACTTCAAAGAAGGATGGCAGGGTGAGTCCATTATAAACATGTTTGTCGCTTTAGCGCCGCGTACATTGGTGTAAACATATGAAGACGTGGAGCAATCGTGTTGTTGTTGTTATTGTTGTTGTTGTTGTTGTTGTTGAACATTATTAATTCTAAAGAATAATTATTGTTGGGACCCCTGGTGCACGGCCCCCCTGCGCCGCCTAGGCCGCAGCTACATTTTCATCATTTTCGTGAGGAAGCCTCAGGTAATTCGATGTGATCAAGATCCGGTTGTTTTGTTCCCCCCCGCTTTCCCTTGCAAAAAACACTATAAAATGACATTTCTTGTTCTAATATAATCAAATTTCAAGAATCCCTTGCAAAAAATAAGGTAAAGTGGACATTCGCGCGCGCAAGACGAAATCCTTCCAAAAGCTTAGTGTTCGGAGCGATTTTAACATAAAAACATCAAAAAACTAATGGTTTTTCAACAAAAAAATGTCAAAATCTCATCCCGCGCGCTCTTGCGGATTCGTAGGAAACCCAACACTTTTTAAACATTTCTGTCAAACGGGCTTTTGCGAGCAACTTTTTCGAACTTCTGCGACAACGGTTGCGCACCTGCCAGGGCCATCATCCCTGTCAAATAATACCATGCGGGACACATTCGTTTTTTCTTCGCGCGCGCACGCCGTCGTCGTCGGCCGCGGGGCCCTGAATAGTAGCCACGGTCGTCCGCATGCCACGAAGTGAAGTGTCCGAACGTCATAGGGCGGGAAGCTGGGTGTGGGTGGTGGCGAAGAGTCGTGTGGATATTTGGTAGAGCTTGCACTGCCCCCCCACAAAGTGGGGGTATTGGCTGGCGTCGCATGAAAACCCTGGCACTGGTGAGAACACTGAGCGTTCGGGTAAAGTGATTGTTGTTGTTGTTGTTGTTGTTGTTGTTGTTGTTGTTGTTGTAATGTGGCTTTCGCCTCAGCGCCGCGCGATTTCACCTTGAATGCTGCAGCCGTTTTCATGGATGGAGGGCGGCTCTTTTGCAGCATGTGGTTTTCGCCCCAGCGCCGCGTGCATCCGTATTAGACGCATCCGTCAGCTTCATGGATGGATCGGGGGCGTTTTTTGGAGAGGTGGCTCTCGCATTTGGCGCCGCGCATATTCTTTTTACAGTCAACCCGCATGGTAAGGATGCGTTCTTTTCCAAGGTTGCACTTGCATCCTTGCCTCTTCGGCCCATCCCTGGCAACCTTCGCTGGCAACGTGGCTTTCCAAGGCCCGTTGCATCCTTATCGGGCATCCTTGTGATACGGGTTGGGTATACAAGTTTGCAGCAACTTCTTCGTTGGACTTGTAATCATTTGTTTTAAAATGGTGGCTCTCGCCTTAGCGCCGCGCGGCTCCGTCCTAAAGCTGTGCAGCTTCTTTGCGGATGGAGGGTGGCTCCTTTTTCAACAGTTGGTTTTCGCTTGAGCGCCGCGCACATTCTTTTTTGAACAACCCAGCTGGTTCAGTGATGGAGGTGGGGCGTTTTCGACATGTGGTTCTCGCCCTGGCGCCGCGCTGGCTCACTCGTCTCCAAGTGTGAAACCGTCTCAATGTGGAAGGGGGGGGTGTATTTTTCCCAATGAGCGCCGTCGCTTCAGCGTTGATCGCGATGGTCCTCACAGAGTCAGCATTCGCCGCGTCACGGACGGAGGGCGGTTCTTCTTCAAAGTGGGGGGGGCCCTCGCTTCCGCGCCACGAACACTCGATGTCTCGCAACACCGTTCCAGGATCAATCACGGGTCGGTTGAAAAAGGGGGCTCTCGCCTCCGCGTCGCGCGCAGGCGCACGTCTAGGAGAAGGGAGGGTTCATCCATGTCGACATGGATTTCTCGCTTGGGGCTTCGCAGAGTTGAAGAAAGCCAGGTAATTCAACGCAGGTAGCGCTGCACGGATCCATGGCGGCTCTCTCTCCAAAGTGGATTTGTCGCTCGAGTCTGCCTCGCAGGTCAGTGCGACGAGTGAATGTAAGTGGAGCAGTTCGACGGATGGGGGGTCGTTTTTTCGAGAGGGGGATCTCGATGGACATTTCGTTGCACTGTCTGATCATTGTCCATCCTGTTGAGCGGGGCCCTCGCCAAACCTCCTCCTCCCTCTCCTCCTCCTCCCCTCCTCCTCCTCCTCCTCCTCCTCCTCCTCCTCCTCCTCCTACTCCTCTCACTCCTCCTCCTCCTCTTTCGGAGACCACTCGCCGACGTCCCTGTTGGCCGCCACGGCCGCGCAGGAGGGCCAGCGCGAGCTACCAGCCGCGCGCGAGGATGTTCGCGACAAACACCGAACCGAGGACAGACGGGGCCAGAAGCGAGCCTCGAGGAACAGTCCATGGCAGACGCATGTTTTTTTGTTTCTTTTCCCCTGGGTCTAGATTCGTCATACCCTGTCTGACGTTCAAGTCGGATCTCGGCGGCTCGTCAGCCTCGGCGTGCTGTCCAGCAGCGCCTCGCCGAGGGCGTTCGGGGGGCGCCCAGATCGTCCCGAACGGCAGCCTGAGACCCGCGTTAGCTCTCTCTCTCTCTCTTTTCTTTCTGTCTCTCTCTCTCTCTCTCGTCGGAGGATGCTAGCTATACATGTAGACCGGTCCTGGCCAGCTCGATCCTGGGCCCAGGATCGGCCTGGCCAGGGTTGGTGTCTGTGTATATCGTAGGTGTCCTCCTACGGGCAAAATCTGTAGTAAGGACGCGCTGTAAGGACGCAGTCCCAGTTGAACCTTTTCTAAAGGTCCTTGGACGTCCCAGTTGGACGGTCCTTGGACGTCCCAGCTGAAGCTTTTCGAAAGGCGCGCTGCCGCGCAAGTCTCAGGACGCAAGGGCGCCCTTGGGAAGGCTACCCGCCCTTGCTATGGACTTTCCCCCGTGCCCTCGGCCGCCCCGCGAGGATGGTCGCGCAGGACACGACCCTCTCGGGCTGGGCGCAGGTGAGCTCCTCGGTGGTGCAGCACGTCTCGTCGCAGCGCATGGCGCGGGCCTCGGGCGCGCTATGGAGGGCGCCGCGCCCCGGGGGGGGCCTGCGTCGGAGGGCCCGGGCCCTGGCGAGCAGGGCCCTGGGCAGGCCCGCGCCGTGACACGTTCACGACGCCAGGCTTTTTTTTGGGGGGCAGTCCTCGGTCGCGGGGGCCCCCCGATGGGGTCCCGGGGCTGCGGCAGCAGCGGCCTGGCAGTGAACGGCTGGCCCCGAGGAGCGGGGCCGCGACCTCGGAGGGCCCCGTGTGGAACAAGGAGAAGACTTCGGCCGGGGTGCAGCCTTCTCGGGTGTGCCTGCCGTGCGACCACCGGGTGGTGCGCTGCTGGGAGGACTGCCCCGCGCAGCCGGGCCTGCTCTGATAATGGTTAGCTCCCTCTCCTTTGATCATAATTTGGTGGCCTTGGGCCCATCCTGCCCCTTTCCTGGGTTGTGGGTCAGCGGCGTCTTGGATGCCTCTCGTGGTTTCTTGGGATGTGCCCCTTGGGGCCTCTTGGGGGCCTCTTGGGGGCTTTTTGGGCCCTGGCTCTTCGGGCCTTTTGGGCCCTGAGACCATCTTGACCGTCTTCTGGCGCCTGCAGCTCGTCTGACGCCTCTCTGGGCCGTCTTGGGGTAATATAGGGCCGTTTTGCAGGTCAATTGGCCGTCTTGGGGTCTCGTGAGGCCCTCTTGGACCGTCTCCGTCCGGGCCCTCCAGGGTGCCCCCTGGGCCCTCTTGGGGTCCTGCTGGAGGCCTCTTAGGCCATCTTGGGCTGTCAGAATCCCGAAAAGGCGAGAACGCTAGACTCTTCCAAATACCGAAGGGCATATTTTTGTGTTGATTATTTGGGCCCTCCTGGAGGGCCTCTTGAAGCCTCTTGGACCGTGTTGAGGTCCTCTTGCTCCGTCTTGGGCCATCTGCTGCCATCTTGGGGTCTTTTGAGCCACCGTGGAGCCATATATTGAGCTTCTGGAGCCCATCTTGGGCTTTCTTGGCGCTGTCTTGGGGGCCTCTGGTGAGTCACCAGGGACATACAGAGGTACCCAACCATCACCCTACCAAGCTGTGAGGAGCGTCGCTGGGGAGGACAATCAAGGGTACGCGAGCCCACCTTTCCCTCCTTCCGTTGGCCTGCAGTTTCTGCCCGAGCGCCCGCGATCAACGCCCCTTGCGCCCCTCGAGAAGTGCTTGAGGAACCCTGGCCATACACGAAGCGAACCTCCTGGCGTCCCTGCAGTTGCAGCGTCGCAGCAGGGCGGAGTCTGCAGGGGGCGCCTCCGGGGCGGGTCCTCGGAATCGTCCTCGCCCCGCCCTCGTGTGGGGGAGCGCGCAACAGGGAGCGCAGAGGAACGGCGAACGGAAACGAGGGAAGAACAATGCTGCTCTGGCAGCATGCGCCTCAGTGCGCGGGTCCGCGGGCCCAGCTGTTAGGAGACCCATCTTGCTCCCCATGCCACCTCGAGCGTGTCCCATCTGCCCGTTCTCGAGGTGTCTGGACGGTCTTTGAGTCCGTGCCGAGATGGGGCTGTCGCGTCGCGCCGGTGCGAGCGACTCAGTCTGTGCTGCATCGCACGCCGTGATCGTGGCTCGAGGATAAAAGCGTGGGAGGTCAAGGTGAATGAGCGAGGGGAAGAAGCGTGGATGCGTGGAGGAGGGCGACTTCTTGATGGCAATTCGGGTGGATGATCCTGCAGTGAGACATCTCGCGGTGCCCGAGGCGCCGCCATACAGAGTGTCCGCCATGTACACACATACGCAATCCAATGGATTGTTCCTGGGCCTCATTGGGAGGGCGGCGGTGTATAAATTTCCATTGAGGGTCAGCGACTTTATACACCACCACCCTCCATGCAATAATCGCCGGAGGGTGTCTTCGTGTGTATGTATGTATGTATGTGTGTATGTATGTATGCATGCATGCATGCATGTATGTATGTATGTATGTATGCATGCATGTATGTGTGTGTGTATGTGTGTATGTATGATTGTATGAACGTATGTATGCATGCATGCATGCACGTATGTATATATGTGTGTATGAATGTTTGTTTGTATGTATGCATGTATTGTAATGTAAGTTTATGTATTGTAATGCAACGTAATGTAATGCAATGCAATGTAATGAACTGTAACGTAGTGTAATGTAATTTAATGTATTGTCTATATATATATACATGTATGTATGCATGCATGTATGCATGTATGTATGTATATGTATATGTATATGTATCTGTATGTATGTATGTATGTATGTATGTTTGTTTGTTTGTTTGTTTGTATGCATATATGTGTGATGTATTGTATGTTTGTTGTTTGTGTATATATATATATATGTTTGTTTGTTTGTATGTATGTATATATGTGTATGTGTGTATGTATATGTTTGTTTGTATGTATGTGTATGTATTGCTGTGTGCATGTATGTATGTGTGTATGCATCTATGTATGTATGTATGTACGTATGTATGTATGTATGTAGGTATGTATGTCTGATTGTGTGTATGTGTGTAATGTAATTCAATATAATGTAATGCAATGTAATGCAATGCAGTGCAATGTAGTGAACTGTAATGTAGTGTAGTGTAATGTAATGTCTGTGTGTATATATGTATATATGCATGCAGGTAGGTATGTGTGTACGTATATGTATGTATGTACGTATGCATGTACGTATGTATGTCTGCATGCATGTATGCATGCATGTCTGTATGTATGTGTGTATGTGTGTATGTATGCATGCATTTATGCATGTTTGTATATGTATATGTATATATATACATATATCGATACATATTCGTCGCTCAGAGTGCTGCGCTGGCGCGGGGCCAACCTGAGGCCCAGAAGCGGCCCCCAAGGCCCAGCACACTGCAGCTTCTATGTACGTATAGGGTTGTGATGTTGAAAAGCTGCGGGTTTCAACAGGGCCCTTCCCGGCTCCAAGGGGGCATGCGCGCACGGTGTTTTGAATTTCCTTGCCCTGCGCTTCAGACCTCCTGCGAGCCGCGGGGGGGGGGGGGGAGCGAGGGACGAGAGTGACGAGGATGGGAAGGGGGAGGGATTTTGAGGAGCAGGAGGCGGATGACGGTGATGAGAGGAATGAAGGTCAGCAGTCCGAGTACAACTTTGTTCGGTCAAGGCTCCATGTCGCTGGATACATCGACTTCACTCGGCACTCATCAGGTATCGAATGAGGATGGTTCAATGCGTGTGTGAGTGCTTGCGTGCAGTACTCTTGTTCGGGCTTGTGTTCATTCGTCCCTCTCGCACCGCTGCTACTGTTCCAACCGCTTGTCCTGGTCTTGTTTTGGTCTAGCATGTCCATGTTATAGATGCGCCCTTTATGTTCATCACTTCGTCACAGTGCGCATCTAATGCAAAAGGCGTGTTCCACGTAGCTCCGTTCTCACCAACATACCGATGTCCCTGTACCCAATCGGGGGGCTTCAGTGTGTTCACGCGCATCTACGTCTCGTCTTATCTCTCGCGACGCTTTGGATGACTCGCAGCTATTGCATGTTTGTTTAATCGCCGTTGTGTTCGTCTGTAGTGTGGCCTTTTTTTTGATGGAGGTTTCAAGCCTCGCTCTGAGATGCCATTCGCATGCTGCTTGGACGCGTCGGAGTTTGAGCATTGCAGTTATCCTAATTGTTTTCCTGCATCCTGTCTATGTAATTTCCGCTTAGCCTGTCTGACCCCCTGTGGCTTTGCGCGCAAGTCGCTGGTTGTGTGAGGATGTCGCCCAATGCAGTCGTACGGAGTCAGGGCCAGCGGTGCATTCGTCCTCACACCTTGCGGTGACGAAGGAGGAGGCACATGGATGAGTAATTGGAGGACCTCTCAGCCGACCCAGGGGGGAGTGCCTAACAGCTCTGGCAACGTCAGCCTTGGCGGCATGAGCTGTACGTCAGAAGGCGGGGACGGGACGGGGCGCTTACGCCGTGTCGCAAGCGGAGCAGCAGCACGATGGATCCATATGGTGCGAAGCAGGGGTATCGGCCCAAGCTGGAGTGATGCAGCCAGCATTCGGGTCACAGCTGGGTGAAGATCGACAGCCCAGTGCCTGACGAGCAAGCTGCGGCTCTCCGTGGCGCCGCTTGGAGAGGGAGTCGTCGCTCTCACTCCTGCCACGTCGCGCCCCGTGAGCACCTGTGGACTCATGCGCCCGGACGTGCCGGCCATGCTTGTCGTCTCTCGCTTCGTTGCCCGTGCCTCAGGAAGCTCATTCCATCCAGTCGATACCAGTCCCTGGACCCTGTTCGGTGTCCACAGGGAGGTTCCTTGAATCTTGCCTGGTGTCCGACAGTCCTGGGACTAGAGATGCCGAGATTGAGGAGTAACTTCCCGCGTGCTTGTTTTTCCCAACCATCCTGTGGTGTTGGGTCCTCGTTTTGAAGAGACGGTCCCCGCGTTCCTCCTTCTCCTTCTCCTCCTCCTCCTCCTCCTTCTCCTCGCCCTCCTCCCTCCTGCGTTCGCATGCCTCCCCACCACCCATTTCGGCACACCCCTCACACGTTTCGTGGCTCCATAGGCAGCTCCACCGAAGGCCCCAGTGGCTGCGTTCGCATGCCTCCCCACCACCCATTTCGGCACACCCCTCACACGTTTCGTGGCCCCATAGGGAGCTCCACCGAAGGCCCCAGTGGCTGCGTTCGCATGCCTCCCCACCACCCATTTCGGCACACCCCTCACACGTTTCGTGGCCCCATAGGGAGCTCCACCGAAGGCCCCAGTGGCTGCGTTCGCATGCCTCCCCACCACCCACCGTTTCGTGGCCCCACTCCACCGAAGGCCCCAGTCATGCACGTTTCGTGGCCCACATTTTCGTGGCCCCATAGGGAGCTCCACCGAAGGCCCCAGTGGCTGCGTCGCATGCCTCCCCACCACCCATTTCGGCACACCCCTCACACGTTTCGTGGCCCCATAGGGAGCTCCACCGAAGGCCCCAGTGGCTGCGTTCGCATGCCTCCCCACCACCCATTTCGGCACACCCCTCACACGTTTCGTGGCCCCATAGGGAGCTCCACCGAAGGCCCCAGTGGCTGCGTTCGCATGCCTCCCCACCACCCATTTCGGCACACCCCTCACACGTTTCGTGGCCCCATAGGGAGCTCCACCGAAGGCCCCAGTGGCTGCGTTCGCATGCCTCCCCACCACCCATTTCGGCACACCCCTCACACGTTTCGTGGCCCCATAGGGAGCTCCACCGAAGGCCCCAGTGGCTGCGTTCGCATGCCTCCCCACCACCCATTTCGGCACACCCCTCACACGTTTCGTGGCCCCATAGGGAGCTCCACCGAAGGCCCCAAGTGGCTGCGTTCGCATGCCTCCCCACCACCCATTTCGGCACACCCCTCATACGTTTCGTGGCCCCATAGGGAGCTCCACCGAAGGCCCCAGTGGCTCCCCACCACCCATTTCGGCACACCCCTCACACGTTTCGTGGCCCCATAGGGAGCTCCACCGAAGGCCCCAGTGGCTGCGTTCGCATGCCTCCCCACCACCCATTTCGGCACACCCCTCACACGTTTCGTGGCCCCATAGGGAGCTCCACCGAAGGCCCCAGTGGCAGGGTCCGCATGCCTCCCCACCACCCATTTCGGCACACCCCTCACACGTTTCGTGGCCCCATAGGGAGCTCCACCGAAGGCCCCAGTGGCGCGGTGCCTATGAGAAGAGGGGCCTAGTTTGCGTGCCCCCTCCTTCGTCTCATATCCGTGCGGTACTCGCAGCTGCATATGGTTGGGTCCTTCGCCAGGCTAATTTGTTGTCGTCGTTCTGCAAGAGCGTGGCCCACCGTGTCGAGAACTGTTGCACTGTCTGAATCTCTTCGGCCGCAGCTCGGGCATGACAGGCCGTGGCTACCAACGTTGGGAGACTCTCCCTCCACCATTCGGCGTCACCCAAGCATGCGTACTTATACTATGTGTGCGCCGGCCTCGCCAGGGGCAACGCGCGTTCTCAGAGACCTCACAGTACAGGGTCCGGCTTGAATAGGGAACACTTGCTTTTCAAAAGGGGCTCGGTCGTTCCTTTGGTTTGCATGCGTTCCGCTACCTTTTTGGCGGCGAGCCCCCCTGGTGTTCCTTCGGACTTCTAGGTTTACTTGGGACAAAAAGTGGCTTCGTTCCTTGTTTATCGTTCCTTAGGTCAGGCCAAATACTGTATACGCTCGTTGGCGTGCACTTTCTGGCCATGCCGCCCGGGCAGCGATCTGCTTCGTAAGATGTTAGTGGTGCATGTGCGGTTCGGGCCCGCGCCTCGTGCGCCAGTTTCGGATCCGTCTGAGCAGGTCTTGTGAGCACGTCCAACATGCATGCATGCGCGCGCACAAGCAGTTCGACGTGTGTCTGCGCGTGCACATGCGTTCACCAATTCATGCCATCATTCGCCTGTGTGCGCGCACGTGGAATCATCGGACATCCGCGGGGCCACCGCGGGACAACCCAGGGGACCATCCAGGGCGTGGAAGAAGCCACGGGACGGCCCGCGGGGCGGCCGCGGGACAGCCCGCGGGACGGCCACGGGACAACCCACCGGACCACTGCAAGCCGAGCCCGAGCGCGAGCCCGGGCCGAGCCCGAGCGCGAGGGCGAGCATGGGGTCCAGTCGAGCCCGAGCCCGGGCCCGAGCCAGAGACCGAGCCCGATCCTGAGCGCGCGCGCACGCGGTTGTGCTTTCGCGTGCGCGTGCGCGTGCGCGTGCGCGCGTATGCGTGTGCGCGTGTCACGTCCCAGAGTTATCACAGTTCGATGTTGTCCCTGTCTAAACCTCGTGCGACCCTGGGGGGGAGGCAGGTCTCTGTGCAATCCCTCGTCCGTTCGCCCTCCTCCTGCGCGCCGGCCTCCTGGCCCTCGACCCCGTCCTCGGCTTCGACCTCGACCTACTCGCCTTGGACCTCCCCCGCCTCCTCCTCCTCCTCCTCCTACTCCTCCTCCGTCCTCCTCCTCCTCCGCCCTCCTCCTCCTCCTCCTCTGCCCTCCTCCTCCTCCGCCCTCCTCCTCGTCGTCCTCCTCCTCCTCCTCCTCCATTTTTTGTCACAAATAGCTTATCCCTGTTGCACTCCCGGACGTGTGGTCAGGGTGGGCCGGGCGTTTCGCTTGAGACTTCCTCACCAGTACTGATCCTGAAGCCTTTTTTTTTGCACGCGGATCGGGGGCGGGTCGTATGCAAGATGTGGTTATCGCGCTGGCGCCGCGCACATTCGTTTAAACATTTTCCAGCTCCAAGGATGGAGGGCGGAATGCTTTTCAAGATTTGGCTCTCGCCGTAGCGCCGCGCGCGCTCGTCTTCACAGTTTGCAGCAGTTTCAAGGATGGAGGGCTGGTTTTTTTCAATATTTGTCTCGCCTTAGCGCCGCGTGCATTCGTCTTCAAAGTAGCAAGGATCGAGGGTGGATGGTTTCCAGAACGTGGCTCTCGCTCTAGCGCCGGGCACGTTCGCTTCCAATGCTGGTAGCAGCTTCAACGACGGGGAGCTGTTCCTTTTCAATATGTGGCTCTTGTCTGAGCGCCGCGCATATTCGCTTTGAAGGTTTGTAGCAGTGTCCAGGACTGGTATGGCTGAAGTGCCAGAAAGGACATTCTAGCACGATTCAGGATTGTCAGGGCGCAGCCGTCGCGCTGATTCTCGGTGTTGAAGTCCCGGGAATGTTGTGTTGGCACTGTTCAGGGTTGTCAGGACGCATCAGTCACGCCGATTCGCGACGTTGAAGTCGCAGGACGGGGGTTTTGGCACGATTGAGGATTCTCAGGCGCTTGTCTTCCAATGGGGCAGTTTCCGCCATGAAAAGACATTATTCTAGGGACCTGTGAAGAGGGAACTTGGAGGGAGGGTTTGCTGCAACATCGCTGACGCGTCTTGGGTTCACACTAGTCCTCCTCGTCCTCCTCCTCCTCCTCCTGCTCCCCCTCTTTCTCCTCTTCCTCCTGCTCCCCCTCGACCTCCTCGACCTCCACGCGCCTCGGGGTCGACTTTTGGCCGCCCCAGTGGGCCCAGCAGGGGCCCAGCAAGAGGCCGTGAGCGGCCAAAGACTCCCGTCTTGATGCTTTCGTTCGTGGGAGGTCCCTCCCTCGATGGCCTTCGGGCCACAGCCCTGGCCTCCGGCGGCCGTCCAGGACGATCCTGGCAGCCCCGGGGGGCCCTCGGTGAGGCGCAGCTGCTGGAGCACATCCCGAGGCCAGGAGGACCCCCCCGGGGGCCGTCGCAGACGTCCGGAAAACTCGTCGAACCGAGGGCGCCCGGATCGGAGTGGGCCCCAGAAGCGATGGGAGGGGGCGCGAGCGAGGAGGGAGAGCAGGAGGGGCGCGAGGAGGAGGAGGAGGAGGAGGACCAGTGGAAACCCAGGAGTCATCAACGATGTTGGAATACACCGTCCCTCCGAACCTTCTCTTCATAACACCCTGCAGCGGTGCATTTCCACTGACGGAAGTGCCTCGTTAGAAGACAACCGACTGAAGACCCTGAAGCATTCCCAAAAGTTGTTGTCCATATTTCAACGCCACGGATCAACCTGGCTGTTGCGTCTTGAATTGTGCCAGAACGCCATTCTTGAGATTTCAACAAAGCGAATCAACGTAACTGTTGCACCCTCATATATCCTGAATCCTTCCAATAACACTATTTGCGGTACGCTGATCATGGGAATCCATGGAACTCTTGTTATTTTTGTCAAAACGAATGTGCACAGTGCTAGGGCAAACACCACATCTTGAAAAGGAGCCGCCCTCACCCCGTGAAGCTCTTGCAGAATTTGTCAACACGAATGTGCGCGGCGCTCAGGCGAGAGCCACATTTTGAAAACCACAAGCCCTCCATCCGAGAAACTCTTGCACATTTTTCAAACGACTGCGCGCGGCGTTAAGGCGGGAACCACATTTTGAAAACCACGCGCCTTCAGTCTGTCAAACTCTTGCAGTTATTTAAAACGACTATACGCGGCGCTAAGGCGAGAGCCACATTTTGAAAACCACCCGCCCTCAATACGTGAAACTCTTGCACATTTTTAAAACGAATGTGTGCGGCTTTGAGGTGAGAGCCACATTTTGAAAGCCACCCGCCCTCAATCCGTCAAGCTCGTGCAGTTTTTCTTTGAAGCGAATGTGCGCGGCAGAGCCACATGTTGAAACCACCCGCCTTCAATCCGTTTTTAGAGCATCAGGGTCATAAGTGGTGGCGAAGTCTAAGGCGAAACGCCCGACCCGCCCTAAAAACTGGTCTCGGGGTGCGACAGGAGGAAGTTTTTTTATCAGGAAGAGGAACGGAGGAGGAGGAGGAGGAGGAGGAGGAGAAGGAGGAGGAGCAGAAGGAGGAGGGAGGAGGAGGAGGCCGAGGAGGAGGAGGAGGACCGGGGGAGGAGGGGGGAGGGGGGAAGGGAGGAGGAGGAGGAGGAGGAGGGAGGCCGCCTCCCGCGATGCTGTTCCCTCCGCGGCCGATGGGCGGGCGGGCGGCGCCCCCGGGGAGGCAGCGCCTTCGCTCTCGGCGGCGGCTCCGCCAGCCAGGGCCAGGGCGCCGGCGGCTACGTGCCCGGGGACTGCCGGTTCATGGTGCCCGTGGACATGCTGGTGGAGGCCCACCCCCATTGATGCTGCTGCTGATGCTGCTGATGATGATGATGATGATGATGATGATGCTGATGATGATGATGATGATGATGATGCTGATGCTGATGCTGATGATGATGATGATGGTGATGATGATGATGATGATGATGATGTTGGTGATGATGATGATGATGATGTTGGTGATGACGATGATGATGACGATGATGATGATGATGATGATGATGATTATGATGTTGGTGATGATGATGATGCTGATGATGTTGGTGATGATGATGCTGATGATGTTGGTGATGATGAGGATGAGGATGGGGCTGAGGATGATGATTCTGATGATGCTCATGATGATGATAATGAGGATGATGATCACGCTGACCTCGAGGTTGACAGCGACAATGATGATGACGGTGATGTTGCTGATGATGTTGATACTGGTGATGATGGTGATGTTGATGATGATGATGATCATTACGATGGTGATGATGACGATACTGATGACGATGATGCTGCTGCTGATGATGACTTTGATGCTTATTATGGCGATGATGGTGGTGATGGTGATGACAATGATGATGATGATGATGATGATGATGATGATGATGGTGGTGATGCTGTTGACGATGATATGCAGCTGGCGATATTGATGAAAGTGAGGATGATTGTCGCGCTTGTGCTTATCATAGTAGCGATGACGATGGTGATGATGATGCTGCTGCTGATGATGATGATAAGGACAATGCTGATGCTGACGGTAATGCTACTGATGATGAGATTGATGCGAGTGATAATGATGACGATGCTGCTGATGAGTGTTTCCGTGGTGATGGTAACGCTGCTGCTGCTAGTGTTGATGCTGATGATGATTGTGGTGAGGATGCTGGTGGTGGTGAGGATGATGATAGTAGCGACGATGTTGCTGCACCTGGTGATGATAATTATTGTGGTGGTTGCAGTGGCCTTGATCGTGGGGCTGATGATGCTGATGATGATGATGATGATGATGATGATGGTGATGTTGGTGATGATGACGGCGTCGATTCTGACAACGACGCCGACGATTCTAGGATGATGATGATGGTGGTGGTGGTGGTGATGACGACGTCGATGCTGAACATCTCGACGACGATGCTTCGGATGCTTCGGATGCTTCGGATGATGATTATGATGATGATGATGATGATGATGATGATGATGACGATGATGATGATGATGATGATGATGATGATGATGGTGATGCTGATGTTGATGATGATGGCGGTGATGGTGGTGATGGTGGTGGAAATGATGTTGTTGGTGGTGGTGCTGATGACGACGACGATGATGACTATGTTGCTGCCCATGCTGATGAAGGTGGGAGTGACTGTCGTGATGGTGATGGTGGTAGCGATTATGATGATGCTGCTGATGCTGCTGCTGCTGATGATGATGATGATGATGATGATAAGAACGGTGATGATGATACTGATGATGATGATGATGAGTATGATGAGTATGGTGATGATGCTGATGATGTGGGTGATACTGATAATGGTGATGCTGCTGGTGAGTAGGACCGTGGTGATGCTGACGCTGCTGCTTCTGATCATGCCGCTGATAATGATGGTGGTGAGATGGTGATGGTAGTAGCGGCGATGATGCCAACGATGATGATTCTGATGAGGATGATGCTGATGGTGATGATGGTGATGATGATACTGAGGGTGATTACTGTGGTGGTGGCAGTGGCGTTGAGTGTGATGGTGGTGATGGTGGCGATGATGACGACAACGATGCTGACCATGACGGCGACGATGGCGAGGGTCATGGTGATGTTGCGGATGCTGTTGATGATGTGGTATCACATTATCAATCAGCCCCAACGATTCGCCAATGTCGTTGGAAGCTGTGGCATAGGTATTGTCTCGTAGGTAATGTTCGGTATACGTAGCTGGATGCCGCATTCCGCGTCGAAGGCGGACGCTTCTCTCCTTCAAGTCACTTCTCCAATCACCAGCTGGCAGAACACTCATGCAAATCGGCGATCGCATCTTCTTTGTGCGCTCGCTCACTGACATGACCGTGGTCGAAAGATGCCTGATATTTCGAATCCTCCCTGTCGGTCGATCCTTTTGTGAAGCTAGAATGCCAACTCGATGGTGCTTGCCATCGGGCAATGATTTAGGGAAACAAATCAGCTCGAAGAGGGTCATCGCGTCCGTACACGGTGTCCACTGGAACTTGGTGTTGCGATCGCATGTGTGCTTCCAGTAGGTCTCGTCCTGTGTACCTTTCCAAATGCCATGATATACTCCAACTCCGTAATTCTGGCTGCTATGATGTTTCCCGTGGCCGCGCAGAATTTTGCTGGATTCGTCTCAGATCGTGAAGTCGTCCAAGGGACTTTTTTTTGTTTTGATATATATATATATAAACACAACAAAAACAAATAGACAGTGGGCATGCCACGCCCTTGAACACCTTTGCTTCTTCGCCGTAGTACTGCTCTTGGGTTCCGTAACGCAGTGCTGCATTGTCTCTGGCGGTTAAGACGATGCGCGCTTCTTGCGGATAGCAGGTGCTGTTGGTGATTTGGCCGCTTTTTGTCATTGGAGCCAGCCGCCGATTTAGTTTGAGATTCCTGAAATGCAGTCAGTCCGGTTCTTGATTCGCAAGTGCTTGCTTATGAACTCCATTCAGTTACTTGACGTGAATGCCCTTCGGGTTTATCATCCCCGTCTGCAGGTCGACAACCTCTGGTAGAGTGTCACATCTCGTCTTGGTCAGCCATAGCGTACTCATCAATAGAGATCTGGAGGCATGGCGATCCTTATCGCGTAGTTCGGCCGTGCCCGCCGTCGTCTCTACGGGGATCATCGGCTTGATGCGATCCAAGTATGGCTTCTGATGCAGAAGGAAGTGTCTTTTGTCGAGCCTTCAGTGACAAACTCCCACATCATGTGATACTTACGGTTTGCTGCTTCAGTTCGCCAAACTTGCATTCCACGTGCTGCTGTGCCCAGAAGATCAAATCTTCGCGTGGCTAAAAAGAGCAACCATCAACTTGCAAACCATTGATACATGCCAGAGAAGATCCCTTGTCGAACATCTATACGTAACACCCCGCATATGCGGATAACAGTGAGGGGGTGGTGGGGGCGTCGGCAGTTTGCGAGACTCTGGAGAAGCCCGCCGCAGGCGCCAAAGTTTCACTCACAAATTATACAACGAGCCCGCCGCAGGCGCCGATTTTTCGTTAAACCAATGTGGGTCGATCGCGGGTGGGTCGCAAATGGGTCACGGGTGGGTCGCGGGTGGGTCGCTGTTGGGTCGCGGGTGGGTCGCGGGTGGGTCGCTGTTGAGTAGCTGTTGGGTTGCGGGCGGGATGCGGGTGTAGAGGGCAGAAAATCCACCCCATAAGAAACAACCCGACAAGCGAAGCCGTTTAGTAAACGCACGCAAGAAATGAATCGAACACGGCAGGGCTGTTTAGTAAACGCCCAGGGCCGTTTAGTAAGCGTCAAATGTCGGGCCTGGGTGGTTTTTCCTCCCTTGAGGGAGGGTCGCGGGGTGGGTCGCGGGTGGGTCGCGGGGTGTGTCGCGGGTGGGTCGCGGGTGGGTCGCGGATGGGTCGCGGGTGGGTCGCGGGTGGGTCGCGGGGTGGGTCGTGGGTAGGTCGCGGGTGGATCGCGGGTGGGTCGCGGGGTGGGTTGCGGGTGGGTCGCGGGTTGGGTTGCGGGTGGGTCGTGGGGTCGGTCGCGGGGTGGGTCGCGGGGTGGGTCGCGGGTGGGTCGCGGGGTGGGTCGCGGGGTGGGTCGCGGGTGGGACAACGACAACTAACAACAACAACAGCAGCAACAACACCAACAACAACAACAGCAGCAACAACATCATTATCAACAACACTTACAGCAACACCACCAACAGCAACAACATCAACATTAGCAACAATAGCAACACATTCTCACCACGATCCCTATCCAGCCACGCGCCCAGGGACAAGGAATGACCGTTCGGCCCCCTTCATTCTGATATGTATATATATATATATATGCATATCTACTTGCAGTTTGTGAGCGTGCAGTTACTTGAAGAATTTCAGCTCGTTGATCAGAAACTGCATCATGCCATATGACATAGAATTGGTCAATCAACCAGTCCATACATTGCTTCGCTCCGCAATAGAACCGCTGTGTATAACATATCTTTTCATGTAGGCAGTTGTCAGCGTGCAGTAACCTGAAGAACTTCAGCTCGCTGATCAGAGACTCCATAATGCCATCTGAAACAGAACCGGTCCACCAACCAGTCCATACATTGCTTTGTTCTGCAATAGAACCAAGAGAAGTCTCTCGATGTCATCGAATGTCGTGGAACCCACCATCCGGAGATGTCGCCTCACGTTCGCTGGAGGTTGTAGCCATATTGTCCGGATGCGCTTACATTCATGACCAAGTTCTTTCGTTCGTGCTTCGTTCTCTTGGAAGTGTAACCACATCAATAATACGGTCGGGACGTCGAAAGCCTCGCAGTTCCCACTGGTGTTGAGCTCCAAAGCCTATCCATGCGACAGTGCTTGAACTGTAGATGAGTGTTGCTGTACCCCTGTACGCTGAACGTCCATGAAGCTTCGTCCGCACAATCGTGAATTGACTGCTGGTGCATGTCGTGCCTTCCATTTTCGCACCCATGCCGCGTCGACCGTGTTGGTGCTGTTGCTAGCCTTGTCCAGGATGAATACGTCGCGTGGCACGAAAGACTTGATCTCATCTCGATCTCCATTCCCAACGTGTTCCCAGTACTTGATGACGTCGTTCTCGGTCAAGAAATCCTCTTGAATTGCAAAGAAGATTCGTCTGCCAGAATATCGTACCAGAGACATGTCTCCTTCTGCAATGGCCCTGAGATAACCAAGAGCGGTTCCTGTACCGTCCATGTCGACCCTGACGTAGAAGAGGAAAACCAGTTTTGAATTCCACCTGCGTCCTCAGCTGTATGCGTTATTAGGTCGAAGTCGTCATTTGGCGGTGTTGATGGCATCTCGTCGACATTGGACATTTTGTTGCACAATATTGATACTATGAAGAGGGTGCCAGTTAGAGAAGGGTCCCGGATTTTCGAGATGACAACGGCTCTTCTAAGGATTCAGGCGGGTAGTCGAGGGTCTCGTCAGCTGTTCCAGGTGGATGCTCGATCGTCGCGTCCAGCGATCCAGGTGGACAGTCCACTGTGGTATCTGCTGCTAGGTCTGCAGCTGTCGTTGCTTCTGGTGCTCCTGTAGTTGGAGCTGGATCCAGTGATCCTGCGCTGCTTGCCAGCGTCGTTTGGGCAATCGATGACGGTCCCGTTGTTCTTGATGAGGCTGGCGCAGTCGGTGACGGTCCAGTCTTTTTGTTGTCATCTTGTCCTTGTTGTTGTACTACCAGCGTCGGTGGTGGATGTTCTAATGGTAGAACGGGTCCTCGTTCAACAGGTTCTCCATTAGGTAAGGCTGGTTCCGCAACCGGCGATTCAGGATCAACGAGCTTATTCTCAGGTGTCGTGATGATCTCCACCTTCTTGATCTCCACTCTCGTCCGTGATCGGTAGCTGGATGCACTTTCTGGCGATTGCGGCTTGATGCTCGGTGGCGGTGTAGCTATCTTGGCCTCCAAAGGCGGCGTTGGCTGCCTGATCTCTTGAGGCGGTGCTGGCCACGGGAAAGCGGTTTGCCTGTCTCTAATTCTAGATCTCGACCGATCCGACGATGCTGCCCTTGATGATTTATAGATGTCTCTCAGCTGGACGTGCCGTGATCGCTCGCTCGGTAGCCGGTGTCTTCGAGGTCGCTATCTTGGCTGGCGGCAGATTTGGATGTTCTGGAGGTTCTGGTGGTAGTCTATGTATTATTGATCTTGAACTGTCTAGGGCTGGAGATGTCGCAGCCTTGACTTTAGCTCTTTGCTCTCGTCTTGGTCAGCTTCGCGAACCCAATGTGAGGTCGTATATGTCGTGGTGGAACTAGTATGGGATGGCCTCTCCATGTAATGATGCACTTATTCTCCTTGTTCATGCACTTGACCATCCCTGCCGGGCCGCGCCATCCACTTCGATCCTTGGAGGGCGGTTCTCTGCAAAAATCCACCTTGGTCTTTGGCTTCTCGATCTGCTTGAGCGTCTCCGGCGAATGCAGCTGGGGCTTAATGTTGGCTGCCTCGGCAATGCGATGCTCGATGACCGCCTGGGCGATAACCTCTTTAGCGTGAAACCTCAGGCGAATCTGAGATTCGATCGAATCTGGGCTCCCGAGATTCGCGTCGCTGGTCGCCGAGACCGCCTTGCTGTCGTGGTGGCAGAAGTCGCCCGGCTCGAAGCCCGAGAGCGTTCGGTTTGGTGTCGAGCTCTCGTGGGCCAGGGCCGAGTTAGAATGCGGACTTGCCTCGTTGACGCAGTCGTACTGGCTCTTGCGCATGCCTTCCTTCAGCACCTGTGAATAAAGCTTGAGAGCTGCAAGTTTGACCCGTCCAAGACGTCGTCCCGCTAAGCCAGTCCGAGTATGTCTTTCGGATCCGATCCCCCAAGGTCTCGCTCGATGTCGTATACGTCGCACGCCTTTCCCACGAAGTCACCGAACACAGTGTCCTCTTGGTCTGAAACATGGACCCTGGGAGGTCCGAAATAGCTTGCCCAGCATCTCGAGACAACTTGATGCTAACCATCGGAGTCCTTCGTGATGAGGTGGTCGCGGCATGCCCAATGTATCGCCTCGTCGACGAGGATCACGTACATGCGGCCCCACAGGGTGAAGATGTCCGTATGTGCCCGATGATTGTTGTGATTGGCCAGGATCGTGCCTGCTGATTTGGGATTGGTAGGTGTCTTTCCCAATTCGGCACAAAACTTGCACTTGGCTATCGTCGATTGTATTTGTGATGCCACGTGCTGTGAGAAGTTACAACGTCCGAGGTGTTGTAGCCGTCTTGCTGGCTGGAAGATGCCACGACTTATAGAGTGGAGTCCCATCAGCAGTTTCTGGGCCTCTGTCGTTGTGATCTTGGGGCCCCCGAGCTTCCGCCTGAGCATCCTAATGTTGAAGGATGGCTCAGTGTACTCAAGCAGGGCGGCAAGCCTTGAGGCTCCTTCGGGTACTCCCTCGACAGGTCTGCCGTCGAGCGGTGGAGCGGGTGCCGCAGGCGGTGCGCTATGGTGGGCTCGTGAGGCTGTGGTGCCTGGAGCGGTGCCGAACTGCTGCTGCTGGAGGCCTCAGCGGGAGCTGGTGGTTCCAGTCCTTCGGGTGGTAGAGTCGGGTGTTGCTAGAAGTGCCCCCGGGTCAAGGTGCCCTCAGGATTCTAGGGGTGCCACGAGCGGCCTCCAGAGCACCCCTCACGAGGCCCAGAGGGCCCCAGGGGCTCCAAAATGGAGCGGAAAGCTGGGGGCACCTTGGGCCCGGGGTTTTTCTAGCAACACCCGATGGAGGTGCTGGAGCTGGAGCTGGAGCTCGAGAAGGTACAGTTACTACTGAATGTACTCCGACGACTGCTGTTGAAGGTGCCACCGTATTTTTGAACTTGCAAGCCTCAGCTCTAGCATGTACCGGCGTGGCTCGCATGTTAGCGCCTGGATAGCGAGCTCCATTCTTGCATCGATCGCACGCCCAGAAAACCATCATTGACAATGAACTGTCCCTACCGAGAATACAATGCCATACATGTCTACACAAAGTCAGACGGGGTTACCACGCATATGCTGTAGTTGCAGATGTGCTCCGTGTGCTCGCCCTAGGAATCTCCCCTGCAAGCTCGCCATGATACGGGCATTTGTTTTCCCCATTGCAGCGCAGCATCGTAGACGGACTGATCTCTATGTTGGTGTCGTCGAGGATCGTCGTCGTGTTGTTGGGCAGGCCTTTGCTGTCTGAGTCCTTGGCTCAATTTTGGCAGTGATCTATGACTGCTGAAACGGTGCGCTTGTCCTTGAGGATGCACGCGTAGGGGCTCTCCGTGAGCAGCTGTGAGTCATGAGGTGTCCCTTCTTTCCTTTTGAGTCCAGGACCTACTTTCAACCATGTAATCCACGGGAGATCATGTCTCTCTTCTTGACGTTCTCGATCCTTGGTCTCTGCCTTTGAGGTGGTCGTCGCCTTCCACCAGGGACAGCACCTTTGAGAAAAAAGCTAGACTGATGTTGAGCTTATTGTTCACCTCGTCCAACAAGTGCTGGTGATCAGTTCAGCCCGGGCCCCATCCATACCCGCAGTCAATTGGAAATCCCACATTCAGCTTCGTATGTAGTGCAGCCAGTGAAAGTCTGGCTGGTTCTGCGCAGTAGTCTTGGATGTCCAAAGTGTGCTTCGGGATGTTGACCTCGATGGCTGAGTTGACGTGGTGTAGCCATTCGAGTGCAGCTGGCGTAACCACTGGAAGAGAGCTGTCCTCGGGCATGCCGAGATAGTGCTTGTCTGCGTCCGTCTTACGCTTCGTAGTCCAATGCTGAGGTCAAACGTTTTCGGTGTAGACCTGGCCAGAGAACTTCATCCATGATGCATGCTGCTCCTGCGTTTCGGGCAATGTCCCAGCCAGAGTCTTGAATTCCATCACTACCGCTTGATCGACTTCAGTTGCCTCTGGAGCGGAGCGTGTCGAAGGTGCTGATAATGCCAGTGCTACTGGTGTCCTAGTTGGCGTCGATGGCATGGTCGGAGGCTCGTGAACTGGGAGTGGTGCCAGTTGTCATGCAATGTTGATACTGTGCGATCTGGAAACCATGATCTCGTGATCTGCATCCCAAAAGTTAATCTGGGCCATTTTCGCCCCTTGGGCCTGACGTCCTGACTGCAAGCGTCAGGGGGCCAGCGTCCTTGCCAGTGGCGCCTTCCCGCCTCTTGTAGTGCTTGGCGGCAGGCGTGCGCGTGACCTCGTTGAAGCATTGCACTCCTGTCCTCCGTAGTTCATTCTGATCCGCCCAGCTGGCCTCCTTGAAGTCGCTGGTCGGAAGGGAACCGATTGCATTGGGTGGTCCGATAGAGCTTGATGAAGAATGTCGGAGGTATTGCTATGGCATGTCGGCCTCCTGTACCCACCACTTTGATAATCGTGATGCCGTCTCCTCCTTGCAGCGCTCCGCAGAGCATTGACGACTGAAGTCGGAGTGGGACGTTCCGGGGAAGCAGGCCCGGACACTTCGCGCCCATGCCGCCGAGCGAATCCAGAGCAGTCGTGACCTCAGCGACGCCTGGAAGTGAAAGGCCCAGAGGTGTCTCAGCCAGTTGTTTGCTTCTCTCCGGCCGGCCTCCGATGCCAGTGAGCGCGCTGTCAGAATTCCTCACCGAAACCGCCCTGCCACACTTGGATAGGATATCGATGATGTATTCCTTCATAGTGTCGGTGCCCATGATTGCCTCGGTGGCGCCCGTATCGACGGGCGTGCCACGCGAATAGCGCACACGAATCATATAGAACTTCTGACAGCCCGAGATGAGTAGTTAGGGGGTGTCAGGGGTTGCCACCAACGCGGTGCTGTTTGATTCACTGGCAACTTCCCTTGCTTGTGAGATGCGAGGACCTGGAAGCAACATGTCTGAGAACAATGCTGTTTTGACAATCCACTTCTGCCCCTCATAGGGCGCGTCGCTGTAGAAGTCCCTCATTGTGAACTCTGAGCTTCCAGGGCCCCAGGGTTTTAAACTCCAAATCCTGCATCTTTGTCACCGTGCCAGCAAGCAGTCAACGTTTCATTCTGGAGGTAGTCGTGAATGTACTGTTCGCGCGTCTGAAGCTGCTAGCGCACTCGAAGCTGACGGTGTTGATGTGCCTCCCTGCGCTGGTAGATACTCTTGAGGCTCCAAATTTGACCAATTTGGAACACGAGGTGTTGTCTGAGGTGGCGTCGGTTCGCGACTGCTGGTGCCAATAGCTTCCCAGGAGTCGTTTGTCTGCAACGCTGTCCAAGCGCCATTGGAGACAGGTTGCTGTACCAGCCTTCCATCAGCATACTCCTCTAGCACGTGTCGCCAGTTGATTGTTGGCTCTTGCCATAGACTCCATCACCTTCATACCAGACAGTAACATCACCGTCGTTCGTCTCGTCGCACTGGTACTCGTAGTCAAATTCGGCAGGGCCATCTTCAAGAATAAATGTGCTTCCATTTCGATATCGGTGTCCTTTTTTCTTTTGCTCTTGCCACGAGTGCATATTTTGACTCTGTTCCTTTTCGATAGCCTTTGAAATGGGCGATTTGCTTATGTCTTTGCCTTCGTCTGTTGGTGTAGCCTTCGTTCCTGCCGCTACCATAGTTCCTCGCGCACTTGCCTTTGTCATTGCTTTCGCCACACATTCCGCTGAAGCTCTGATGGTCTTGACTCGAACCTCCACTGGGAGGAGGACAGTCCGTGCGTGAATGCCACTTGGGTCCACATGTTGTACAACCTTCTCTGCGTTCAGCAAGATTGCCTTTGCCCCAGTATGCTTCAGCTTGCTGTGGATCGTGTTGGTCGCCGACGTGATTTGCTCCACTCCATTCTTGATCTCCCCAAGAGGGCTCGTTCTGCCGAGATTCGTCTTCGTTCCATTGCCACCCATTGCTATTTCCAGTAATCGTCATGCCATGTATCGTCTTGCCATCTCCTGAGGTGTGATAAACTCCTGCCATGCCGTGTAAAGTCGCAGATTTAGCCGCATCATGATCTCCAGGCGTTTTGGTTTACAACCGTCTGGCGTCGCCGTGTCTCGAGAGGTCTCCATCAACTTCGATAATCAACGTGTTGTCGTTCTCTGCGTTGAGCACCGCGTAGTCGGAGGTTGGGGGGTGAGATCGAAGTGGAACGGAGAGCCCCCCTACCAGGAAATCGATTTCGGTTTCGTGTTCGTGCGTGCCGTGCGGGCGAGGCGAAGCTGCGTGGGCGGGCGAGAGGAAAGTCTCCTGTGGCTGAGGCGCGGCCGGACCAAATGATTCTCCGCCGGGCGGCCGGTGGCGCGCGGTGTCCCGCCGGTGTCCCGCTGGTGTCCCGTGTGGCTGAGGCGCGGCCGGACCAAATGATTCCCTTCCGGGCGGCTGGGGCGGCGCGGTGTCCCGCCGGTGTCCCGCTGGTGTCCCGTGTGGCTGAGGCGCGGCCGGACGAAATGATTCCCTTCCGGGCGGCTGGGGCGGCGCGGTGTCCCGCCGGTGTCCCGCCGGTGTCCCGTCCGTGTCCCGTCGGTGTCCCGATGATGATGTTGATGAAGATTATGATGATGATTCTGATGATGATGGTGATGCTGATGATGATGATGATGATGATGATGGTGATAATGATGATGATGTTGATGATGGCGATGATGATGATGATGATGATGATGATGATGATGATGATGATGATGATGATGTTGTTGATGCTGATGATGATGATGATGATGACGTCGATTGCGAGATCGATTGTGATATCGGTAGTGAGACCGGATGTGAGATCGATTGTGCGATGCTGATGGTGATGATGGCCTTCATGGTGTTGATGTTTGTGATTATGATGACGACATTAATGATGATGATGATGTTGATGATGATGATGATGGTGATGCTGATGATCATGATGAATACGATGATGATGATGATGCTGCTGATGATGATGATGATGTTGATGGTCGAGCGACAACGCAACTATCTCCACTTGCATTGTCACAACAACATTCACCACTGTTGCCCATTGCTGGGCCCCTCCCCCCCCCAACCTCCTTATCACCCGCAGGGTGGTCGTATAGGTAAGAAATAGGTCCTGCCACTTTCATCCATCCGTAATCCACATTCAGACTCTGCATCTGAAAATGGCCAAATCATAAAGAAAGGAGAAATCACCAAACTTGCTGTTTCCACGAAATAGTTCGAAGAACGCTGTGAGCACTTCCCATTGAACATCCTGCCTCCTGTCTGTCGTGTGCTCCTCAAGTATCTGCTGCACTAAGAACTTGGCTCCACTCTCCTGTGCTGGAATCAGATTAGCTCCAACTTGTCCTGCTTCGTTGGCTGGTTCTGCGAAGAGCTCTGGCGCTTCTATTATCTCCTGCAAGCCCGTGTCCGTGCTGTACACACCACTGGGGCCTGAGGTGGACCTCCACATGGGGCCACGAAGCGTTGTACTGGGTGGGGGAGACGCATGTGGTACACACCACTGCATGTGGTACACACCTCTGGGGCCTTAGGAGGACCCCCCTACGGGGCCACGAAGCGCTGTACTGGGTGGGAGAGACGCATGTGGTGCCGTGGAGTGCGCAGGCTCATCGTGAAAGGAACATCCGGTCTTCGTAGCCGACCACATATAGCTGGGCCCCACTGGGCCTCCGTCAAGTCTGTTTGAAGCCATTCTGCCCTGAGAAGTTGCGCGTACCTTCGGATCAGATATCGATTGATTCCCCTTACCCATCCTGGAGGCGTATTCCGTGTGAACGATTCTGAAGGAAATCGTCCGTTGTCTTGGGCACTGGCGCGTGCGGCAGCGTCCGCCATGATGTAGGGGTTGTCGGCGTGAAGCAAAGATTGAGCGTGACTGGTTCGTAAGTTGTCGATGCAGAGGGTCAGGGCGTAGAAGCTGTCCTGGCTGTATGCTCCCACAAATTCGGAAGTGTCGTCAGTCCAACCAGTAAGGCAACTCCACCAGGCCCCAAGGAGCGGGACTAGGCCGAAGAACGCTATTGCTGGCCAGAAGAATATGGAAAACAGGACATGACAACAAAAGAAGAACCTTGGATCGCATATGCCGCGCTAGCAAACTCGACTTTTCGTCCTTGAGCCGAAATGAGTACAGTTCACATGTGCACCTCTGCACTACAACTCATTACATCATCTTAACAACATGTTTTTGTTCTCTCCCCTCTCTCTCCCACACATGACGATGTCTAGGAAATAAACAGACTCAGGGTCCTCCCTTCTCCCTCCTGCTGTTGCTGTCTCCTGGGGCCTCTCGTTTTGCTGTTGTTGTTGCTGCTGCTTCTGCTGTTGTTGTTGCTGTTGTTATTATTGGTCTTCTTCCTCCACCTGTTGTTGCTGCTGTTGTTGTTGCTGCTGCTGTTGTTATTGTTGTTGAATAATCATTTCTAAAGAATAATTGTTGTGGATCACCCGGAACCTTTCCGCGCGCTCTCGCTTCGACGCCGGCTACGTTTTCTCTGAAGACGAGGCTCCCGCTCGAGCGTTGGCTTGAGCCTACGTGCGGGCCCTTTGAGGCCCAGCTGCGACAACAGCGGCTCCCGCTCGATACTTCCTCGCAAACTACTTTATTAGTGTTTTAACAAATGGTCGCAGCCACGCAGAGGGCGTGCGTAGCGACGCCCCAAATGCTCGGTCTCCAGTACTTCTACGTGGCGGCGCCCCCGCAGGCACGCAGAGGGCACGCGTGGCGACGGGGGCGTCGCCACGCAGAGCTACTAAAGACCAAACATTTTGAAAACCAATTGTTTCCACTACTAAAGTACCCCGAGACACCCTGGCCAGAGAGGCCCCCGAACTCAGGAACGGCGCTCTCGCTCGAGACTTTATCGCAATTCAACTAAGTTGGCGGAGTCCCAGCCACGACGACAAGGGCTCCTGCTCGATACTTCCTCACGGTTTACTCCGAGAGCCCCTGGCCAAGAAGGCCCCCGAACGCAGGAACGGCGCTCTCGCTCAAGACTTTCCTGTAATTTAGGCAAGTTGGTGGAGGCCCGGACACGGCGACAAGGGCTCCCGTTCGATATTTCTCCACAGGTATTCCGAGAGACCCTGGCCGGAGAGGCCCCCGAACCTAGGAATGATGCTCTCGCTCGAGACATCTTCGCATTTCAGTCAGTGGCCGACAAGGAAGATATCCCCCCCGAAAAGGGGGTGCAATCGAAGACGAAGTAGTCAGGTATCGAGGGTTGGGGTATACGGAATGCCAGACACGCGTGCCAGTAAGAGCGAACAGTCTTAAACTGATTGTTGTTGTTGTTGTTGTTGTTGTTGTTGTTGTTGTTGTTGTTGCTGCTGCTGCTGCTGCTGCTGTTGTTGTTGTTGTTTTTTTTGGGGGGGGGGGGGGGGGCAGGCTGCCGAGGAGGGCTCCTTCAGCATCGCGGACACGTCCAGCGGGCTGCTGCTTCGGGTGGGCATCGAGAACCAGGACCAACATGGGGGTAGGTTAGGGGCAACGCTTGGGGGGGGATCGCCTGGCGGGGAGTGCATTCTCCCCAATCGCCTATCTTATTGATCGCCGATATCCAGGCACAACAAAGAACCACAACCACAACTGAGACGATTTTTTCCGAGGCCCCCCCGGGGGAGAACCCACTGACTTCGACATGAACACTTCGGTTGTGGTTGTGGTCCATTTGGCCGTCCTGGGACGACAAATCGACCACCACCAGTACCCAGCTGGTTTTGGTCTTCCGACAACCCTTTGCTATGTGCAAGATATTCCCCAGGGTGTGCCTTCGATGTGGTTGCGGTCGCTTGCTGTCCCCGCGCGATAGGGACTGATAGGCCCACCCCGCCCAGGAACGTGCCGTGTCGTGACCGGGGGCTTATCGCCGACTTATCGGCGATCCACCGCCAATTCCAGGTCGATGCTCTCCGCCTGAGCCAGTCCCCCCCCTCGCGTTCCCCGTCAAGCAGGGGCAGGGGGGAAGAGACCAAGACCTTTTCGCATCGTGACAGGAATCACGACGTCGGCGGCCTGGGATTGAGTGGGGGAGGAGGGTTCTAGCAGGGGGAACAGGGAGGCCTCCCATATGACTCTGAAGACTTCCAGAGACCACCAGAGACCTCCAGATACCTTTTTGTGCCTCCAGCGACTTCCATTGACCTCCAAAGAATTTCGGAGGTTCAAGGAGTCTAGGTGTGAACGTTTTTCGTCTTCCTTGGGCCTTCTCGGAGGCCCTCGTCGCCATGCTTGTGATCGCTTCGGAATCCTGGCCCGCGCCCCAAGACAAGGTCAAGGCCCAGTCTATTCTCTAACCTCGCTTCCCGTTGCTTTTCTTCTTGTGACTATTCCTATCCTCTCTTCTCTTCCATGCTCCCACCTCATAGTGTCTTAGATCATAGTATATTTTCTTTTTGCCCTTTTATTATCGTGGCTTCTTTTCCTTTGAACGTTGTTATCATGTATATTCTCTCCTTTATCTATGACATGTGATCTCCACCTGACCCTATAACATGATCTCTCCCTGTCTTGTGTATTATCACTTCTTTTATCCTCTCCATTTTTCTCCTCTCCTCTTTTATTCGCTTCTCCCCTCTTCTTTTCTCTTTTCATGTGTTTTTGCATCGTATTCTCTCGTCTCCTCTTCTCTTGTCATCTCCGCTCCGCTCGTCTTCTCTTCTGTCCCTCTTCTCTTTATCCTCTCTCCCCTTCGATCTCTGCTCCTCTCTTCCCCCCCCTCCCCTCCCCTCTCCTCTCCTCTGCTCTCCTCTTCCCTTCCCCTCCTTTGTCCTCCTCCCTCCCTCCTCCAGCAGACTCTCGCCCAGAGGCTTTGGTGGAGGCCCGCCCAGGTGGCACACCCACGCGAAACTGCCCGGCACCGACCCGAGTTTTCTGTGTGCGGCCCTGCAAAGGCCTGCCGCCCTCCGCCGGGCCCTTCGAGGCTCCGGGCGCCCCCTCTCGAGGCGTTGGGCGCTGCCGCGCGGCGCCACGGCAGCTCAGCGCGCGCGTTGGAAGAGAAAGAAGCTCGGCTTCAGCGGGCCTCTGCGGCCCAGGCCCGACGTCTCGGCCTCCAGAGCTCGGGCTGCAGCGGTGGCGCCGAGTGGCGCGTGGGGTGCCGAGAGGTGGGTGGGCTGCAGCGGTGCGCCAAGGAGGACGGCGGTGGTGATGATGCTGCTGATGAGGACGAGGATGAGGATGAGGGTGAGGATGAGGGTGAGGATGAGGATGGGGATGCGCATAGGGATGCGGACGAGGACGAACCGCGCTGTCGCGTGGGACACCCTTACAACTCATGCAGGAATCGCGCTCTCGCGTGGGACTTCCCAGCAATGTATTCAGACGCCGCCTCCTCGACACTCAGGAATCATGCTCTCGCTCTGGATTTCCTTCCGATTTATGTATGGATCGCGCCGTCGCTCGGGACTTCCTCGCGATTCATGCGGGACGCACGCTTCCGCAACCCGCCTGCCCCGTGTTCCTTCTTTCCATCCGTCCTCTCTTCTCCTGCTCCGGGGGCTGCACGAAATACGCGTTGCAGGTAAGAAGGACCTGCCCCGAGGGGGTATGATCGAAGACGACGAGGGCGGGTAGCGACGGTTTGGGGTATACGTGTTGGACGATAACATTGTAGTTTCCATTAGTTTTGTTATTATTATTATTGTTGTTGTGCTTGTTGGTTGTTGGTTGTTGGTTGTTGGTTGTTGGTCGTGGTTTTGGTTTGTGGTTGTTGTTGTTGTTGTTGTTGTTGTTGTGATTGAAGTCTCATGTCTGAATCTTTTTTATGTTCCCCCCCTTCTGGGGCACATGGGTTTTTCAATTGAAGTGCCCTTCCCGGGCTCACACCTGGTTTTTAATCAGGGAAAGTCTTGGGTCTCAGAATTGGGCCCCTGGCCCCCGAGTAACATCAACAGCGGCTTCCGTCTGATATTTTCTCAATAATAATTATTCCCACATCGCGCTCTAACGCGGGTCGTCGTCACAATTTAAGCAGGAATGCTGCTCTCGCGCGGGACTTCTTCGCAATTCATTCAGGCGCCGCGCCCTCGACACTCAGTAATCACGCTCTCGCTTTGGCCCATCTCACGATTTATGGGGGAATCGCGCTATCGCTCGAGATTCGCAGGTCATGCAGGACGCACGCTTCAGCAACCCGCCTGTTCGACCTGGCCGCCTGAGCCCGCCTTCAGTCCCGCCTCTGCTCCTAGTCCCCTCCTGCTACTTCCCCTCTTGTTTTCCATTCTCCTCCCTCCCCCTTGTCCCTTTCTTCCATCCGTCCTCTCTTCCCCTGTCGTATGTGGCTGCATGTAATACATGTTGCAGGTAAGAAAGATATACCCCCAAGTGGGTGCGATCGAAGACGAAGACGGCGGGTATCGAGGGTTTGGGATATACGGGTTGAATTGCACGCGCGCAGATCAGAGTGAACAGTCTTAAACTGATTGTGGTTGTTGCTGTTGCTGATATGGTTGTTCTTTTCACTGTTGTTGCTGCTGTCGTTGCTGTTGGTGATGTTGTTGTTGCTGCCGTTGTTGTTGCTGCTGTTGTTGATGCTGTTGTTATTGTCGTTATTGTTGTTGTTGCTGCTGTTGTTGTTGCTGTTGGCGCTGATGTTATTGTCGTTGTTGTTGCTGCTGTTGTTGTCGTTGTTGTTGTTGCTGTTGTTGTTGTTGTTGTTGTTGGTGTTGCTGTTGTCGTCCCACTCGCGACCCAGTCCGCGACCGACCTGCGACCCGCTCACGACACACCCACGACGCACCTGCGACCCACCCGCAACCCACCTGCGACCCACGACCCACCCAGCGACCCACTCGTCCGCGACCTTCCCGCGACCCACGCGCGACCCACCCCGCGCCCGCCTCCTCACTCTTATCCGCAGTTGCGGGGTGCCACATTGCTACATCATATTCTAGTAGAGCTGGATCGAGGCCTCGTAGGATTAAATTAGAGCTGGATCCACCGATAATCGGATTCTGTGAGAGTTGGGTCGAGCCCGACTAGGATGCTATTAACATTAGAGCCAGCTATAGTAAGATTATATCAGATTTCCATCGAGCACTAATGGGATTCTATTCAAGGGAGGGGGGGTCCGGTTCGAACCCCTCCTCACCTTGGACTGGGTGGTGGGGGGCTGGTTCGAACCCACCCACCCCAAGTGATCGAAGGGGCCCCCCCCCCCAGTTTGAGAGGCCGGTGTCTGGCGGGCCGGGGGGAGGGCAGTCTCTCCGGGCGCTTCACATGTTTCGGGGTGGGGGGGGCGGGGGGCGGTTCCGACGTGTCCAGGGACTTGTTTCCAAGCACGCGTCCACGGAACGCGTTCTCTCCAAGCGCGGGGGCGGTGGTCGGCTGCGCCCCCGCCCCGGATATCCCGACGCCGGGAGGCGCCGAGAGAGGCCCCCTCCGCAGGCGCTCTCACTGGGGCCCCCCGAGAGGCAGATGCAGCAGAGAGGCGGGCCAGAGCAGGGGCCGCGCCTGCGGCGCGCTGTACTCGCCCACGGCGGAGGGCGGCGGCAGGCCGGCGGGAGGCCGGCGGGGGTGTGCAGCTGGGGCCCATGCCAAGAGACACCCTGCTGGCCTCCAGTCAGGAGGGGATAAAACACACAGACACAACTAATCGTCGATTCCAAAGAAAATATGGGAAAATATGGGAAGTGGGGGGGAAGACAAAAACCCAGAAAATATATGAAAATAGGGGGAATCCTTTTATTTGTGTGTATTTCTTTGTGTGTCCTGGGGCCCCTTCATCCAGGGTGCCGTGGGTTTCTTGGGTTTCGGTGGTTTTGAGATGAAGAGCGTGACGTTCCCACCAAACATCCATGAGCGTCCTGGGGTCTCAGGGTTGGGTTTCTCGTGGAAGGTCTCTTGTGGTCGGGCCTCCGCTGTAACACGGCGGCGGCTCCCCTGGCAGAAGTTCGGTGGAAAGCGGTTGGAGTCGAAGAATAAAAAAACGCCCTAAACATAATTGTTTGGCGCTCCGCGCGGGTTTCGTGGATCCGCGCTGGGTCCCTCCCGGCGGCGCCTCCGGCGCCGCCCCTGCCGCGCTCCGCGCGCCAGGGAGAGGGGTCCAGCGCAGATCCAAGGAATCCGCGCGGAGCGCCAAAAATTAATGTTTACGCAGATGTTTCTTCTAAGCACGGCGGCGGCTCCCCCGGCAGAAGGTCGGCGGAAAGCGGTCGGAGGCAGAAGCATCAGGGCCTCGGCGCCGAGGCCGCGCGGGTAGCCCCCTCTTTCCTCGATTGGGCCTTGTCGGCGCGATGGCTGCAGGCGGTCCTCCAGACCATCCTGCCTGGGGTGTGGCCTGGTGCTCGCGAGCCTGGCCTGTCGCGACACCCGGGCGTAGACGAAGGGCGGCGACGAGGCGGCGACGGCGACAACAAGGCGGCGGACCCGACACTGGGGCCCAGTTCATTGTGAACAGAGGCAGGAACCCCTGGGTGCACGCAATGATTGGGGAACATGTCAAAGCCCGCTCAAAAAGCGTCCGCAAACCGTAGCTCTCGACCCTCAGGGGTCGAGGGCAGAACTGACCATCGAGAGCATGCGGGGACCAGCGCCCTCCTCCTACCCCTCTCTCCTCCCTCGTTCCTCCTCCTCCTCATTTTCCTCCTCCTCCTCCTCTTCCTCCTCCTCCTCCAACCCCTTCCCCTTCCTTCTCCATCCTCCCCTCCTCGCTCCTCCTCCTCCTCCTCCTCCGCCTCATCATCCATCTTCCCTGTTGTTGCTCCTTGTTGAATTCTCATCTCTGAAGAATAAATATTGTTGATCCCCCCCACCGGCGCATACGGTTTTTTCTCAATCAAAGTGTGCCCCTCGACGCTCGTACCCTGTTTTTTGACAGGGAAAGTCTTCCTGCTCAAACTGGGCCCCTGGCCCCCGGGTTACAACAACAACGGCTCCCGCCTTAGACTTCCTTGCAATTTAGGCAGGACCCCCGCTCCCGCCCGAGACTTCCTCGCATTTTATTCAGGAATCGCGCTCTCGCTTAGGATTTCCTTACAATTTATTCAGGAATCGCTTTCCCGGAGCTCTGGAGTCGCGCTCTCGCTGGAGACTTGCTTGCAACTTACTGAAGAATAGCCTTGCGTTGGAAGTTCTTGTAATTTGCCCAAGCGCCGCGTTCCCGACACCCAGGCACCCAGGAGTCGCGACCGTTGTGGCCCCATGTGCATGCCCTTCGTGGCCCCGCTGTCGCCTTTTGAGTCCCCCTCATTGTCCTACGTGGCCCAGTTGCTACCCTCAGTGGCCCCATAGTTGCCTTCTGTGGCCCCACATTGTCTGCACTTCGTGGCCCCCGCTCGTTCGCACTCTTCGTGGCCCCATACGCATTCCCTTCGTGTCCCCGCTGTCGCCCTTCGTGGCCTACTTCGTGCCCTTCGTGGCCCTGCTGTCGTTCTTTCTCGCTCTCGCTTTCGCTCGTCGTCGCCGTCGTCGTCGTCGTCGCCGTCGTCTCGACGTCGTCGTCGTCGTCGTCGTCGTCGTCGTCGTCGTCGTCGTCGTGGTCGGTCCCCTGTCCGTCCCTCTTGGGGTCGGGTCGACGGTCCGCGGCCGCCCCGCCGATCAGCGCTGCCGCTGGCCAGGCCGACGGTCCGCGGCCGCCCCGCCGCTTGCCGGGGCCCGGCCTGCAGGGAAGAAAGGTATACCCCCCAAAAGGGGTTCGATCGAAGACGAAGAGGGCGGGTATCGAGGGTTTGGGAAATACGCGTTATTGGACATTCGAGCATACAAGGGCGAACAGTCTTGAAATGGTTGTTGTTGCTGTTGTTGTTGTTGTTGTTGTTGTTGTTGTTGTTGTTGTTGTTGTTGTTGTTGTTGTTGTTGTTGTTTTTGTTGTTTTTGTTGTTTTTGTTGTTTTTGTTGTTTTGTTGTTTTTTTGTTGAATTTTCATTTCTGAAGAATAACAATTGTTGATCCCCCCTCACCGGTGCATGCTGTTTTTTCTCAATCGAAGTGTGCCCCTCGACGCTCGCACCCTGTTTTTTTTCAGGGAAAGTCTTCGTGCTCAAATTGGCCCCCTGGCCCCCCGCATTACAACAACAACGGCTTCCGCCTGAGACTTCTTCCAAATTTAATCAGGACCCCCGCTCTTGAGATTTCTTACAATTTACTCAGGATCGGTGCTCGCGCCTGTGACTTCCTCGTAATTTAGTCAGGACCCCCGCTCCCATCTGAGATTTCCTTTACAATTTGCTCAGCAACGGCGCTCCCGCTTGAGACTTCCTCGCAATTGAGTCACGACTTCCTGGCAATTTAATCAAGACCCCCGCTCCCGCCAGAGAGCCCTTCACATTTGTTTCAGGAATTGCGCTCTCGCCTGTGACTTCCATGCAATTTATTCAGAAATCACGCTTTCGACGCTGAGAAAACACGCTGCGCCAAGGACGCCGTTACAATTTACTGAGTGATCGCGCTCTCGCCATACTCAGGCATCCCGCTTGAATGTCCCACTCGCCCGACCCGCCCGTCAGGGGATCGCCCGCCCGTCGTGGGCTCCCGCCCGAGACTTCCTTCAGGAACGGCGTTTTCGCCTGGGACTTCCTCGAACGTTCACGCTCTTACCTTCCTGCTCCTCCTCCCTCTCCCTCGTCCCTCCTCCCTCCTCCCCTCCCTTCTCTCTCCCTCCTCTCTTCCCTCATCCTTATGGCTCTCTGCCCTATCCCCTCTCCCTCCTCTCCCTCCTCCCTTTTCCCTCCCCTCGCCTGCCTCCTCCCTCCCTCTTTCTTTCTCTCCCTGCCTCTCTCCCCTCTCTCTCTTGTTCTCCATATCTCTCTCCCTCTCTCTCTCTCTCTCTCTCTCTTTTTTTTCTCTCTATCTCTCTCTCTGCCTCTAATCAACCGCCCCCCTCTTCGCTCCTTCTCTCCTGGTGTTTTCCCTCTTCCTTCGTCCCTCCCCCTCCCTTGCTCCCAGTCTCCCTCGTTCTCCCCTCCTTTTTTTGTAAGGCCCACATCAAGTCCAATGGCGGGCACATGTACGCCCACGAAGGATTGTCCGCCCGTTCTGGTTTGCCCGCCTGTCTAAGCCCGCCGCCCCCCGCAAAGAGAAATAA
>CAUYUJ010017381.1:55000-59883 GCA_963575745.1 Prorocentrum cordatum | reverse complement strand
AGGGAGGGAGGGAGGGAGGGAGGGAGGGAGGGTGGGAGGGAGGAGGAGGAGGAGGAGGAGGAGGAGGAGGAGGAGGAGGAGGAGGAGGAGCGTGGAGGAGGGACAGGACGAGGAGGAGGAGGCCCAGTGTGACCGCTTCGTGTGCAGCCAGTGTCTAGAGCTCGCTGGGCTTGAAGCGTCTGCTCTATCTCCATACCTCCTCAATGGGCTCCGAGCAGATGAGGTGGGAGGTTCTTGCCGCATCGCCGATGCATCGGCGATGCGGCTCGATGCCATTCCACCGTCGCCGATGCATCGCCGCTTTCGCCGCAGAGACCGGTTTCGACGCCACCGCGATGTGGACGAGCCGCTCGCTCTGCCTGTTTCTTTCCTTGCAGGCTCCGCCCAGGAACAGGTCAGGCCCGAGAGGCCGTCAGGCGTGCAGAGGGTTAGGCGAAGCAGCGAGCCCGGCTGGAGCGCCTTTCTGTCGAGGCCTCCTCGTTCCAAAGCCCGCCTGGGCCGACCCCGCTCGGGGAACGCACAGGGACATAAACCTAAGCGTTCGGAGGTCCTCGCGGATTTGGTGGAGCGGTGCTGGAGCCCCCCTGGCGGCGCCTTGTGGCGCCGCCCCTGGCGTGCTCCGCCCGCCAGGGAGGGGGGGTGGGGGCGCGCCGATCCGAGACATCCGCGCGGAACTCCGACCGTTTTTTTTTTCGGGGGGGGGGTCTCTAGAGGCCCTCGATTTTCCGAGGCCTTTCTGGGCCTCCCGCGGGCTCCTCGTCGCCACGGCTGGAGGCTCACCGAAATGCTGGTCGCAGTGCGCTCCCCGGAGGGCTCCGGGGGCTGGTTCTTGAGGGGGGAGGAGGTGGGTAGTCGCCCTGGAAGTCAGGACTTTGCTAGCCAGGACTCTGCCAGATCCAGTTGGAGAGAACGAAGTGTGTACGGTCGAGCATCAGATTCAGAAATCTCCCCTCGAAAGGCTGGACCAGCGTTTCTTAGCCACCTCGCCGAACATCTGGCCCTGTTTTTTGAGCTACTTCGCCCTTGCAGCGTTGACACGAGCACTGGGCCCAGGCTTGCCGTAAGAAACTTCCGTAAAGCTGTCCCAGGTTTTTTACGTGATCAGGTTCTTGATCATCTTTCCAGTTGTATCATGTTTCGACCCTGTCCTGGTTTGTAGAAGTACCCGCTTGCGGGGCCCTGGTCCCAGACAGCCTCCGACATTGTTTTGTTGTTGTTGCTGTGTTATTGTTGTTGTTGTTGTTGTTGGTGATGATGATGCTTATGATGATGATGCTGATGATGATGATGATGATGATGATGATGATGATGTTGCTGTTGTTGATGTTGTTGGTGTTGGTGTTGTTGTTGTTGTTGTGGTTGTTGTTGTTGTTGGTGTTGTTTTTGTTGTTGTTGTTGTAGTTGTTGTTGTTGTTGTTGCTGCTGCTGCTGCTGTTGTTGTTGTTGTTGTTGTTGCTGTTGTTGTTGTTGCTGCTGTTGCTTTGTTGTTGTTGTTGGTGTATATGACCATTTTCGGTTTATTATTTCTATTCTTTTTAGTATTCGTATTATTATCATTTGTTGTTACTATAATATTATCATTATTATAATAATAATGATCGTTGCTACTCGTAGCATTCGTACACTTATTATATAACAGACGCGGCCCTAGAGCTTACGACCCCTTCTCTGGGGGCAGTTTTGAGTCCCAGATCCGTTTGTGGTGGGCCTGGCTCCCGATGACGGGCCCTGGAGGCTGAAATCGAGGAACGACGCCGGGATTGAACGAATTGCATCGCCAGAGACACGTTTTTCTTGTTCGCCGCGGGCTTGGCATCTCACGAGGGCCCGCCTTTTTCGCTACCTCCCGAACTAGCTCCCGAGTAAAAAGGGCCTTGCGCACAGGAGTCGAACAGGGGCGACCCAACGCGGGAGCGGGAAGACGCCAGGCCCGCAACTGGATTTTTTTTAGGTGTGGGCACGTGGCTTGACGGCAGTGCGACGCCAGGCTCCTAGCTGCACGCACACTTCGACAGACCTGGGGAACGGCTCGGCGGCGAGCAAGGGGGGGGAAGTGAGACGGAGCGGGCCTTCTCCTCAGAAGGCTCTGAAGTTCCCCAGCCTTCTGCGAAGTGTCCCACGCCTTCCCCGAAGACACAGAGAGCCTCGCGGGAGGCCGGGAGGCCTCCTGCGAAGTAGCGCTGCCTTCTGAGAAGCCCCTCGTCTTCTTCTCGATGCCCCCCCCCCCCCTCCCTCGCCGCCGAGTGGCGAGGGAGGCCCCGCTCCCGCGGAGGCCTCGGCGGGCTTCGCCCCCTCGGCGGTCCCTTCGGCAGCCGCGCCCGCCGCCCGCGGGGGGGGGGGGCGGAAGAGAGCCCCGCCGCCGCGCCACGGGCCGCCCCTCGCCGACGTCGAGGGCTCCCAGCGGTGCGGGGCCGATTGTCCACCAGCACTCCCAGATGCAGGACGGGGGAGAAGGGAGGATGGGGGTGTCCTCCTCGTCCTCCTCCTCCTCCTCCCCCTCCTCCTCCTCCTCCTCCTCCTCCCCCTCCTCCTCCTCCTCCTCCTCCTCTGCCTCCCTCTCCTACCTCTGGCAGTGGCGGTGGAAAGTCGGCCCATCAGGCGAGACGTGTCCCGAGGGCCCTCGATGGCCCCAGGAGTGGAGGGGTCGCAGAGATCTTAGACAGAGCGCCGTACGCGCAATGCTTTTCTGCTGAGTGCAGTCTGCTGGGCCTTGGGGATCCTAGACTGGCAATGGGCACACCTCTTGACTCGGATTGCTGCGGAAAGCAACGGAGAAAGGATCGCCATCGCTATGCGCGCCACCGTCGCCCCAACCAACCTCCATTCCCAGGGCCGCGTTTTTCGTCGTGGGCCCTTGTTTGGTGGTCCTGTGGCCCGATCCGAAACAGAGTTGCGCCAGCAGGGGGGCGTCAGCGCCGATCCAAGAAGTCCGCGCGAGCCTCCGAGAACTTCTGTCCACGTGAGCCGTTTCTTGTTCCTCTACCGAATGCGACCCCCAGAGGCCGCAATTGGGTGGAAGGAAGCAGCCGTCGTGAATCATGTGTCGCCGACTGGGCGCTCAGGGAGGCGGCCCATCCACATCCTCGCAGAGTCGAGGAAGCGCAAACACGGGCTAAGGCGCGTGGATTGGCTGCGGGCCCGATGCCATGCAGTATCGACGCGCTCCGTCGCCAGATCGGGCGGCGCCGGCTTCACGTTTCGCGAGGTGCCTTCCCCGATCCGTGGATCTGTCGCCCGCGCGCCAGATCTACGGATCCTTACGGTCGGGAACTTCGGCTCAGCGCGGCGCGCCGCCAGTTCCGGCCCACCACGCTTCGGCGCGACACGCTGTCCACGTCCCAGGTGCCCAAGCACCAATGTCCCCAGCGTTGCCCAGTCTCCCGCCCTGCAGAGCGGGGTGACACGCTACGCCACCTCGCAAGGCATATCCAGTGCACCGAGGAGGAGGAGGAGGAGGAGGAGGAGGAGGAGGAGGAGGAGGAGGAGGAGGAGGAGGAGGAGGAGGTGTCGCCAGGGCATGCCCCAATCAATGATAATCAGCGTGCGCCCGGCAGAGTTGGGCCCTGAGCTCCGCCCGAACCCCCGCCCTGAGCAGCTCTCCGAGCTGCGCCCAGGCCGTGGCGTGACCGGCCTGACCGTCCAGGAGGCCCAGCGGGGGCCCCAGGACGCCCCAGAAGCCTCGAGCCTCGATCCTGCTACATGAGGCCTTCGAGGTTTGAAGAAGTTACCATCTCTCCCTCGGCGGAAGGCGGCGGAAAGCCGGTGGAAGGCGGCGGAAGGCGGCGGAAGTACAACCGAGGCCGCCTCCGCCAGCGGGAGCGGCCGGAAGCCCAGCAGAAGTAAAAGTCGGCCTCTCAAGGGATGACAGGTTTTTTTGTTCAGGGTTTTCCCAAACCCGCCACATAGCAAGCACCCCGCAGATGCGGAGTAGAGTGAGGGGGCGGGCGCGGGGTGGGGCGCAGGTGGGTCGCGGGGTGGGTCGCGGGGTGGGCCGCGGGGTGGGTCGCGGGGGCGTCGCGGGTGAAGAGGACAACGACAACAACAGCCAAGCAGACAAACC
Organism: Prorocentrum cordatum; assembly: GCA_963575745.1. NCBI lineage: Eukaryota > Dinophyceae > Prorocentrales > Prorocentraceae > Prorocentrum > Prorocentrum cordatum. Next base: position 55,823 of record CAUYUJ010017381.1, on the reverse strand, counting down.
ACCACGAGCCAAACAACAACAGCCAAGAGTCCCGACTGTGGATCTTCAGTTCAGCCAAGCACCCAGGGACAGTGTAAGACCGTTCGGCCACCTCACCCTGTCTCTTTTATGGCTGGACCTAAACGCTGTTTTGCTGAACTTCGGCTGTTCTTTGTTTTCCGTCTTGGGGGGGAGGTACGGAAAAAACAGGTCCAGCAGCACGAACCACGAAACGAAAAGAACTACGAAACACCGACGCTCAGGTCCAGCCCTGTGGAGCAAGCGCCTTCGTCGCTGGGGCCATCCCGACAGCGGCGGGCTGCTTCGGGACCGCTCCCGAGCCGGCGCCCCCTCCTCGGGGAGAGAGCGACGTGCAGCTCGGCAGCGGTGCGGGGGCGCCTCTCTCGGGGCGACGCCCTCCGCGGGTGAAGGCGCCCAGGCAGCGCCCACAGCCGCTCCTCGACGGCCCAGGGGCCCCGCGACGACCCCCAGCGGCCAACAGAAACAGCGAACACTTTCCGTACACGTTGGAGGTCCACGCTCTGCTGGTTTTCGGGCCGTAGCTCGGGCCTGTGGCGGCCGTTCAGGACGATCCGAGCACTCGGGAACGCCCGTGGCCAGGCACAGCTGCAGGAGAGCATCCGAGTGCAGGAGAAGCTTCGAGGACCGACGAAAACGTCAAAACCTTGAACCTTGAAGTCTGAGCCTCGAGATTCGGACCTCCCGTCGTGACTTCTTCGCAACGCGAGGGGGGCTCCTCTCGACTCTTCCCTAGATGATGCCCCAGCCCTCGCTCGAGCAGCTCGTCGCTTGTGGTCCGCGCGGCTCGGTTGCGCCGCGGGGG
>CAUYUJ010017381.1:40000-52500 GCA_963575745.1 Prorocentrum cordatum | reverse complement strand
GCTGGTGCTGCTGATGTTAATGTCGACTATGATGCGGGTGCCGATGATTGACATTTTATGTTGGTGGTGGTGATTGTGACGGTGATGGTAATGATGGTGATGATGATGATGTTGTCGACGATGCTGCTGGTGATGATGCTGCTGCTGATGATGACGATGATGATGACGATGATGATGAAGATGATGATGATGATGCTGATGATGATGATGATAGTGATGCTGCTGCTGATGTTGATGCTGATGCTGATGCTGCTGCTGATGCTGATGCTGGTGCTGCTGATGTGGATGCTGCCGCTGATGCTGTTGCTGATGACGATGATGACGATGATGATGCTGATTATGATGATTATGATGCCAATGATGATGGTGATGGGGAGGATGAGGATGAGGATGAGGATGAGCATGATGATGAGGATGGTGATGATGATGATGATGATGCTGATGCTGCTGATGATGATGATGATGCTAATGGTGCTGATGATGATGAAAATGATGATGCTGATGGTGCTGGTGCTGCGGCTGTTGTTGTTGTCGTTGTGGTTGTTGTTGTTGTTGTTGTTGCGGTTGTTGTTGCGGTTGTTGTTGTTGTTGTGGTTGTGGTTGTTGCTATTGTTGTTGTTGTTGCTGTTGTTGTTGTTGTTGTTGTTGTTGTTGTTGTTGTTGTTGTTGTTGCTGCTGCTGCTGCTGTTGTTGTTGTTGTTGTTGTTTCTGCTGCTGCTGCTGTTGCTGTTGTTGTTGTTGTTGTTGTTGTTGTTGTTGTTGTTGTTGTTGTTGTCGTCGTCGTCGTCGTTGTTGTTGTTGTTGAACTCTCATTTCTGAAGAATAACTGTTGTTGATCCCCCCCGTCCGGTGCACATTGTTTTTTTGATTGAAGTGCCCTTCCCGGGGCTCGCACCTGGTTTTTTTATCAGGGAAAGTCTTGAGGGTCAAATTGTGCCGTTGGCCCTCGGTTTGCAACAACAACGGCTCCCGCCTGATAGTTCCTAACATTTATTGAAGAATCGCGCTCTCGCTTTGGACTTTCTTGAAATTTACCACCGGATCGCGGCTCCCGCTTGATACTTCCTCACATGTTATTGAAGAATCGCGCTCTCGCTTTGGACTTCCTCGCAACTTACCGCCGAATCGCGGCTCCCGCCTGATACTTCCCCACAATTTATTCAGATGCCGCTCCTCGACACTCAGGAATGGCGCTCCCGCTACATATTGCCTGGCGGTTCAAGCAGAATTTACGCTTCAACGACCCGCCCGCTCGATCCGCCCGTCTGGGCCTGCTCGCCCGACCAGCCAGTTGGGGACTGCAGTCGCCGCTCGCTGCCCTTCGCTGCCGTCGATGCCCCTCGCTGCCCGTACTGGTTCCGCGGTCGCCTTCGCTCGCTGCCCTTCGTGGCCCTGTTGCTGCCCTCAGTGGCCCCGTCGCTACCCGGGAGACGGGTGCCAGCGAGGAGACGGGCGCGTGTCAGACGATCCCGCAGCAGCGGTGCAGGGCGCAGCGCCACCTGCAGCGTGCTTCCTCAGCTGCTCCAGGGCGCAGGCTGCAAGACTCTCCACCCGCGCGTGTCAGCACTCCACGCGCAACGTTTGACAGCGCGTCTCGGTCTCCATGCATTGGGCGCGGGATGGCGGGGGGGCGGTTGGGAGCGGTGCGAAGGGACAGCAGCGCGGCCGCTTGCGGCGGCGGCGGAGCTCTTGCCCTCGCGGTTCTTCACCTGGATGGAGTGGGGGTGACGGGCAGGGAGGTAAAGCGCGGTGTAAGATAGCATTTAGTTGATTCCAGTGGTGCTCTTGACGTTGCTGTCACGACTGTTGTTAACGGCGCTGGCCCTCTTAAGCCAGAGTATGCTTCCCAGCGGCCACAGAGTATGAAGTCGGCAAGCCTTGTGTACGAGGCCCCAGAAAATCAAAGATCCATTGGAGGCCTAGTGGGGGGAGATGTAATGACCGCCCCCTTCGGGGCCGCTTCGATCACCCAGCTGCTGACCAGTTCTCGGTCAGTCGTCTAGGGGTAAGTGCCTCATGTAGCCCTCCTCCTTTCCTCCACTCAACTCCTTCCCATTTTCTCTTGCCCATCCCTATCTCTCACCGCTTTTGCTGCTTCTTGTCAGCAACTTCTGAGGGTGGGAGGTGGGGAACTAAAGTGCAGAGGGACGGTGAGGGAAGCACATGCGGCAGCCATTGCCGTAACGGCCCCGGGCCTGCTCGCCCAGCTATTGGTCCCCAGCGTTGGCAGAATACCGTGCAGAATGGTGAAGGCAGACACCACGCGAGGCCATGTGAGGCAATGCGGCCACGCTTACCCTTCTCCTTTTTTCGTACCCTCCCTTCTGCCCAACCATGGCCCCCTGGAAGGTGGAGGAGGACGCATATTGGGGTCGGAGGGGGAGTACGGGCGAGTATGGGCACGAAGCACGGCACGGCAGCATATGAATTCTCGTAGCGATGTGCTTTCCTTGGAATGCCTGGCTGAACTGAACTGATCCCAGGCATGAAGCCCTTAACCGCAACATGCGAGTTTTTACGTGTTCTGGCCTCTCACATTTGTAAGCGGACAGTGGGGTCATCGGGGTCCAAAGCTGTTGGGGGTATCATCTGCATCCCCATCCGTTATGCGGAGCTGCGAAGCCCAAAGGTGCCGCCCTGCCGAGTGCAGATTCGCCCCGGTGAAGGGTCGCGGCAAGCTCCGTCTCTGGAGGGGATTTGTTCGTGCCGACTGGGGAGGCGGAGGAGCCGGAGCACCCGGGCCCCCCCTCCGCAACGCGAACAAGTGTCTTGCAGCCGGTCCTGGCCCGGCAAATCATACATGCAATCCAGGCCTCTCATGTTCTCACCCTCTCTCTCTCTCTGCCTCTCTCCCTCTCCCTCTCGGGTCCGATTTGAGCCGTGTGCATGCTGGCGTGTTCTGCTCGTCTTGACTCATTGTTACGACTGCGATTGCGTTTGAGGGCTGTAGAGGGCGCAGGAGGGTAAAATGAAGAGGGAGTCGGATGATGAGGGGGATGGAGGACGGTGGGAGGAGGAGGAGGAGGAGTGACGGAGGAGGAGGAGGAGGAGGCGGAGGAGGAGGAGGAGGAATGACGGAGGAGGCAATCGGAGGTGGATGGAGGGGCGCTGCGGCGCGCGCGAGAGAGAGGGAGAGCGAGAAAGAGAGAGAGAGAGAGGGAGCAAGACAACTGGGGGAAAGAGAGAGGGAGAGAAGAAACAGAAAGCGAGACTCGAGATAAGCACGAAGAGGCCGAGCAGCAGCCGCTGCTCACCATCGAGGGTAACGAGGCCCTTCGCTGCCGCCGCAGGGGGGGGCCTCCTCCTCCACCTCCCTCTCCTACTCGTCCTCCTCCTCCTCCTCCTCCTCCTCCTCCTCCTCCTCCTCCTCCCTCCTCCTCCCTCCCGGCCAGCCTGACCAGCCGTAGGCACTGCTGGAGGGGCGCAGCCTCTCGGCCCCCCCGTGGGAAGCTGTAGGGGTCCAGATGCGAACCCTACCCCTGCCCCCCACGACTTCTGAGGGGGAGGGTGGGGCTCGCTTGGCTCGGGAGCTCCCGAGCGAAGTGAACCCCACCCTCCCCCTCAGAAGTCGTGGAGGGCAGGGGTAGGGTTCGCATGTGGCCCCCCCGTGGGAACCTGCGGCCTGGACCTCCGGCGCACCGGGCAGCTCGGCGCCCCACGCTCTCGCCGCTCCCGGCCTCCTGGGGGGGACCCCCGCCCGGCCCCGGGGGGCCGTGGAGCGCTGGGCGAAGAGAGCCGTGCACGTGCACCGCTCTTGGCCTGGCCCATCCTGGGCCCAGGATCGGTGCATGTGCCCTCCTGGCCAGGGCAGGATGAAAACGACGCGAGGATCGGGACAAAATCGGATCGGGATAACTCAAAATCTCTGAGCATCGGCGGGCTCGGAGGATGTATTGGGCGCCGCGGCCGCTCCAGAGCGTTCCGGAACGCTCTGAGAGCGCTCCGGAACGCTCTGGAGCGATTTATCCCGATCCCAGCCCTGTTTTAAGGATCGGTGCATGTGCCCTCCTGGCCAGGGCAGGATGGCGTGTACACCGATCCTGGGCTCAGGGTGGGCCTGGCCGGAGTCGGTGCATGTGCACAGCTCTCTTTCCTCCAGAGCAGTAGCTGGGGAGGAAGCGGCGGCCCTGGGGAAGCGGTCGTGACTTCCAGAGACGTCGTCGCCAACACCAGTCACGGGATCGCGGGGAAGCCGCCGATGCCCCCACGAAGGCTTGTCGTGGCACTACATCTCACACTTAATTTTGCTGAGGTTGAATCTCGATGTGCATCGCATTATTCCCTTAGTGTGCTTGGCTCTTGCTTTGTGTTTTCGTCTCTTGCTGGATCCTGATATCTGTTTGCCAGGGCTCGAAATCAGAAATTCTGGGCGATATGCAAGATCTTCCTTGGAGGGTAATCCCAGCGAGTTGCGATTGCGTTTTTTTTTTTTTTTTTTTTTTTTTTTTTTTTTTTTTTTTTTTTTTTTTTTTTTTTTTTTTTTTTTTTCTCTCTCTCTCTCTCTCTGTTAGCATACGTCCATCCTTGCCACCGTCCGCCTGACACCGCTCCTATACACGGCCCTCGTCCACCATCGTGTGCATTTGGATAGTGGTGAATACTACCTCATGCGCACAGGGGGTAACGTGCACGCTTGCATTTTCAACGCCCACGTCTTTACGCGTACACCGCGTGCGTGAGCAGTAATGTTATGGTCTCCTTACTCTTGATTCCATTGTCCTCGAACCAGTATGCCACTGGTGATCATCCCATGTCGCCACCAGGATATTCACACGACAGCATGCATGCCATATCTGGCACTATGGGCGCTGTCAGGACAATCGATTATACATGCCATCGGCTCCAATCTAGGAATCCACGGCGACGTTTCTGAAATGGGCAATGTTCATAATACAGTTGCTATGTCTATCTATCATGGGCACATTTCAGGCCCTGGGTTCTTTGTATTTCACAGGCGGGCTAGGGAATCTCTTAGCGCCTGTCTAGCGCCCTCTCTCAAGGAACATATCGACGCAGTCTAGCTTCTTGGCACGAGGTCTTCTCACAGTGGAGTTGGCCCACAGTACTGGTATTCCACCCAAGATCCTGGTGGCAATCGCGTGTGCACATATATTCCTTTTCATATATTCTTATACGGCCGGGGACCCCGGAAAAGGCCCCCCCTCCCGCCCCCACACCCCCCCGAGCGAATTTGCGACTTTTCGGGCTGGCTAGACGCCCTCCCTGACAGCGGGGGGCGATCTAGCAACCCCTGCCAAGGCGTGCACACAGGCGGGTGGCAGTCCCAAGACGGTCGGCGCAAGGCCCATGTGACGCCCAAGGCGGTCGAAGATGGTTTCACGTTGCCCTTGACCCCCGGCAGACGCCCGAAGACGGCTCGCATGTCACCCCCACGAGGCGCTCGACTTTAAAATATGTTGATTTTGCATGGTTTTTCGTTTGATTTTCGGATACTCGCTCACTCGGGCTTCCAAGCGTCCGAGAACGCTGGAGAACCATTGAAGTCCGCTTCGAGACAGCGAAAGCGGGCCTCCAGACACCCCAACACGGTCACATGAGGGCCCAAGACGGCCGCCGAATTTCCCACAGGCGGCCCCATGATTGGCCCAACATGATTGCAAAACAACCGGCACAAGGCCCAAGAGACTCCCAAAACGATCGAAGATGGCATCAAGCGGCCCAGACCCCCACTAGACGCCCGAACACGGCCCGAATGTCACCTGGAAGAGGCGCTCGAAACTTGGAAAACCATTGATGTTTCATTTTTTCCGTATGAGTTTCGGATACTCGCTCACTCGGGCCTCCAAGCGTCCGAGAACGCTGGAAAGGTACTGGAAAGTGCTCCAAGACGGGCCAAATCCGCTTCCTGTCACCCCACCACGGTCACATGGGGGCCCAAGACGGCCCCCAAACTGCCCACAGGGGGCACCATGACTGGCCCAAAATGACTGCACACCACCGGCACAGGGTCCAAGAGACCCAACACGATCGAAGATGGCATCAAGCGGACCTCCGCTGGACGTCCGAACATGGCCCGAAAGTCGCCTGGAGGAGGCGCTCGAAACAAGAGGGCCCCACGAGTGCCCAAGACGGCCCCCGACCTGCCCACGGGCGGCCTCACCACGGCCCCAACTTGTCTTCGAGACAACCTCTCCAAGAATGCAACACGTGATCTGGAGCCACGAGTCCGGGTATGGTGGCTCGAGGACCTCCCCACTAGTCGCCGAAAGGTGCCACGGCCGCCTCCAGAGGCTCCCAAGAAGCCCTAAGAATGCTTCGGCGAAGCTCTCCAGATATTCACCACGAAGGAGCTTCCGCGAACGAATCAGAAGAGGACGAAGAAGCCTTCGTTGGCCAATGCAATCGAGAATGAGGCAGAGGATATGGACGAAGACAAAAACAAGGAAAGGACCAATAATAATAGTGTAACCACAGCGATGCTGACATCGGCCACCAGAAACGATTTCTGTCTTGATCGGCTTACCTCTCTCAGTCTGCCTGCACCGTCCACTTATCGGACCAAGGTTCATGGCGCGAAGCGCCAGTGCAGTGTTGTATATATATATATATGTATGCATGTATGTTTGTTTGCATGGATGCATGTACGCATGTACTAATGCATATATATATATGTATACATGCATGCATGTATGTATGTACATGCATGTATGTATATATGCATCCATGCATGCACGTATGTATGTATGTATGCATGTATGCTTTATGTATGCATGGGTGTATACAGGTATGGCTGTATATGAGGTGTGGAATCTATGTGTGGTTGCACGTACATGCACATATATATGTATGTGTATGTTTGTCTGTCTGTCAGTCTGTCTGCCTGTCTGTCTGTCTGTCTGTCTGTCTGTCTGTCTGTCTGTCTGTCTGTCTGCACGTATGTATGTATGAATGAATGTATATAGGTAGGTCGGTCGGTCGGTAGGTATGCCTGCATGCATGCACGTACGTACGTACGTGTGTATGTTTGTGTGCATGTATGTATGTATGTATGCATGTATGTATGTATGCATGCATGCATGTATGTATGTATGTATGTATGTATGTATGTATGTGTATGTATGTATGTGTATGTATTTGTATGTATGTGTATGTCTGTCTGTCTGTCTGTCTGTCTGTCTGTCTGTCTGTCTGTCTGTCTGTCTGTCTGTCTGTCTGTCTCTCTGTCTGTCTCTGTCTGTCTGTCTGTCTGTGTCTGTCTGTCTGTCTGTCTGTCTGTCTGTCTGTCTGTCTGTCTGTCTGTCTGTCTGTCTGTCTGTCTGTCTGTCTGTCTGTCTGTCTGTCTCTCTCTCTCTCTCTGTCTGTCTGTCTGTCTGTCTGTCTGTCTGTCTGTCTGTCTGTCTGTCTGTCTGTCTGTCTGTATGTATGTATGTATGTATGTGTATACACATATACATTGGAAAGCTGTCCAGTGGACGAGATCTCCTCGTGGCTGTGACAACAGGCGGCGGTCGGACGACCCCTCCCGCCTGCCCTCGGCTCTTTTCCAAAAAGCTCGGGGGAGGGCGGGTGGAGGGGCCGGCCGCTCTCGATGCGGGCGGCGGCGGCCGCGTGATGGGGGCCAGACCGGAGAGCGTGAACGTGGCCACCCGTCGGCGGCGAGCAAAGGGGGGGGGAAGTGAGAGAAGGCCTTCTCCGAAGGCGGCGGGTCCTCTCAGAAGCCCTCGCGCCTTCTGAGAAGTATTCTGCGTCTTCGGGTGAGGCTCAGGAGACTTCTCAGACGGCCCAGGGACTTCCGAGCCTTCTGAGGAGGCCCGCTCCTTCTCACTTCCCCCCCGGGCTCGCCGCCGAATGGAGAGGGGAAGGGGGGGGCGGAGGCGTGCCGAGTCCCGAAGAGAGCTCTGGACTTCACGCCAGGTCGGGACTCGCTTGCACGCCTTCTCGGCCCGGTACTGCTCGAGAAGGCGGCGGAGGGGGGTGGGACAGGGGGAGGTGTGGGGGTGGCGTGGGGTGGGGCTGGGGTGGGGGGGCGAAACGCCATGCAAGGAAACCTTGCTGAGTTCGAGGTGAAACGCCCCTGTGCCAGCCCAGACATCTGGCTGCTACAATTTTGTCGATGCGTGGGCCCCAGAGGTCCAGACCACTTCCTTAGGGCCGGTGTTTCCTCCTGATTTGTTTTTTGGCGCTCCCGAGGCCCGGCGAGGGCCTCCAGAGGTCGAAAACGGCCCCCAAACCGCCCGCTTCAACTTTTGTTGGAGCGTCGTATCTCTGGGAGGTCGGATCCCCGCCCCCGTTTCGGCTGCGGCCTCGGCGGGCGGGCCGGGCACCGGAGAGGCCGCTCCTGCTGCCCCGGGGGGGCGCCCCCCCCCGGCGTGCGCGCGGCCGTCCGCGCGGGGCGCGAGGAGGAGGAGGAGGAGGAGGAGGAGGAGGAGGAGGAGGAGGAGGAGGAGGAGGAGGAGGAGGAGGAGGAGGAGGAGGAGGAGGAGGAGGAGGAGGAGGAGGGAGGAGGAGGAGGAGGAGGAGGAGGAGGAGGAGGAGGAGGAGGAGGAGGAGGAGGAGGAGGAGGAGGAGGAGGAGGAGGAGGAAGGAGAAGGAGAAGGAGGAGGAGGAGGAGGAGGAGGAGGAGGAGGAGAGGAGGAGGAGGAGGAGGGAGGAGAAGGAGAAGGAGGAGGAGGAGGAGGGAGGAGGAGGAGGAGGAGGAGGAGGAGGAGGAGGAGGAGGATGAGGAGGAGGATGAGGAGGTGGAGGGGAGGAGGAGGAGGAGGAGGAGGAGGAGGAGGACGAGGGAGGGGGGAGGAGGAGGGAGGGAGGGAGGGAGGGAGGGACCCTTCGCCGGAGCGGCCTCGCCGGCGCGGCCCTCGGTGGGCGCGCGCGGGGGGGGGGCCACGCGCCCGCGAGCACGGCGGGTGGTCGTGCCGTGCCGGCGCGGCGGCGACGCCGCCCCGCGGTCGGTCCGGGTGGAGCACCGCGGGTGGCCCGGGAGCGGCCAATGTGGAACGAAGTGGCGGTCCAACACGGCCTCGGCGGTCAACGTGATGACCTGGAGTTGGTTTTTCGAAGACTGCGAGAGATTTTTAAATTCGTCTCCGAAATTCGAATTTTATTCCCTGCAGTTGATCATGGCGCGTTCGATGGTCTAATTCTCAGAGCTCTAGCTGCATTACTTCGATCAAAAGACTACGAGGAACTAACTTTGTCTGCAACCCGAAACAACAATTCCTATTTTTCACGCATACATTGACAAACGTTTTCTGCTGTTATCTGGGAATCAACTTGGTCTACTGGGAGCCGGCGGTAAATCGTCAACCAGGTTACCGCCAGAAGCCTCGTAGAGCTCTTGTCTGCACGGTGCTGCTCGGAATACATGGGGGAAGCTTTCTCACGCATGAACTAAAAAACTTGAAACATTACGTTTTTCAGTTTTCACCAAAAGACGGTTCCTTCAAGTGTTTTGACAGTAATACTGCAGCTAGAGACTGAGAATTTGACTGAGAAGCGCGGCATAACTCACTACAGGTGCGAAACATACCGGTTCTTATAATGAATTTTCAAATCTTCCACAACAGGAGAGCTTCTCGGAGCATTTCTAGAAAAAAGATCGAAAACAAATCATTTTTAGGTCTCAACAGGATGTCGGTTGCTCCAAATGTTTGGATAGTAAAGTCAACCTTTCTTGCCGCCGGGAGACTCGTAGAGCTTCCTTGTCATATATAACTGGCGCCGGCGGTGAACCGTCAACCTGGTCACCGCCGGGAACCTCGTAGAGCTCCTTGCACGCGTAAGAGTGCTCAGAATCGAAAGAGAGAGCGTCTGGAAGCATTTCTCGAAAAGATCAAAGTTTATTTTTTCATGTCGACATGAAATTGGTTCCGCCAAGTGTTTTCATAGTAAACGTGCGCCCGCAGAGCTCATATTAAGACGCAGATGCCCTCATAATTGTTCACAGGTGCGAAAAATCTGTTTTCTCAAAATAAATGGTCAAATATCTTTAGCAACACCCACCCAAAGTTATCACATTGTCCGTTCTCGCCGGGTCGGCCAACTAGCTCCGCTCCGCGCCGGAATTCCTCTAGCTCATCGATGACGAAGAGCTCTACGAGGTATGTCCAAATAATTGGACAGAACAAATAGTTTATGTTCACATCCATCTTCCACAACTGGCGCCGGCGGTGAACCGTCAATGTGGTCACCGCCGGGAACCTCGTAGAGCTCCTCGCACGGGTAATAGTGCTCAGAATCGAAGTAGAGTAATAAAATAAAGATTTGCTTAACATCTTGATTTTTCGATTTTTCCGATACTCATATTAGCTTGGTTCCTGGAAGTCAACTCATAATAAAATGCACCAGCAGAGCTGAGCTGCTCTGAGAACAAAGCTGATATGCATATGCTTAGCGCAAAAATCTGGTTTCTCAAAATAAATGGTCAAATATCTTTCGAATCTTAGCAAACCCGACCCAAAGTCATCACTTTGTCCGCCCGGGCCGCGTCGGCCAGCTAGCTCCAGCTCGCGCCGGAATTCCTCTAGCTCATCGATGCCGAAGAGCTCTACGAGGTACTGGGAGCCGGCGGTAAACCGTCAACCAGGTTACCCCCGGGAGCCTCGTAGGGCTCGTTCCTCGCACGGCGCTGTTCGGAACACCTGGAGGAAGCTTCTCACACATTAGCTGAAGACTCGAAAAACTACGTTTTTAAGTTTCATGCAAAGAAGGTTCCGCAAAGTGCTTTGATAGAAATATTTCAGCTACGGACCTGAGAATTTCACTGGCAGACGCGACATAACCCACTGCAAGGGCGAGAAACACCGATTCTCGAAACGAATGTTCAAATCTCTCACAATGTGGGTGTTGCTAGAAGTGCCCCTGGCCCAAGGAGGCCCCCATGATTCCGAAGGAGGCCTCAAAGGCGTCCAGAGCACCCCTCACGGGGCAAGGAGGGAACCCCAGGGTTTTTAACAAATCGGGCGAAAAGCTGGGAGCACCTTGGGCCAGGGGCACCCTTTGGCACCCCCCGAGAGGTTGAGAGCGATCCAATGTGGATCGTCCAGAGTCGATCGTCCACGGTTGAGAACTAGCGATCGTCCAAGGTCGAGAACTGGCGATCGTCCAGCGTCGAGAGGCCGCCGACCGTCCAAGTTGAGAGCGATCCACGCTGTGGCAGAGACCAGCGCAGCGGCCGTCATGGCACGAGCCCGCCGCACGCAAGCCGCTGCTGTCGCATCGCACGCTGCGGGCGGCAAACCGCTCACCACGGGCCACTCTTGCCTAGGGCTTCGTTTGTGTTAAAGACGCTGCGGGCTTCATGTCTTCCTCCGTCTTCAACTTTGGGTTTTTGGCGAACCAAAGCGGAACTGGAACGGCCGCCCAGAACAGAGAACACACGGCAGTACAAAAAGAGCCACATCGAAACCGGCGCGAACGAGAATTCCCAAATGGGGAAGCACGGTTCTAAGCACGGAAACGCGTCGATATCGAAAGCGGTCCCCCAAACGGAGGGCACGCAGATCTGGAGCCCGATGATCCCACACCGGGGGAAACATGGCCCAGGGTCACTCTCGCGCGCGGCATGCCACCGAGAGGCGAACCTGGACCTGCGCATCTCCGCTCGCGACGGGAGGCTCGTGGCCTCGGTGTCCTGCTGCGAGTCGCCCGAGCCCTCCAGGGGAGCCCCGCTTCGCCCCGCTGGGAGGGGCTCGGCGGCGCGCGTCCACGGCCGAGGTCGTCGTCGTCGCCGTCGCCGTCGCCGTCGCCGTCGCCGTCGTCGCCGTCGGCGTCGGCGTCGGCGTCGGCGTCGGCGTCGTCGTCGTCGTCGTCGTCGTCGTCGTCGTCGTCGTCGTCGTTGGCGTTGTCGTCGTCGTCGGCGTTGGTCGCGGCGTCGGCGTTGGTCGCGGCGTTGGTCGCGGCGTCGGCGTCGGCGTCGGCGTCGTCGGCGTTGTCGGCAGCGTCGTCGTTGTCGGCGGCGGCGGCGTCGTCGTCGTTGTCGTCGGCGGCGGCGTCGGCGGCGTCGGCGTCGTCGTCGTTGTCGTCGTCGGCGGCGGCGACCTCGGCGTCGTTGGCCTCGTCGGCGTCGTCGTCTCTTTTGAGGTCCAGCGCCCCCCCCTCCGACCTGGACAGGGGATCGGCGGTGCGCACGGCCCACGGCGGCGATCTACGACGGCGCCGTCGTCGGCTTCGTGAAGTGGTGGTGGTGGTGATGGTGGATGATGATGATGATGCTGCTGATGATGATGACGATGATGATGATGATGACGAAGATGATGCTGACGATGACGATGGCGATGACGATGAGGATGATGATGAAGATGATGAGGATGAAGATGATGACGGTGATGATGATGATGATGATGATGATGATGATGATGGTGATGGTGGTGGTGATGATGCTGATGATGATGGTGGTGGTGATGATGATGGTGATTATGATGGTGGCGATGGTGGTGATGATGATGATGGTGATGGTGGTGGCGATGGTGATGGTGATGGTGAGAATGCTGATGCTGCTGACGATATAAAATGTTGCTGCTGATGATGATGGTGGTGGTGAT
>CAUYUJ010017381.1:0-32500 GCA_963575745.1 Prorocentrum cordatum | reverse complement strand
CTGTATGTGTTTTTCAATGTGGGAGTTCTCCCTTGATTTCGGCATCCGGGGCGCGCTATAGCAGTCCCAGGGGCCACCGAGAACGGATCCTGGATGAACAGTTGGCCCCAGGGGGAGGGGTCGGGACCAGCTTTGGGCCACGGATAGGCAACAAAAACAGAACGGCATATGTCAAGGGCGTGGCGCTGGTGTCTCTGAAGCTGCTCGGGGAGCGCCTGGGCGAGCGCCACGTATCCCGCGCGTGTTTCGGGGCCCTGCTGGCGGCCCTGCCTGCGCTGCCGCGGGACAGCCAGGCCTGCTGGCTGTCGGTACAGGCGGTGCAGGGCCTCGCCCTCCCCTCGGGGACGCCGCCCTGGGGGCTGCTGCCGGGTGGCGACCTCGAAGGCATCGCCGCTGCCGCGGCCTTTGCGGCCGCGGTCGCCACGCCGCAGCGGGCGGAAGGCTGCCTCGCCTGGGCGGCCCCGGCGCACGGGACCTCAGAGCTTGACGCGCCGAGGCCAGCGCCCGAGGACGGGCCAGCCGCCTTCGCGCTGGCGTCGCGCCTGCGGGTCCTCCGCGGCGTGCTGCGGGGCCTGGCCGCCGCGGCCGCGCTGGCACCTCCAGGCTCGCCCGCGGAGGCCGCGGCGGCCGCGGGCACTTGGCGCCTGCTGGCGTGGCTGGCGGAGCCGGTGGGCGCTGACGGTCGTGGGCCCGTCCGCCTCGCGGCCGCCCTGGAGCCCGCGGCGGGTGGCAAGGCCCACCTGTTGAGCTGGATGCCGCTCCGCCGCGACGCGCTCCGCCTCGCCAGGACCGTCGCAGGCAGCCTGGCCGCCTGCGCAGGGGCGGGCGGGCAAGACGTCGCACGGGCTCTGGACGCTGCGCTCGGAGACGTCTCTGCTGGAGCCGCGGCCGCGGCCGCGGCGGCTCTGGCGACGGCCAGCACGCCTGGCGACCAGGACGAGGCCGCGGACTGCCTGCGTGCCTCGCTGAAGATTATCGCAGGAGCCCAGGGCACAGGGTCGGCGGTGCTAGCGCGGCTGGACTGCTCGCTCCGCCCCTTCCGCGGCGCGGGCGGCGGCCCCTGCGGCGCCGGCAGAGCCTGGGTGGCTTTGCTGGCTGGGCGCCCGAAGCTCCAGCAGCACGTCTTCGGGCTCCTCGAGGTCGCGTTCTCGGCCGGCGCAGGCGCGGCTGCACTGCTGGCGCAGGCGCAGCCGCTCGCGGAGGACGTCCTCGCCATCCTGGGCGCGGCCGCTGGCGGTGATGAGCGGAACCTGTCCCCCGCCGCCCGGCGCAGCGCCGCCGCGGCGGTGGCTCACCTGGCCTCCGGCGCTCGCGCGTGCTGCGCCGGGGGCCAGCTGCAGGCGTGGCTGTCGAGGTGGTCAGGGTGCAGCTCCTGGGAGGTCAGATTCAGCATCGGCGCCGGTTTACCTGCAGGCGGAGACAGACCCACTCCGGCATAATCCCATACAGTTCCGCTTGCTCTCGCTTCATCTGGTCTGGTCGGGTTTCGCCCTGGGTTTCGTCTTGGCCCATCTGGCTCAATGCCCCCCAATCGGGCCTACTTGCCTTTCGCCCAGGCCCCCGACGTCATGTTTTTTCCCAACGTCAGCCCCCAGAGGTCTCGACCCACTCCCCAGGCCCAGCTTTTCATCCTGGGTTGTTTTTTACGGTCCTGGGGCCTGGCGAGGGCCCCCAGAAGCCAGAATCGGCTAACAACCTCCCGTCGTCATTTTTCCCCAACCCTCCCTTGGTTGGGTTCTCGTTTTGAATAGTGCAGTGGGGTCTCCACATCCTCCGGCTCCTCACCCACCCCGCTCTCCTCTCGGCTTTCTCCTCTTGCCTCCTTCTTGGGGTCGCCACTTTCGAGGGCTGCTGGGGGAGCCAGCACAGTGGGGCCACACGCAGATCCAAACGGGACCTCGCCATTCTTGGGGGTCTGCGAAGTGTGAAACCGTCGCCACTTTCCAGGGCAGCTGGGGGAGCCAGCACAGTGGGGTCCCACGCAGATCCCAAACGGGCCTCGCCATCCTGAGGGGGCTGCGAAGTGTGAAACTGTCGCCACTTTCGAAGGCTGCTGGGGGAGCCAGCACAGTGGGGCCACACGCAGATCCAAACGGGACCTCGCCATCCTGAGGGGGGGATTGCGAAGTGCGAAACTGTCGCCACTTTCGAAGGCTGCTGGGGGAGCCAGCACAGTGGGGTCACACGCAGATCCAAACAGGACCTCGCCATCCTGAGGGGGGGTCTGCGAAGTGTGAAACCGTCGCCACTTTCCAGGGCAGCTGGGGGAGCCAGCACAGTGGGGCCACACGCAGATCCCAAAAAGACCTCGCCATCCTGAGGGGGGGTCTGCGAAGTGTGAAACCGTCGCCACTTTCGAGGGCTGCTGGGGGAGCCAGCACAGTGGGGCCACACGCAGATCCAAACGGGACCTCGCCATCCTGAGGGGGGGGGCTGCGAAGTGTGAAACCGTCGCCACTTTCGAGGGCTGCTGGGGGAGCCAGCACAGTGGGGCCACACGCAGATCCCAAAACGACCTTGCCATCCTGAGGGGGGGTGCTGCGAAATGCAAAGCTGTCGCCACTTTCGAGGGCTGCTGGGGAGCCAGGGGACCTCACCATCCCTGAGGGGGGGGTGGCTGTGTAGTGTGAAACTGCAGCCACTTTTGAAGGCTTTGGGGTGGTGGTGGCAATACAGTGGGGTCCCACGCAGACCTCGAGGACCTCGCCACCCCTCGGGGTTGGCTGGCCGCGCAGGTGTTGATCTTTGTGGCATTAAAAACACGCTACACTTCATTGTCTAGTTGCGTCCCCGCCTCTGTAACCTTATCTTGGCCATGCTCCATCATCTCGCTGCGTCTGCCGAGGTGACTATTCTTCAACCCCGATGTCTTCCTTGTGCTTCCCCTTCCCAGTGCAATGCCTCCTAGTCTTTTGCACCTCTGCTCTGCGAGACGACCACGCACAGTTCGCACGATACATACAGATGCCTATATCCAAATATGTTTCTGTAGACGTACACGTATTTGTATGCGTGTATATACAAACCAATGTATATGTCTAGTTATTGGTGTACGTCTGTGATTGTATATGTTCAGCTGCAGTTTCACGCGCACATATATACATATGGATGTTTAGGTATACATGCATATGTTTATGCACGGATGTCTATATCTGACTCTATATATATATATATGCATACGCACATTCATATGTAGGTGTATGTATGTACGTCTACGTATACACACAAGTAAATGTTTCTGGGTAAATGCATGCTCATATATATATATATATATATATATATATATATATATATGCACGTGTGTGTCTTTGCTAGTTATATATGTATGCATGTTTGGAACGTATATGCATACGCATGTGTTTGTGTACATGCATATGCATATGTATATGCATTAGTTCATGTATATATATATATATATGTATATATGTATATGTATATTTATATGCATGTACAAATGTACAGGTCTAGTATTGTAAATAAGGAGTTGTAGGTGCAGCTGTACAGGCATATGCATGTATTTGAATATGTTTGTATAGATGTACATGTGCATGTATACGCATACGTATTTGCGCATGTGTGCACATATATACACATATTTACATCCACGCATATACATATATATATATACACATAGATGGATCCGTCCGCCGTGCACCGTCTCTTGCAGTGATGCTGTCGCATTACTGTCGGCGCATTTTGATATCATCCCGAGGTGCCGATGGGTTGGGTACGTCGCAGGGTAATGTTCACGACGCGAGCGCGCCTGGGAACCGCTCTCACGAATACCTCGCATGGGTTGCCTCCAGCAGGTGGCTCTGGCGGCAGCTGGGCTCCGGCGGCGGCCCCGCCCCCGACGAGCGGCGGGCGTCCGCGGAGGCCGCGGGCGCAGAAGGTGAGCTGAGACGACGGTAGCTCGCGGTTGGCCCCTGGACCCGCTCGTCCCAGAGGTCCCGCAGGTCGGCGGTCCCACGGGTCCCGCAGGTCCCACAGGTCCCACGTGCCCCACAGGTCCCACAGGTCACGCAGGTGCCACACGTCCCTTAAGGCCCTCCAGGTCCCAAGGGTCCCGCACGTAGTACAGGCGTCCCTCCAGGTCCCACAGGTCCCACAGGCACCACAGGTCCCAAAGGTTCCACAGGTCTCATACACGTCAAACGTGCCCCACAGGCCCGACATTTCCGTTGTGTTTGGGGCTCTCACCAATCACATCTATGTTATGGCAGCGCAACCCTACTTAAACGTCATGTTGTAAGCACACAGCCGGTCATGAATGTACCGTAGCTCGTCTCTCATTGAGCGCAACAAATTTTTGATCACAAAAAGTTGCACGGAGTTGCGAAGGAGTTGTCCCACACCATCTTGAGTGCAATATGAATCGGTCGATGCTGAACGATCTGACAGTTCGGAAACGGCCGATCGTTCAAGGTTGAATTCAAGGTTGAACGATCCTGGCGGTGTCAGGAGCCAACTCCGAAGTTGACGGCCCGCGAACCGGGCCCTGGAGGCGTCAGACCCTGGGTGATTCCTTAGCTGATGACGGCGGCGGTGATATCGATGGCTAATCGGCGATTGGAGTTCTACCAGCTTCCAGACCCTAGATTCCTTACCAATGTACGCACCGTTGCCCCAACTCGTCGCCAACCACCGTCGCCTCACCCTGGGATCTGCCATCTCAAACAAAAAACATGGAGACGTGGTGGAAAATCGCGACCCGAGCCCTAGGCCCCATCCTTCTGCGGCACTTCTCGTGGCGCATCGCTCTGTGAGGGCCCCCGGCCCGAAACCGGGCGGAAACGCCCTGCTCGAAAACGGTATTTCTCGTGGCGGATCGACCTGTGAGGGCCCCGGAGACCGAAACTGGGCGGAAACGCTCAGCTCGAAAAATGGGAGACACCAGGCTCTGAGCGCAACTCGCCGACCTCCGAGGCCGCGGGCGCGGAAACCGCGCTCCGTGCCGTGCTCGGCCTCTTCGCCGGCGCGGAGCCGGCGCTGCTGGCGGGGGCGCCGCCGCAGGCCGCGGGCACGGGCGCGGCGGCCCTCGGCGGGCTGGCGCGGCTGGCGGCGGCGGGCGACAGCGGGGCGTACCGGGACGCCCTCGCCGACCTGCGCGCGCGGCTGGATCTCGCCGCGGCCGTGGCCGCCGCGGCCGCGTGAGGCCTCCGAGAGCCGGAGTTTTTTTGTGGCTGCGGCGTGTGCCCACTCAATGCAGGCGGTGTACCGCCCCCTATCTGCACGGCGTGGGCGGCGGCCCCTGGCGGCGGGGCCCGGCCTCCCCGCGGCCGTGGCCGCCGCCGCCGTGGCCGCCGCGGCCGTGGCCGCCGCGGCCGTGGCCGGAGGCCCCCAGGGGCTGGCGCTGGTGCGCGCCAGGATCGGAGGAGGAAACGGTGCCGATGATGCTGCTGCCCCTGCCTCGCGTGCGCCCTGGGTGGGGGCTCCCGGGGGGCCCTCTCGCTGCCGCTGCCGGAGTCGCCTCGAGGTGTTGTGGTCAGGACGCGCCCGGGGAGCGGCGGTGTCTGTGCCCTGCGGATTTCCCCACCGGAGGCGGTGTGCCGCCGCTTCTGCGGCGTGGGCGGTGGGCCCTTGGCCTTGGCGGCGGCGGCGCTGGCCGTGGCTGGGGCGTCCGCGGCGGGCCCAGGCGAGGCCGTGGACTGCCTCCAGGCCTCCCCGCATATCGCACCGAAATAGTCCAGGCCGACCGGGGGGTGGTGGTGGTTTGCCGTGCGGCGGGCAGCGCGGCTGGCGGCGGCTGGTGGGGCCTTCCCCGAAGAACGCGGCCTCCAGTCTTGTTGGCGACTGGGGCCTGGGGCCGCGTCGGGGATTCGGGGGCCATAGAAAAGGGCCCGAGACGAAACTCTGGTCCAGGAGAACTCGGTGGGCCCACGTCTTGGACAAGATCATGGCATGCAGCCTTCGGAGATTGGAGCTGGCTGGGCGTCTGAGGTGGCCCAGCATTGGTTCAAGCGGCCAGGAGGGGGGGTGCGAGGTTCGAGGTTCTGGGTCCGAGAAGGCGCTTTGCCTCTTTTTCGGTCTCTATAGGGGCCGCCTTCGGGCCCCGGGACCGCCGAACACGTATCCTGGGTGAGCAACTGGCTGTACCAGGTGTACCCCCTAAGAGGGGTCCGGACCGATTCTGAGCCGATTTGGCGCCATCCCCCCCTCTTGACAGAAATTCCTCGGGACTCAGCCAGCTCCGAACCCCTGGCCGCCTCCACTTCGGAGAGGCTCCGCGGGCCTCGGTTCGAGCGACGGAGGAGAACGGGGTCGCTTTCGCGGACGCCACGCGCGCGAGCTGAAGGTGATGCGTAATCGCCCTCGTTTCCAACAGAGCGTGCCGCGCTGGCGGCCCGCGTAAGCCACCGCGTAAGGTCGCTATCGCAGGCCTCGAGTTTGACACCGACACCAGTATCGGCGGTGTGCCTCCACCGAGGGAAGAAGACCCCGATCTCGGCGATGGTGGTATTATTCTGGCTTTCAATGTGGCCGAAATTCTACCACCAACACTGAAATCTAGGATCACCTTCCCCTGTGGAGGCAACCCCGTGTGTTGGTGTTGGTGCCCATTTCCAGGCCTCCAACGCTACAGTGGAAGCCCATGCCAAGAAACACCCTGCTTGCCTCCAGGGTGCCCTGGGTTTCTTGGGCTTCGATGGTTTTGCTATGGAAGCTGTGATGATCCCACACCAAGAATCAATGGACGTCTTCGGGTTCCAGGGTTGAGTTTCTTGTGGAAGGTGTCTTGCGCTCGAGCTCCTGCACGTCTTCCTGCGACAGGCCCCTTTCTTCTCGCCGCCCACTTGGAGGGCGCCTGGAGGGCACCCGGTGCGCCAGGTGCGCCCAGAGCGCCAGGTGCGCCAGTAGGACCGTGCAGCTGGTGCGGCGCCAGAGGCTCTCGCTGGGGCTTGGTTGAGCCACACCATTGGGCAGAGAGCAGGGCGCGAGAAGGGGGGGGGGGAGTCTCTCGGGGGCTCGTCGGCATCTCGCCCTGGGCGGAAGCCGTCAGTCAGGCTGGGCCGAGGTGTAAAACGAGGGTAGCCCCGCCGACAGAAGTCGGCAGAAGCTGGCGGAAGCAAAACCGGCCCCCAGAGAGACCAGTGCTTGCGAACCCATGGTTCCCGGAGCTGGCCATGTGCCCCCGAGATTTGCTGGCGGAACAACGCAACATGCTGATTGTTCTAGCTGTTTTCGGCCTCTGGGGGCCCCCCCAAGCCTCAGGGCCGTCTGGGCACGACTCGAGATGACCAGCCGGCCCTGGGAGAAGGATCGAGAGGTTCCAGGATGAGGCGTTCTCGGCCAGTGTCTGTCACTGGCACCTTTGCAGATGGATCCGTTTCAAGAAATGCCGCGCGGAGATAATTAGGATGTGGGCTCCAGTCGTGATTTTCCACGACGGTGTATTTTTCGGGGCGTCGGACCTCCGGGAGGATCGAGGACGCAGTTTTCTGAAACGCTTGTGGCTCTCTTGGGCTCCCTCCTGGGGAGGCTCCTGGCCGCCACGGACACGGACCAGACGGAGGAGGAGGCTGAAGACGACGCCACGACGCCCTTCCCGTCGAGCCCAGGGCCGCGCGCTGACACGAGGCAGGAGAGGAGCGCGCGGCGGCGGCGCTCGAGGCGGCGGGTCCGTGGTGCAGCTCCGCGCAGCGTCTTTGGGGGGCGCTCCGCCGCCGACCGCGGCCGCCTCCAGAGGCCTCGCCGCTGCGACCGCCTCGGCGCCCGCCGCCCAGGCGCCCCGCCCCCTGGGCGGGGCTCTGCCTCCGCGCTTCTCCCCCCCCCCCCCACAGGCCCCCTCCCTGGCCGCTGGGCCCCCGGCCGCGCCCCCCCCTCCCCCCCCCCCCCCCCCCCCCCCTCCCTGGCCGCGCAGGCCCCCCCCCCCCCCCCCCTTGTGCCTAGCAGACTCTCCCCTTGTGCGGCGCAGCCCCCCCCCCCCCTTGCCGCGCAGGCCCAGCCCCACTATTCCCACTGCGCACAACACCATTGGGGTCCCTGTGGGACTTCCTGCTCCGCCGCTGCACGCGTCCGCGGACAGAGAGGACACCTGCGCAATGGGAAGGAATGGGCAGGGGGGGCAGGATGTCGGACGTGGCGCTGGCACACCCAGCTTGCATGCCTGCCCTCTCCGCCCTTCGCCTTCTGCCGGGTGCGCCCCGCCGCGCCGCCGCGCGCGGGGCGGCGACGGCGCTGCTCCGTTTCCTGCTCCTCCTGCCCCTCGCTCTTTTTGCTCGAGGTCGGGGGATGAGGATGAGGATGAGGATGATGAGGATGATGGGGACCAGGGTGAGAAGGGGAAGGAGGATGCTGATGATGCTGATGATGCGGATGATGATGCGGATGATGATGGTGATTATGTTGTTGATGATGATCAGGTTGCTAATGGTAATGATAATCACAATAATGTAGCACCCCGCAGATGCGGATAAGAGTGAGGGGGCGGCGAGGCCGTCGGCAGTCTGCGAGGCTCTGAAGGAGCCTGCCGCAGGCGCCTAACTTTTTCAAAGTATGCAGTTGAGCCCGCCGCAGGCGCCGATTTTTTCGTTAAAGTAATTTGAATTGGTCGCGGGGTGGGTCGCGGGGTGGGCCGCGGGTTGGTCGCGGGTGGGTCGCGAGGTGGGTCGCAGGCCAGGTCGCGGGGGGAACGACGACAACATCAACAGCAAAACCAAACACAACCCCAACACATCAAACACAACAGCACCACCACCACCAACAACAAAACCACCACCAACAACAACACCACCAGCAACAACATCAGCAACAACACCAACAACAGCATCAGCGGAAACACCAACAGCAGCCACAACGCCACCACCAACAACAACACCACCAGCAACAGCAGCAACAACACCAACAACCCGCACCGCAGAACCTCACTTCAGCCACGCGCCCAGGGACAGTGAATGACCTTTCGCCCCTCTCACCCTGATAATACTCATAATTATTGATGCTGATGCTGATGCGGATGCTGATGATGAGGCTGCTGATGATGCTGCTGAGAATGTTGATGATGAGGTTGACGACGGAATTTGCGATGGTGATGTGGATGATGCTGATGCTGATGATGACGACGATTATTGCTGGCTGGTGGTGGTGGTGATGATGAGGATGATGAGGATGAGGATGAGAATGATGAGGATGCTGATGATGATAATGGTGATGATGCTGATGATGATGATGATGCGGCTGGCGATGGTGATGATGATGAACATGAAAATGGTAGTGATGATAATTATGCTGATCATGCTGCGGCTGATGATGATGATGCTGGTGATGAGGTTGATGATGATGATGCTGCGGATGATGCTGCTGCTGATGGTGATGCTGCTGGTGATCATGCTGATGCTGCTGCTGGTGATGCCGATGATGCTGATGAGGTTGACGACGGAGTTTGCGATGGTGATGGTGATTATGATGATGATGATGATGATGATGATGATGATGATGATGATGATGATGCTGATGATGATGATGATGATGATTCCGATGCTGATGATGATGCTGATGCTGATGATTATTGCTGGTGTTGGTGGTGATGATGCTGAGGATGATGATTCTGATGCTGGCACAGCTGATGATTATTGCTGGTGGTGGTGACGATGCGGATGATGAGGATGAGGATGATGATGCTGATGGTGATGATGATGAGCATGAATATGGTAATGATGAGGATTCTGATGATGCTGATGATGCTGATGATGAGGTTGATGCTGCTGATGATGCGGATGATGATGCTGATGCTGAAACTGATGCTGCTGAGGATGCTGATGAGGATGCTGCTGCTGCTGCTGCTCATGATGATGAGGATGATGATGATGATGATGATGATGATGAGGATGATGATGCTGATGATGATGATGATGATGATGATGATGATGATGATGATGATGATGATGATGGTGGTGGTGGTGGTGGTGGTGGTTGTGGAGGTGATGATGATGACGAGGAGGAGGAGCAGGAGGGGAGAAAGGAGGAGGCGGAGGAGGAGGAGGAGGAGGACGAGGAGGAGGAGGAGGAGCAAGAGGAGGAGGAGGATGAGGAGGAGGAAGAGGAGGAGGAGGAGGAGGAGGAGGAGGAGAAGGAGGACCGATCATACTCGGTCTAGGTTTGCGCAGGCCTACGCAGCGTAGCGCCGCTGGCCGCCTCCCGCTGTGTTCATCGCGATATGTGCGTGCGTGTTGAATTCCACGAGATTCTGAGATGCCTCCTCATGACGCTAGACAGAAGGGCAGGAGGAGGGGTTGGTTTTCTCATGCTGAGCGTGCCATACCAAGACTCCTCCTTCTCTACCTCCGTGCTCGGTTCCCCGCCGTCCTTCTTTATTCCCCTTCCTTATCAATGATTCCCTCCTATCGCGCCACTGGACGCGTCCGACGGCCAGGCTTGTTGTTAGGCTGGGGACTGCCCTATTACTAACTCTTTTCAAAGCTAGCAACTCCGTCAGCTACATGGACGGAGAGCCGCTGATGTCCAAAACGCGTCTCTCGCTTCAGCGCCACAAGCCTTCGTTATTTCTTTTCCGAGAGTCGGAATGATGGAGGGCCAGTGGTTTCTCAAATGCGGCTCTCGCCTCAGCGCCGCGGGCATTCATCGTACAAGTTCCAAACAGCTCCGTGCAAGGATGGAGGGCTGGTCTGTTCCCGAGTGGTGCTTTCGCGCCAGCGCCGCACACGTTCGTGATGAACGCTTCCAGCAGTTACAATCCTCCCCCCTCCTTCTCCTCCTCCTCCTCCTCCTCCTCCTCCTAGTGCTCCTCTTTACTCCTCCCTCTCTTCCTCCTCCTCCTCCTCCTCCTCCTCATGATGAAGGGTGTGTTCGCGGAAGACATGTCAAGTTCCAGGACCCGAAGTTACATTACAGCGCCACCACTGCGCTCATGGAGGGCGGCTCTTTTGCAACATGTCGCTCTCGCCCGGGACCTCCGCACGTCTTTTGCGTTGAACAGTGAAGTTCTGCAATGCTTACACGGGTGGAGGCCACTTTTCATAACATGGGGTTGCCTCTCGCTGCTTCTTTAAATGCTCTTTGTCGTATATGTCCGCGTTTCTTGAAGCTGGAAGGTTGGAGGGTTGATCCTTTACAACTCGGGGCTTCGCCTGAGTAGCAGGCCCACCAGGCGCTGATCTTGCAGGGGGGGCGTTTCCCGTAGTGGATAGGAATACTTGCAGGGACATCTGAGGAGGGGGATTGGGACGGGAGGGTGCGTTGCAGAAACGGTAGAATGGATCCTGGCGTCTTCCGCCCCCCCTCCTCTGTCCACCCCGTCCCTCTCCTCCGTTCCCAGACCCTGGGCGTCGTGCTTTTTGTCAACACGGTTCCCCCTAGAGGTCCGAACCTCTTCCACGGGACCTGGGTTTAGCCCGAGTCGTTTCCTGACAGCCCTGGGGCCTGGAGAGGGTCCCGCCGGAGTGGGCCCTGGGAGGCCAAAAACGGTGAAACACCTTTCGTCGTGCTCGTCGACGGTGTTTGGTCCTCCGTGCCCCGTTCTTCCCTCGCCTACTCGGGCAGCTTAGACCTCCCTCCGCGCGCCCCCCCCCAGCGCTCAAGAGATGGCGGCGTCCGGGAGCCGCCCGCCGACAGCCGCGCCCGCCTCCCCCCAGACATCCTGCGGCGTGACTATGCCAGTGCGCGGCCCCGGAGGTCCCGTCCCCTTCACCGGGAGGTCGTTTTTTCGCGCAGGGTCCACTTGTAAAGGGAGCCAGTTTTTTGTGTAGACTTCGGCAAGTTTGCTTGCATGGCGGCCGAGAAGGACATCTGGATGAAGTGCGCAAGTTGGGACCCACCTGCGCGCCTCTTCGGCCCAGCGCTGTCTGGAGAAGCGGCGGAGACGGTGCGGGGGAAGGTTTTTTTTGTTGGGGGGGGGGGGGGGCGCGTTCGGGTAATTCTGCTTGGGTCAAACCAACAACGCCGTGTGGTCCAGTGGCTCGATGATAGCCCCCCGCACACGACACTATCAGGGGAAAGAGGCCAGCAGTTAGTGCTCATGGAGTAAGGAGGAGGAGGAGGAGGAGGAGGAGGAGGAGGAGGGAGGAGGAGGAGGAGGAGGAGGAGGAGGAGGAGGAGGAGGAAGACGAGGAGGAGGAGGAGGAGGAGGTGGAGGAAGACGAGGCGGAGGAGGAGGAGGAGGAGGAGGAGGAGGAGGAGGAGGAGGAGGAGGTGGGCGAGCAGGGGCTGCAACCGTCGGATCGTCGGATGCCTGGGCTCCCTGCGGAAGATGAAGCGCCCGAGGCCGGGCGCCAGTGCGCCCGCCGGCGGCGCGCGGCCGAGGCTCGTGGAGCCGCACGAGGGTGAGAAAGGAGGGGGAGGAGGGGGAGGAGGGGGAGGAGGGGGAGGAGGGCGAGGCGAGGGGGGAGGGGGAGGGGGAGGGGGGAGGGAGGAGGAGGAGGAGGAGGAGAGGAGGAGGAGGAGGAGGAGGAGGAGGAGGAGGAGGAGATTCCAGGATCCCTGGGGCCACCTGTGACTAGGCACTGCGATACTATGCTGAGCCCTGGCCCATGCTAAGCCCTGCTAGGCCTAGCCGAACCCTGCTAGGCACTGCTAATCACTGTGGCTCTCTGCTAAGCCCTGATAAGTGTTGCTAGCCACCTGCGAGGCCCAGCTAAGCTTTGATAAGCCCTATCAAGCCCTACCAGCCCCTGATATGCCCTGCTGGGACCTGCCAATCTTTGCTAACACATGTTAGCCTTGCTAAGTTGATAGCCTGTTAAGCCATGCGATGGCTGCTAAGTCATGCGGGGCCACATCACATATAATTTCATCAGGGGTGAACCCACTACTATTGTAATCCTTTTAGAGGTGAGCCAACCTCTAGCAGCATCCTACCAATGAGGAAGCAACATGTATATAACCCGATCAGTGAAGGACTCAGCTCTAGCATAATCCCATGGGGGTGGATCCACCTCTACTGGGATCCTGTTATGGACGGGGCCACGGGTAATTGAATCGCACGCAGTGTGGGTTCCCCTCTACTAGGACCCCATTCGAGGTGGATCCACCTCCACTGAAATTCCATGATGGATGGAAGCATCGGGGTTTAATCGCATCAGATGTGAATCCACTTGTTATTTGAATCCTGTGGGGGATGGGGCCACCTCCAATGTAGTCATGCCTAAGCCTTGTTGAGCACCTGTCGATCGCTGCTGCGCCTTGCCCCGCTGAGCCTTGCTAGCCATTGCGGTGCCGTGCTATGCCCTGCTGGCCCTTGTTAAGCTCTGCTAAGTTTAGCCAAGCCCTGCCAAGCACTGCTAAGCGCGGCCAAACCCTGCTGGCCTTCCTCCAAGCCTTTATAAGTTGTGATAGCCACCTGCCAAGCCCAGCGAAGCCTTGAGAAGCCCCGTCAAGCCCTGCTAGGCCCTGTTAACCCTTGATGTGCCCTGCCGAGACTTGCCAATATTTGCAAACACCTGATAGCCTTGCTAGGCTCTGCCAGCACCTTGGTAATCTTCTTCTGTGCCCTGCGATGCCTGCTCAGCCATGCGGAACCATATCTAATAGCATCTTATCAGGAACCGGTCCATCGCTAATGGAATCATGTTAGAGGTGGTCCACCTTAGCAGAATCCTGGTAAGGAGGAAGCAACATGTAATACAATCCGATCGATGAGGGACTCAGCTTTACTATAAACCCATGAGGGGTGGATCCAACTCTACTGGGATCCTGTTATGGACGGGTTCACGGGCACTTGAACTGCATGCAATGCGGGCTCGCCTTTCATAGGATCCCATTAGAGGTGGATCCACTTCCAATAGAACACCATGAAGGATGGAAGCGCTTGGAGCGTAATCTTATTCAATGTGGATCTGCTTCTATTTGCATCCGATTGGGAACGGAGCCACCTCTACTATAATCCTTTTAGGGTCGGATCCACTGCTCATGGGATTCGACTAGAGGTGGATGCGGTCTACCTTTAAAGGGATGGAGATAATTGCAGTAAAGGCCGAGGCGCCTTGAATACAATTCTTTCCAGGGGTGGAGATATTTGCACACATTATAATTCAACATGTCAACATACAACGAAAGGAACCTTATTGGACGGTCGCGCAAAAAGGGGTCGGCTTGGAATACACGCAATAGAAATCAACGCGTCAAACCCATCCCAAAAGAACCTTATCGCAAAATCGCACAACAGGAATTCTATGTGCAATCCAAACACTAGAAATCTTATTGTACATCGCCCACACAACGAATCCGATCAAACAACCGCGCGAACAGGGTTTACTTTCCAATCCACACATGAGAAATTCATGTATAAATCGCCCACGCACGGGGCCGGGCTTAACAGCAACGCAAAAAGGATTTTTATGTGTAACCCACACAGCAGAAATCAATATGTGAATCGCCCAAATCAGGATTTCTTTTGAAAGGAAGCCAGCACAAGTTGTTGAACCATCCGGAAAGACAATCGTCGCCCCCTCCATTTTTTTTCGTCGCGCCCGCCCCGCCCCCGAAACCACTTGGAAGGGGCGACGGTTTCTCGTGTTTTGTTGTTGTTCGGGGGCGGGGCGGGCGCGAAACAACACAAACTGAGGGGCGCCGTTTTTTTTGGAGGGTCCAACACTTTTCTCCTGGTTTCCTTTCCAAGGAAATCCTTTTTATGGGCGATTTACACAATGATTTCTAGTGCATGGGTTACACATCAGATCTTGTTGTGCGGCTTTGGATTCCGATCCATTTTGTGGGCAATTTGAACATTGATTTCTAGTGTGCGGATTGCAACTCGAACCTTCCCGTGCGAGTTTTCACCAGCTTTTCTTGTGTGGGCAAGTCGCCCACACACTGCTTTTAGTGTGTGGGTGACCAATATAATAGGATTATATGGCACATGCAGTAGGTGTTCCTGTTGTCTTTCGTGCTGCTATTCAATAGGATTATATTGCAGGGTTAGGTGACGACGAAGAGGGTGATACATAACAAAACACATGACCGAGACAAGGAACACGCACCGAACAATTAAACGAAACCCACCATATCAACACCACGCACATGGTCCCCAAATAGTCCCAGATTTCCCCCTTACGGGGAGGAGGAAGAGGAGGAGGAGGAGGAGGAGGAGGAGGAGGAGGAGGAGGACGAGGAGGAGGAGAAGGACAGGGATAATGAGGAGGATCGTGAGGAGGAGGAGGAGGAGGAGCAGGAGAAGGAGGGAGAGGAGGAGGAGGAGGAGGAGGGATGGAGGAGGAGGAGGAGGAGGAGGAGGAGCAGGATCAGAAGGATCAGGAGGAGATGAGGAAGAGGGGGAGGAGGTGGGGGAGGAGGAGGAGGGGAGGAGGAGGAGGAGGAGAGGAGGAGGAGGAGAAGAGATGAGGAGGAGGTGGAAAAGGAGGAGTACGATGATGATGATGATGATGATGATGATGATGATGATGATGATGATGATGATGATGATGATGATGCTGATGATGATGATACTGAGGAGGAGGAGGAGGAGGCGGAGGAGGAGGAGGAGGAGGATGAGGATGAGGATGCGGATGATGCTGCTGCTGCTGGTGATGATGCTGATGATGATAATGATGATGATGGTGTTTATGATGATTCTAATGATGATGATGATGATGATGATGATGATGATGATGATGACGATGATGATGATGATGATGGTGCTGATGATGATGATGATGCTGATGATGACGATGATGATGATAATGAGGATGAGGAGGAGGATCACCAGGAGGCGGATAATGCGGAGGAGGGTGACGAGGAGGATGAGGAGGAGGAGGTGGATGATGATGATGATGCTGCTGCTGATGATGATGATGCTGATTATGCTGATGATGATGACGATGATGATGATGATGCTGCTGCTGCTGCTGATGATGCTGCTGCTGATGATGATGATGACGACGACGACGATGATGATGATGATGCTGATGATGATGATGATGATGATGATGATGATGATGATGATGATGGTGAGGAGGTTGAGGAGGAGGAGGAGGAAGAGCAGGAGGAGGAGGAGGAGGAGGAGGAGGGAGAGGATGACGATGCTGATGATGCTGATGATGATGCTGATGATGATGCTGATGATGATGATGATGATGATGATGATGAGGAGGAGGAGGAGGAGGAGGAGGAATAAGGGTGAGGATCAGGAGGATCAGGGGGATAAGGCGGAGGAGGAGGGGAGGAGGGACAGGATGAGGCGGAGGTGGGGGAAGATGAGGAGGAGGAAGACGAGGAGGAGGAGGAGGAGGGAGGGATGATGATGATGATGATGAGATGATGATATGATGATGATGAGATGATGATGAGATGATGATGATGATGATGATGATGATATGATGATGATGATGATGATGATGATGATGAGAGGAGGAGGAGGAGGAGGAGGAGGAGGAGGGAGGGGGAGGGAGGAGGAGGGGGAGGTGGGGTGCGGAGGAGGAGGAGGAGGAGGAGGAGGAGGAGGAGGGAAAGGAGGATGAGGATGATGATGCTGAGGAGGAGGAGGAGGAACAAGGGTGAGGATCAGGAGGATCAGGGGGATCAGGCGGACGAGGAGGGGAGGGGGAAGAGGAGGAGGCGGAGGTGGAGGAAGATGCGGAGGAGGAGGAAGAGGAGGAGGAGGATGAGGATGATGATGCTGATGATGATGACGACGACGATGATGATGGAGATGAGGAGTAGGAGGAGGGGAAGGAGGAGGGGGAGGAGTAGGAGGAGGAGGAGGCGGAGGAGGAGGAGGAGGAGGAGGAGGAGGAGGAGGAGGAGGAGGAGGAGGAAGGCGGAGGAGGAGGAGGCGGAGGAGGAGGAGGAGGATGAGGAGGACACCAGTGCAAACCCAAGAGCCATCAACGATGTTGTAATAAACCCTCCCTCCAAGCTCCTTCTTCATAGGCGCCTAGAACGGTTCATTTCCATTGATGGAACTGCCTCTTTGGAAGACAACCGTTTGAAGACCCTGAAGCATGCCAAAACATTGTTCTCGGGATTCCAGCGCCACGGATCAACCTGACCGCTGCGTCTTGACAATCCGGAATGTTGCCAGACCGCCTTTCTTGGGACTTCACCGCTGCGAATCAACATACTTCTTACACCCGCACAATCCTGAACCTTTCCAAAGCACCATTTCTGGCACGTTGATGGTGGGAATCCGTGTAACCTTGTTCCCTACCTAGGCTCTGCCTAGAAGGGTTCTTACTCTCTGTCTTAAAGGGGCCGGGCAGTGCAAATCGCCCCGGGCGGTTCCCCCAGTATCCGCCCCGCGGTTCCCCCAGTTACGTCCCCTTAGCTCAGGGTTGCTGATCTCATCTTAGCTTAGCTGATTCCCTACCTAGGCTCTGCCTAGAGGGTTCTTACTCTCTGTCTTAAAGGGGCCGGGCAGTGCAAATCGCCCCGGGCGGTTCCCCCAGCATCCGCCCCGCGGTTCCCCCAGTTACGTCCTCTTAGCTTAGCGTTGCTTATCTCATCTTAGCTTAGCTTATTTCATCTTGGCTTAGCTTAGCTTCAGCTTGATTCAGGTTTGTCTTAGCTTAGCTTACCTTCATCTTAGCTTCGCTTAGCTTTAGCTTAGCACAGCGCAGCACAGCATAGCATAGCGTAGCATAGCATAGCGCAGCACAGCATATCATAGCATCGCCCAGCATAGCATAGCATAGCGCAGCATAGCATAGCATAGCATAACATAGCGCAGCACAGCACAGCATAGCACAGCGCAGCACAGCATAGCATATCATAGCATCTCATAGCATAGCAGCAAAGCATCGGCAACATCATGGCATGGGTGTATTTTTACCTAGGTTCTGTCTAGAAGGTTCGCTTAGCTTAGCGTAGCTTAGCATAGCGCAGCGCTGCATCAACAGTGCTATCATAGCATAACATAGCCACTCATAGCATGGCATATCATATCATAGCGCAGCATATCATTTCATAGCATAGCACATCATAGTATCGCATATCATATCATATCATATCATAGCGCAGCTTAACATATCATAACGTAGCATAGCATAGCTTAGCGTAGCACAGCGCAGCATGACATATCATAGCTTAGCATTTCATAGCATATCATAGCATGGCATATCATAGCGCATCACACCATAGTATAACATGTCATAGCTTAGCATAGCGCAGCATAGCATGGCATAGCATAACCTATCATATCATAGCAACTAATGCTGCTTGCCTAGGGGCTTCGACTTCTAGGTAAGGTCGCGCTGGGGTAATTTGCTTAGTTTAAAACGAATGTGCGCCGCGCTAAGGCGAGAGACGCATTTCGAAAAGGCACGCCTGCAATCCGTACATCTCTTGCAATGTTTTCCCAACCATCCTGTGGTGTTCGGCCCTCGTTTTGAAGAGACGGTCCCTGCGTTCTCCTCCTTCCCTCCTCCCCCCTCCTCCCTGCGCTTCACCCACCCAGCACAGCGTTTCGTGGCCCCATAGGGAGCCCCACCGAAGGCCCCAGTGCTACCGCCCGCATGCGCCCCCACACCCAATACAGCGCTTCGTGGTCCCATAGGGAGCTCCACCGACGGCCCCAGTGCTACAGCCAGCATGCGCCCCCGAACTAGTACAGCGTTTCGTGGCTCCATAGGGCGTTCCACCGAAGGTCCCAGTTCAACCGCTTGCGTGCGTCCCCCCCCCCACCCAGTACAGCGCTTCGTGGCCCCATAGAGAGCTCAACCCGCATGCGCCCCACCTGCCAGGTACAGCGTTTCGTGGCCCCATAGGGAGCTCCAGCGAAGGCCCCAGTACTACCACCCGCATGCGTCCCCCCCACCCAGTACAGCATGTCGTGGCCACATGGAGAGCTCCACCGAAGGTCCCAGTTCTGCAGCCCGCATGCGCCACCCCCACCCAGTACAGCGCTTCATGGCCATATAGGGAGCTCCACCGACGGCCCCAGCGCTATCGCCCGCATGCGTCCCCCGCACCCAGTACAGCGTTTCGTGGCCCCATAGGGAGCTCAACTGAAGGTCCATCTGCTACCGCCCGCATGCGTCCCCCCACCCAGTACAGCGTTTCGTTGCCCCGTAGGAAGCTGCACCGAAGGTCCCAGCGCCACCGCCCGCTTCTTTCCCCCCTACCCAGCACTGCGTTTCGTGGCCCCATAGGGAGCTCAACTGAAGGTCCATCTGCTACCGCCCGCATGCGTCCCCCCACCCAGTACAGCGTTTCGTGGCCCCACAGGGAGCTTCAGGGACGGCCTAAGTGCTACCGCCCGCATGCGCCCCCACCACCCAGTACAGCTTTTCGTAGCCCCATAGGGAGCCTCACCGACGGCCCCAATGTTACCGCACGCATGCGTCCCCTTCCAACCCAGTACAGCGCTTCGTGGCCCCATAGGGAGCTCCGCCGAAGGTCCCAGTGCTACCGCCCGCATGCACCCCCCGCACCCAGTTCAGCGCTTCGTGGCTCCATACAGAGCTCCACCGACGGCCCCCGTGCTACCGCCCGCATCCGTCCCCTCCAAGTACAGCGTTTCGTGGCCCCATAGGGAGCTCCATAGTGCTACCGCCCGCACGCGTTCCCCCCCCACCCAGTGCAGCGCTCCGTGGCCAACTAGGGAGCTCCACTTCATATGGTTGGGTCCTGCGCCAGGATAATTACAACGAGTGTGTGCCGAGAACCACATTTTGAAAACGACCCGCCGTCAATCCGTGAAACTCGTGCACGTTTTGAAAACGAGTGTGCGCCGCGCTAAGACGAGAGCCGCCTTTTGAAAACGACCCGCCCTCAATCCGTGAAGCTCTTGCCAATGTTTGGAACGAAAGTGCGCCGCGCTAAGGCCAGAGCCACATGTTGAAAACGACCCTCCCTCAATCCGTGAAGCCCATGAACATTTGGAAAACGAACGTGCGCCGCGCTAAGGCGTGAGCCACATTTTGAAAAAACCCGCTAGAGAGCCAGAAATGATGAGGAAGCCTCAGGCGAAACGCCCGGCCCGTCCTAAAAGCTGGCCTCGGGGTGCGACAGGGAGAAGTGATGTGTAAGGAAAAGGAAATGATGAGGAGGGTGAGGGAGAAGGGGGAGGGAGGATGAGGAGGAGGATGAGGAGGAGGAGGAGCAGCAGGAGGAGGAGGACAAGAATGTGGAGGAGGAGGACAAGGAGGAGGAGGAAGAGGAGGAGGAGGAGGAGGAGGATGAGGTGGATAATGATGATATATTACTAACGATAGCAATGCGACTGAAAACATTAATACGAAGACCAAGAATAATATTCATAATGGGCAGAACAATAAGACTCACAAGACGAATGCTATTACGACTGGTCAGTACAATAAGACGACTACTAATCGTAATACTAGGAAGAGGAGCGCTGATCATATTAGTAATTAGCGGAATAATGCTACGAGTCGCCAGGCTGATATTAATGATACGAATGACATCACTACTAGTATCAATAATAATCGCAAATATAATGCTACTGCGAGGAGTACTACATACATGAATAGTGTTAGTAATGGTATTAAGAAGACACGCGCAATACTACGAGTCACAATGTTACATAAATAGCATTCGCCATCGCAGCCCATAATGATAATGCTACTGCTACTCATAATGATACTACTATATGAATACTAATAAGATTCAATATGCTAATACTAGTGATGCTAATACAAACAGAAATATCGAAGGAGGGGGACGAGGAGGAGCAGGAGGAGGATGATGAGGAGGAGGAGGAATAAGGAGGAGGATCAGGAGGATCAGAAGGAGGATCAGGAGGATCAGGAGGATGAGGAGAAGGAGGAGGAGGAAGTGGAGGAGGATTAGGAGGAGGAGGAGTAGGAGGAGGAGGAGGAGGATGAGGAGAAGGAGGAGGAGGAATAGGACGAGGAGTATCAGGAGGATCTGGAGGAGGAGGAGGAGGAGGGGGAGGAGGAGGAGGATGAGGAGGAGGAAGAAAACTAGCAATACTGATTCTAATAATCATAATCATAGTAATATCAAGTATGACAATAATATTACTAATACTATGCATGTTGGTACTGATAATAAGAACAATAAGAAGAGAAAGACGATGAGGAATGATACTGATAATACGGATGTTAAGAAAAGAAGAATAATGCTAAACTGTTGCCACATGTTCTAACAATGCTAAGAGCACTAACAATAGCGACAATAGTAATCATATCAAGGAAAAAAAGAAGAAGAGGTGGAGGAGGCGGAGGAGGAGGAGGAGGAGGGGCCGAGGCTCGGGGCGCCGCGGTGTCCCGCGGCCGAGCCGCGGCCCGAGCCGCCGGGCGAGCCGTCGGCGCTCGCCTCGATGCTGGCGGCCTCGGCGGTGACGCCCGCCGAGTTCTTCGGCAGCGTCTGGGGCACGGCGCCGCGCCTCTGATCGGCGGCTTCCAACGTCGGGGCCCTGAGGGGCCTCCTCCTCCTCCTCCTCCTCCTCCTCCTCCTCCTCCTCCTCCTCCGGCAGCGGGGGGTGGATGTGGGAAGGGGGGTGGCTTCGGCACTGCCGCCGGGCGCTTCCCCTCGACACAGGGGCGCCCTCGGCGCCGGTGGGCGCTTGGAACACCAGGAGCGTGAGCTGATTCCTGAGCCCCCTGTTTGCTATCACCCTTTCGTCCGACCCGAGGCGGGGCCCCTAAGCGACGTTAGGGCGGGATGCGGTCGGGAACTTTGGCTTGTCGTGTCGCGCCGCCAGCTCAGGCCCACCAAACCTAGGCGCGATACTCTATTCACGTCCCTGTCCAGGCGTCAACATCCCGAGCCTTTCTGGGCCTCCCGCCCCGCTGAGCGGAGCGACACGTTTTCCGTTCGAGTGCCAGCGTGCCGCTGGGGCCGCCGCCACGACACGCCTAGCAACAGTTCCTGACCGTATCAGGGGCAGCGTTGGGGGGGATGGGCTCAGGGGGGCCCTTCGGGTGTTTCTGTTTTTTTCCTTCGGTTCCCGCAGTTATGCTGAGCGGACGAACGAGGTTTTGCCAACGTTTCATCGGGAGGCTCTGCGCGTCCGAATTGGAGACGGAACGGCTAAGCATGATGCCCATACCCTGGGAAAACAGTTGCGGCCCCTCGGTGCCCATCGATCGACAAGTCTTGCCCGTGCGCAGCAGTAGGCCTCATCCTTGGCCCGCCGCGGCGATCAGGCGCCACGGGCGCGAGCGCTCCGATGATGGGCCTGTCTTCCACCACCACCATCATAAGTTGGAGGGGGGAAGGAGGAGGAGGAGGAGGCGGAGGAGGAGGAGGAGGAGGAGGAGGAGGAGGAGGAGGAGAAGGAGGAGGAGGAGGACCCCCTCCCCCTCCAACTCATGGTGGTGGCAGTGGAAAACAGGCCTATCACTCCGAGGCCAGTGCACCGTCGAGGCCCGGCGAAGGCGTCCAGCAACCTCGGGCCCCAGAGGTGGGATCTTTCCCCTTCCTTTTCCTTCGGGATGGAAGAGGCGTAGGCGTAGGAGGAGGAGGAGGAGGAGGAGGAGGAGGAGGAGGAGGAGGAGGAGGAGGAGGATGAGGAGGAGGAGGAGGAGGAGGAGGAGGAGGAGGAGGAGGAGGAGGAGGAGGAGGAGGAGGAGGAGGAGGACCTCTGGGCCCCGTGGGCCCTCGGGGCCCCCTCTCTGGGGCCGCCGATACCTCCGCTGCGGCGAGCGGGCGCCGCGGGTGCCGCTGCACCACTTCGGGGGCGGGCTGCTCGCCGCGCTCGACGCCGCCTTCGCCCTCGGGCCCCCGAGCGCGGCGTCGCCGGCGGGCGTGCTGGTGATGCAGGACGCGGGCGGGGCCCGCCCGTGCTCGGGCGGCGCGGGGGTGGGGGGCTTCGGAGCACGGGTGCTCGCGGCCTGGTCCGTTCGGCCAGGACGACGAGTCCACCCCCCTCAGGGGAGAAAATGATACGGATACGTGTTGTCCCCCTTCGTTTTCGGCCTTTCCTGGTCCTCCTGGGGAATCCTCGTTGTCACCGCTGGATTCGCCTCGAAATTCTGGTCAGAACGCACCCCAAGAGAGGTCCAGGGACAACACGTATCCGTATCTTTCCGCCCCCCAATCCCCGTGGGCACGTGCACACCACGGGGAGTCCCGGCGAGAGTCGGGCGTGGCCGACCGCTGGGCTGCAGAGCGCAGGAGAGGCGCGGCAGCTGCCGAGGCCACGCCGTGGCGCAGGGGAGAGAGCCGACGGCAGGCCCGAGGGCCAGCCCGTGGCGGTCGGTTGCGTTCGGTCGGTTCGGTTCGGCCGGTGATCGTGCCGTTGCTGCGTCGCTGCGGCCTTCTGGGCTGCTTGCGGCCCGTCCATGTCGGTCGGTTTCGGTTTCGCTGTCGGTTCGGTCGCTTTTCGGTTCTGCTGTCGCCGTGCACGGCCTTGCGAAGAAGGCGGGGGGGGCTTCTCAGAAGTCAGGGACCTCATCGGAAGGCCCAGGAGCTTTCCAGACGCCGTCTCAAGAAGTCAGGAATCAAGAGGGGAAAAAACACACAGACACAATTAATCGTCGATTCCTAGGAAAATAGGGGAAACTATGGGAAGTGGGGGGGAAGACAGAAACCCAGAACATATGGGAAACTATGGGGAATCTTTCTATTCGTGTGTATTTATTTGTGTGTCCCAGGGCCCCTTCAAAGAAGCTGGGCGGGCTTCGGAGCGCATCCCCTGCTTTCTTCTTAAAAGGCCCCGCGGCCGTCTCCGACGCCCGCCCCCACTGGGCGGCGGATGGGCCGAGGACGGCGTTCCGACGGCGGACTTCGCCAGCCCGCACGCCGCGTACCTGGCCGGCTGCTCGCTCGTGGTGAACCACCTGGAGGCGGGCTGCGGGGCGGAGAGGAGGAAGAGGCACCGACGTGCCGATGGAGCGCTGGCCTCGCCTCCTTTCCATGCCTCCTGGGTCTCCAGGGAGGCCCTCCTCGCCACGGCCGGATCCGATGCAGAATTCCGGCCACACCGCACCCCGGGAGAGCGGGGAGCAGCGTTGTGTGTGTATGTATGTATTCATTGAGTTATAAGTGTTTTATGTTTTGTGTTGTTTATACTTTCTGTTTTACATATATGTATAGTTATATGTGTATATATATATATATATATATATATATATTTAAGTATACCTATATATCCATATATCTACCTGTCTATATATATATATATATATCTATCTATGTATCTATCTATCTATCTATCTATCTATCTATCTATCTATCTATCTATATCTATCTATCTATCTATCTATATATCTATCTATCTACCTATCTATATATCTATCTTGTGTATATATGTGTGTGTATGTATTTGATTCGACAGAGGCCAGTTCCGCGTGGATTTCCTGGATCGGCGGTGGGGCCCTCCCGCCGGCCCTTCCGGCGCCGCCACTGGCGCGCTCCGCGCGCTAGGGGGGAGGGGGTCCCAGCGCAGATCCACGAAATCCGCGCGGAGCGTCGAAAGTTTACACGCTGGTCTTTGGAAACAGGTGCTTCTGGATTCCTAGATCCCAATCCGCTTCTAGCGCCCTTCCTACTTCAAGACTCGGCATGGTCTTGATGTGTTCTGTTCTTCTCTGGGAGTTCCTGCGCTCAATCTACTCTTGTCCGCCTTCCGACTTCACGTTTCCACCGACGTGTAACTACACATTGTTCATTTCTAATTAT
Organism: Prorocentrum cordatum; assembly: GCA_963575745.1. Classification (NCBI taxonomy): domain Eukaryota; class Dinophyceae; order Prorocentrales; family Prorocentraceae; genus Prorocentrum; species Prorocentrum cordatum. The sequence continues at coordinate 8,005 of CAUYUJ010017381.1, read as the reverse complement.
TCGAAAGTTCTTTGATTATTTGGGGGGCCGAGATCCTTTCATTTCTGATTCTTCTATCCTGGGCCTCTTCCTGGCCACGAGGGGGCCAGGAACACTTAGAAGCGAGCACAATTAGCAACGAGCACGATTAGAAATGAACGAAGTGTACTGTTGCCCGCCTTCCGACTTCACGTTTTTTCACCGACGTGTCTGCTCGTGCCGCTGCTCGGCGCCTCCAGGCGAGCTGCGAGGCCGTGCGGGCGCTCTGCGTGGGCCTGCGCGAGGAGCTGCCGCACGCCTACGCCAACGGCTACCTCACGCCGCCGGGGTCGCAGGCCGTGGCGCCGCACGCGGATGACCGTGACGTGCTGGTATGGCAGTGCGCCGGGCGCAAGCGCTGGAGAGTCTTCAGAGGAGGAAAGGGTACCCATACCTCTGCCCTTCGGCCGTTTTCCCCTTTTTTGGGCCTCCTCGCAGGATCTCGTCGCCACCGCTGGATTCGCCTCGAACTTCTGGTCAGAACGCACCCCGGGAGAGGTCTGGGGAGTAGCGGTATCGGTACCTTTTGGTTTCCCCAGGTCTACGCCGAGCCACCAGTGCAGCTGCCGTTCGAGCGCGAGCAGGTCGAGAGGAGGAGGGCCCTGAGATCCAGGCGTTACATCTTTTTCACAGCAGGGCGGTTTTGTAATACTGCGGGCACCGGTACCCTCACATATCGAGCTGGCTCGAGAATTCCAGAAGACGGATTGGGTCCAGGGTCTAGGGTTCTGATCGTGATTGTTCGATCTGTTGCAATTTTTTGGGCACCCTCGGATCACAGGGTAGGTTATCGCTGCTCGTTCTTGGGGGCCCTCGTCGCCATGGCTGGACTCTCCTCGAAATCCCGGGCAAAACGCACCTGTGGAGAGGTCCGGGGAGTATCGGCACCAGCCCTCTTGTTAAAACAGGGCTAGGATCGGGATAAATCGCTCCAGAGCGTTCCGGAGCGCTCTCAGAGCGTTCCGGAACGCTCTGGAGCGGCCGCGGCGCCCAATACATCCTCCAAACCCGCCGATTCTTAGAGACTTCGAGTTATCCCGATCCGATTTTGTCCCGATCTTCGCGTCGTTTTACTTGCGTCCCCCCACAGGTGGGCAAGTCGGACGAGCTCCCGGTCCCAGAGGCCACCCTGCTGCCGGGGAACCTGCTGCTGGAGGAGACGCTGGAGCCGGGCGACGTGCTGTACATGCCCCGGGGCTGGGTGCACGAGGCGGCGACGGCGGAGTCCGAGGGCAGCCTGCACCTCACCGTCGCGCTGGCCACGCAGGACTGGGCCTGGTCGTCGCTGGCCGCGGCGGCGATAGCTCGCGCGGGCGCCAGCTGCGCCGACGTGGCGGCCTTCCGCGCCGACGTGGAGCGGCCCGGCCCTCCGGGCGAGCAGTGCGGGCAGCGCGCGCGGAGCCTGCGGTGGCGCGCGTCCGCGCCGCCCGCGCTGGTCTGCGCGGCGCCGGAGGCGGCGAGCGCGGTGGCCGCCTGCGCCGAGGCCGCGGCGCTGGCGGCGGGCGAGGCGCGGCTGAGGGCGCTCGGCATCGGGGCGGCGGAGCTGCGGCGGGAGCTGCGCGAGAAGGGGCGGCTCCACAACGAGCGGCAGGACCAGCTGCCTGCGGTGCCGCGGCCGCTGGAGGCGGCCGGGTGCCTGTGCGGGGACAGCTTCGTGCGGCGGCCCAGCGCCGCCGAGCAGGAGCAGAGGGCGCGGGAGCGCGGCGGCGCGGGCGCCGCGGGCGCGGCGCAGCCGCAGGGGCTGCAGGCGCGCGAGGGGGTCGAGCCCACAATGCACGCCATCCTCGCCGCGCTCACCACGAGCAGCACGCGGGTCCGGGACTTCGCCGAGGCGCCTGGCGCGGAGCTGGCACTCGGCGCCTTCGGCAAGGTGTGCTTCGCGCGGGCGTGCATCGAGCTCGGTCTGCTCGTGCGCTGCGACCAGCACGGCTCGCTCTTGTAGCTTCGCGCTCACGATAGTCTACCATTTGTCCAAAGCTTTCTCGTTTGCCAATCGTCTTAGCTGGCCCGCGACGGTTTTGCAGCATCATCGTCATCATCCCTACTCGCCCCCGTCTTCGTCATCATCACCATCTTCATCATAATCACCATACTCACCATCATCATCATCATCATCATCATCATCATCATCATCATCATCATCATCACCATCATCATCGTCACCACCATCACCAGCATCACCATCGTCATCATCATCATCATCATCATCATCATCATCATCATCATCATCATCATCATTCTCATCAGCATCATCATCTTCATCATCATCAGCATCATCATCATCATCAGTTCTCCTTTTCCTCCTTCTCCTTCTCCTCCTCCTCCGGCTCCTCCCCCTTCTCCACCTCCTCCTCCTCCTCCTTTGCTCCCCATGTCAGGACGAAGGGTGGGGTCACCACCATCATCATCGCCATCATCATCACCATCATCATCATCATCACCATCATCATCATCATCATCATCATCATCATCATCCTATTCCTTCTCCTCATGTTCATGCTCGCCTTCATCCTCATCCTCATCTCCCTACTCTTCCCCGCAATTCGAACATAATGGCATAGGCACAATCAACAACAAAAAGACATACACAATTAAAAGCAATGAGAAAACCTTGCGCTCAAAAACACTAAGAAATCCATACAACCAAAAACAAGGAGACATCCGCACAATCAAGAACAAGAAGACATTCGTACATTCAAAAACACTAAGAGTCCGTCTTGGGCCCACGAACCTTTTGAGGGTACCCAAAAAAGAAAGAACAAATACTTGAGAGTGTGCCTCAAAGAGGAAAAAACATGATTTTTCTTGTTTCCGGACTTCCTCCGAGCTCCTCCAGCCCAAATCCGCACAATCTAATATTTTTCAAGGAATCTAAACGATGTGTAACAAGAAAACAAGAAGAAATCGGTACAACCAAAAATAATATGACATCCATGCAACCAGAAACAAAAAGAAACCCATGCAGTCAACAATAACAATATATCAGTTCAATCAAAAACAATGAGAAACCGTCTTGGATCCACGAAACCTGTGAGGTTACAAAAAAACGAAACAGCAACCAACAAAACTTGTCAGGATACCATCACAAACAATAGTCAATGACTTTAGTGCCTTCAGGCTGCCTGGGCGGATCTCGGCTGCAAGTGCCGGGAGGAAGTCCGAAGACACGAAAACCAACGATGTTTTGTTTCATGGGTACCCTCACAGTTTGATGTATGTTTTTGGTGGTCATTGGTTGTTTGGTACACTCACAGGGTTCGTGGACCCAAGACGTTTTCTTATTGATTTCGATTGTATTGGTGCTTTTTTGTTTTTGATTCGAAGGGGTGTCTGATTGTTTTTGATGATCTGGATTTATTTGTTTTTGATTGTGCGGATCTGCGTTGGAGGAGCCAGGAGGAAGTCCGAAAGCACGAACGCCATCGATGTTGTTTAGTGTATTCGGTACATCACATGTTTTTTTTTGTGGGGTGGGGGAGGGGTACCCTCACAGGGTTCGTGGTCCAAGACGTTCTCTTTTTGTTTTTGAGTGTACGGATGTCTTATTGTTCTTGATTGTGTGGATTTCTCATTGTTTTTGACTGTATGGGTTTCTTTTTTTTTAATGTAAGCTTTTCTCATTGTTTTTGGTTGTATGTATTTATTACTGTTTTTGATTGTGCGGATTTCTTTTTGTTCGACTAGCACGGAGTAGTAAGGAGATGAGGATGGGGGGATGCAGACGAGAATGAACATGAGGAGGAGAAGGACAAGGATGATGGTGATGATGATGATGATGATGCTGATGATGATGATGATGATGATGGTGGCCATGATGATGATGCTGATGATGATGATGGTGGCCATGATGATGGTGATGATGAGGATTAGGATGAGGATGAGAACAGCCTCACGCCACATAGTCTTAAATCTTAACCTTACGGGGGGATGTCATGCAAGTAAATGTGTCAGGCAGTATAGAAGTATGAATACATGCTATGATATGCACATTTATTTATACACATGTATGCCTGTGTACATGTATGCATGTATGTCTGCGTGAATGCATGTATGAATGTATGAATGTATGTAGGCATGGCTGTATGTTGTTTATGTATGTGTATGTGTATTTGTAAGTGTATGTGTATGTATGTGTGTTTGTACGCATGTATATGTGTATGTGTTTATGTGAATATGAATGGATTTATGTATGTATGCGTATATTGAGCTGTGTAATGTGCGTATATATATATATATATATATATATATATATGTGCATGCATGCATGTTTGTATTTATGCATGTACGTGTGCATGTGTGTATGTATGCATATAATCACGGATGTATGCATGTATCGATGTATGCATGCATGCACGGTTCTATGTGCGCATGTGTATACATGTATGCATGCTTGCATGTATGCATGTATGTATGTTTGTATGTATGTGTGTATGAATATATGCGTATCTTTGGAAGGTTGTATGTTTGGATGCATGCACGTATCTATGCATGTAGGTATGCATGCACGCAGGCTTGCATGCATGGATGTATGTATGTATGCATGCATGAATGTATGTATGCATGTATGCATGTATGCATGTGTATGAATGTATGCATGTGTACATGCATGCATGCATGTATGTATGTATGTACGTACGTATGCATGCATGCATGCATGCATGCATGCATGTATGTGTGTGTGTGTGTGCAGGTGCATCTGTGTCGAATGTGTATACATATGCGTATAAGGTAACCTCCTCCTCCTCCCCCTCCTCCTCCTCTTCCCTCTCGGCCTCCCCCTCCTCCTTCTGATTCTCTCCCCCTCCTCGAACTCATCTCATCCGCTGTGCTCCTTCCTACTCATCTTCCCCTCTTCCTGCTCCCTGGCTGCCATGCGGCCCCGGACAGATGGGCATCCAGGGCCGCGTTTGCGAGGGCGAGCCCTCCCCCCACCCCTCCGCCTCCCCTGCCCCGCCCTCTACTCCCGGACATCCTCCGAGATCCCAATATCAAAAAGCAAAGGGACATTGGGTCGAGAATGTGATTTATGAGCCTGCTCCCAGACAGCTGGACCAGCGTTGCTGAACCACCTCGCCCGAAAGCTAGCCGAGGTTCTTCTCGAGCACGTTCGCCCCTCCAGCGTTAACAACAGAAGGTGGCCTAGGCTTGTTTCAAGAAGCTCCCTGGAAGCTGGCCCAGGTTTCTTAGATTATAATTTGTTTGATTTCACTTTTGACTGCAACTTCTCTGAGGTCTGCGCGGATTTCTTGGATCGGTGTTGGCCCTCCTGACGGCGCCTCCGGTGCCGCCCTTGGCGCGCTCCGCGCGCCAGGGAGGGGGGTCCAGCATGGATCCAAGAAATCCGCGCGGGCATCAGAGAAATTACGTTCATTCCGTTTCTCTTCCTGCAGATGTGTTCCTTTCTACCAGCCCTTTCCCCATGGGCAGCCTTGCGTCCCCGGTCGATTCATTTTTGATGGCCCTGGGGCCGGACAGCGGGCACCTGGAGGCTTAACTCGAGAGGAACGCCAGGAAAGTCAGATCCTCGAAGAGTGGCTCAGCTCTTCATAGTGTTTGATCGCAACGTGGTCCCCCAGAGGTCTGGACTGGACCTCTGCCCCGAGACCAGCTTTTCGTCCCCGGGAGGGCCCAAGGAGGCCGCAAGCGTTCAAAAACCTCGCCCCGTGATTTTCAACAGCGTGAGGGGGTTGGGTCTAGACCCCCCTCCTCTTCGGGACCACGGGAGACAGAGTTTCTGGCGAGAAACCATCGCCAGAGTCTCTGTCTCCCGTTTTGCAGCCTACTATGTGGTTCAGCGTAAGTCTGGCAAGGACGATCGAGAAGTCCTATTCCGATCCCATTCGGTTCCAGTATTCCGGCGATCCGATGCGCCCGATCGGCCCGACTCTTGCATGCCGCTGCTGTGCATCCCGGCGCCGCCCCTCCGACTCGACCCCGCCTCCCTGCCGATGCGCCCCGATCCGACGCGCGCCCCGATCCCATCCGGCTGCCCGAGCCGCTGCCGACCGGCCCCGCCCCGCAGGCCGCCAGTGCGCCGAGGGCGCCCGCCCGCGGCGCTGCGGGCCGCGGCGCCGCCGGCAGCGGCGCTGCTGCCGCCAGCGGGCCGCGGCGGGGCCGGCGCTGCTGCCGCCGCGGGCCGCCCGCGCCGCCGCGCGGCCCGCGGCAGGCGGCCCGCGGCCGTCGCGCGGCGGCGCCCCCGCGGCGGCCGCTGCAGCCGCCGCCGCCTCGACGTGCCGCCTGCCCGCGGGGAGGTTGGCGCGGCAGGCCTCCCCCTTGGGACGGGAGGGCGCCGCAGTTTCTCGCGCGGGAGGCTGCGGGGCTCCTCCTCCTCCTCCTCCTCCTCCTCCTCCTCCTCTTCCATTCCTTCTCCTCCTCCTCCTCCTCCATTCCTTCTCCTTGTCAGTAACTCCTTCCTGTCTTACCCCGAGGCCAGTCGACAAGGCGGGCCAGGCTTTTCGCCCGAGACGTTCTCACCGGTCATGGTCCTGAAACTTACACATTGGCAGCGGTTTCACAGATGGAGGGCGGGACGCTTCCAAAATGTGGCTCTCGCCTTAGTGCCGCGCACATTCGTTTTAAACATGTGCAAGAGTTTCACGGATTGATGGCGGGCCGTTTTTGAAATGTGGCTCTCTCCTGAGCGCCGCGCACACCCGTCTTAAACCGTTGCAGAGAGTTTCACGGATTGAGGCGGTTCCTTTTCAAAATGTGGCTCTCGTTTTGGCGCCGAGCGCTTTCCTTAGTGGAAGGCTCAAAGGTCTCTTCCCACGTCCATAGGAGCCCCCTATACACGTCCACGGGCCCCGCGACTGGTACCCTCACCTGCCAGGCAGGCGTAGGGTACCCGGACCGCGAGGCTGGTAGCCGCGTGGGGGGTTCTACCGGGCGCGGGGGAGGTTGGTGCGTTCCGTAGCGGTGGCCTCCACAGGTGTGACCCTCCCCCCCGCCATGGATGCTGCGCCAACCGTTCCCAAATTGGTGGCAGGCAGGCGACTGTTGAGGGTCGCGGCTGCAGAGGACTGCTGGGGCGGAAGTTGCAGCGGCGGTGCGGCATAGCCAAAGTGAGCGGCGAGAGCGGCGAGAGCCACAGGCGAGCGGTGAGAACGACCCTTCTGGGTGCGAGGCAAGTTGCGCCTCGCGGTAGCCTAGGGTTTTGTCGATTAACCCAGACCTCCGCGATGGCCCACACAGTGTTGCACAGGCCGCGGAGGACACTGTTGGGGGTCCTTCAGGTGCTTTTCGTAGGTTCTTCGGGCTACGCACCAACCCAGTTGAACTGTTGCTGCCCTGGTGGCGCAAAACCAGCAAAATGCGGAGTGAGGAAAGTAGGTAGACGAAATAAGTGAAGAGAGAACTGTTGGGATGCAGTAAGCTGGCAACGAGAGTGCGAGTGGCTGGTGGCCGGCTGTGCTGCTGCCGCGGCCGCCCTAGCCCTTGCCAGGACGGTCAGCGGTAAGTCCCTTTGCCAGTTCTCTTCCGTGCGGAACCCCACCCTTCCCGCCGCCACAAGAGAGGGACGAGGAGGTCAGCAGGACGCAGCGGGGGAGGAGTGTCATTACAAGAAGGGGAGCCGGTAGGGAGTGGAGGGCCTCATACGTGTCTGGATCACCGTTGATCGAACAACTTGTGGGTTTGATCACCATCCTTCTCCTCCTCCTCCTTATCCTCCTCCTCCTCCTCCTCCTCCCATTCCTCCTCCTCGTATTCCTTCTGGGTCACCGTTGATCGAACAACTTGTGGGTTTGATAACCCTCCTCCTCCTCCTCCTCCTCCGCCTCCTCCTCCATCCTCCATCCTTCATCCTCCATCCTCCAGGAGGATGAGGAGGAGGAGGAGGAGGAGGAGGAGGAGGGAGGAGGGAGGAGGAGGAGGAGGAGGAGGCGGATCAGGAGGAGGAAGAGGAGGAGGAGGAGGCGGAGGAGGAGGAGGGGGAAGCGGAGGAGGAAGATGATGATGATGATGATGATGATGATGATGATGATGATGA
>CAUYUJ010017380.1:156932-237903 GCA_963575745.1 Prorocentrum cordatum | reverse complement strand
TTCTGGCACACCCCTCACACGCTTCGTGGCCCCATAGGGAGCTCCACCGAAGGCCCCAGTGGCTGCGTTCGCATGGCAGCACCGTACCCATGTCGGCACACCCCTCACACGCTTCGTGGCCCCATAGGGAGCTCCACCGAGGGCTCCAGTGGATGCGTTCGCATGGCGGCACCGCGCCCATTTCGGGACACCCCTCACACGCTTCTTGGCCCCATAGGGAGCTCCACCGAGGGCCCCAGTGGCTGCGTCCGCATGGTGGCACCGCGCCCATGCCGGCACACCCCTCACACGTTTCGTGGCCCCATGGGAGATCCACCGAAGGCCCCAGTGGCTGCGTTCGCATGGCGGCACCGCACCAATTTCGGCAAACCCCTCACACGTTTCGTGGCCCCATTGGGAGCTCAACCGAGGGCCCCAGTGGCTGCGTTCGCATGGCGGCACCGCACCAATTTCGGCACACCCCTCACACGTTTCGTGGCCCCTTAGGGAGTTCCCTCTCATTCGTTCAACCTGCTTTGCGGTACTCGTAACTGCAGATGGTTGGGTCCATCGCCAGGATAATGTGTTTTCCATCCAGCGCTATCTTGGAAGGGCCCACAAACACACAAATAAATACACACAAATCCCAGGATCCCCCATATTTTGACATATTTTCTTGGTTTCTGTCTTCCCCCCCACCACCACTTCCCATACTTTCGCATATTTCCCTGGGAATCGACGATTAAGTGTGTCTGTGTGTTTTTGTCCCTCCAGCGCTTTTTTGGAAGGGGGGAAGGGGGAGCAGACGCAGCAACACGGAGGCGAGCTCGGTGGCGCAGTCGTGAAGCGACAGAGCTGCCTCGAGCGCCTGGCACACGAGCGGCACCTGGAGCCCCTCCCGAGCCCCAAAGTGTTCCCCACTCGATGCTTGCCTGCGCCGTGGCACAGCGGAGGCGAGCCGCTCGCGCGTCCGAGCAGCCCGGGGCCACGGCGTGGCAAAGTGCGGTCCCCACTCGAGCGTGTGGACCGTGCTCATGCTTCCCCTCTTTTCCCCCCTCTCTCTCTGATCCTCTCTCTCTCTCTTTCCAGCTTTCCCCCTCTCTCCCCCTCTCTCCCCCCTCTCCCACTCTCTCTCTCTCTCTCTCTCTCTCTCTCTTGCACCACGATTCCCCGGCGGGCTCCGCTGCAATCAGCTGCCTTGCACCGTGAGCGAGCGACGGCGGGCAGGACGGGGAGGGGGGGGGCGGGCAGCGCACGCGTGCGAGGCGCACGTCCGAGCAGCCGGGCGGGCGGGCCGTGGCTGGCCGCGCCGCCGGCTGGCCACTCGCCGGCCCCGATACGCAACACGCAACACGGAGCGTATTGATACGGACGTGTTGAGCACGGGCGTTTTGAACACGGACGTTTTGAACACGGCACGTGCTACGTTTCAAGACGTGCGTATCAGAGCAGCTGAGCTCCGGAGTGGTCGCGGGAGGGGGGAGGAGCAGCAGAGGATCGAGTGGGCGAGCGAGGGCCTGAGCGAAGCGCTCCCCAGAGCGGACCTCCGAAGGCCTTCCAGACGAGGAGGAGACGCGGGCGCCTCCGAGAGGTGTGGCGCGCCAGGGGTGCGGCTGGCAGTCCGCGCCCCGAGGGGCGGGCGAGGACCTCGACACAGCTCGCCGCCTCGCCCCGACGAGGGCTCGTCGAGCCTCTGGCGAAACGTGGTGCCCCCGAAGGCCTGTCGGTGATCCTCAGAACGTGTGTCAGCGCCAACGTGCCTGTCCACCGAAGCCCCCTCAACACGACGCCTTTCGGCACGGCGAGGGGACGTCCTGAGGAGCATCGACCCCTCACGGCGCAGATCGCAAACCCCACCCTGGCGCAACCACACCCGCTGTTAGACGAGCGCGTTGCACGACTCGCAAAGTAACTACTCGCAAATGGCCTGGATCCGCCGCGGGGGATCTACGATGAATGACATCAAAGCAGGCATCTGTTTTTCGGAAGTTTGCGAGTAGGCACTTTGCGAGTAGTGGAACGCGCTCGGTGAGCTGTGGTCGCCGAGGGCAGCGGGCACCGCCCCCCACCCACTGGGGCTGCCGCTGCCAGCCCGCCCCGCGCCGAGAGAGGCACCCCCCCCAGGGGGGGGAAGAGTCGCAGGCGGAGGCCGGCAGAGAGAGCCGCGGCGGGCCTGCGACCATGGACGCGGCGAAGACGAAGAACTCGCGGCGGGGGGGCGGGGGGCGGGCGGCAGGGCGACTCGCCCGCGCACCCGCCCTTCTCCATGCCACCCCCCTGCCCACCCGCCCCTCGGCCACACGCGAGAGTGACCCCCTGGGTAAGAGTGTGACCTCTGGTGCGCGGCTTGTTGGGGGCCGCGGGGGGACCAAGCACCAGCGCGCACAATACGCTGCTATCGCATCGCGGTCGGCGATCCGGGACCCCAGTGTGCCCGCACCAAAAGGCCACTCTGGCGAAGAGTCACCTCGTGCGTCTCATCGACGCCCCCCTCCCCTCCCCTCCCCCCGCTCGCAGGGCCCGAGGCACCCACTGCCTCGGCAGACCGGATACTGCTCGCCTGGGGGGGGAAGGGGGCCGGGCAGCCTGTCGACAGAACCTGCCACGGCTCAGGCTCGAAGGGACGGCTCCGAATGGACGAGCCAGCGAGCGAGCGAGCGACCACCAGTGCGGACAGCCGTCCAGGCCTAGCCGAGACCAGGGCCGCACGAAGCACATGTGAAAGCTTTGAGAGCTAAGGGGGAGAGTAGGGGAGGGGGAGTCCTGTCCTCGGTGTGGGAGTCGACGAACCGGTGGTCGAGCAAGAAGCGAAATACACTTCCCATCCCCTTCCCTCCCAGTCCCTTCCCTAGCCCCTCCTTCCTCCCGACCGTCCCTCGTGCCCTGGGGTTGGCTTATCCCCAGTATCACGCCAGCCCTCGAAGGAAGAAGGCACCTGCAGACTCCCCTTTCGTACGCCAGCCAACCCTCCCTGCTGGCAGTGAGGTCCTTCCACAATGATGTCAGGGTAAGGGCCCCAACAACTCGGTTGCATTTCGATGACTCGGCTGTGCAATTGCATGTGTTCTCGCCCGTTTGAATCCGACCGAACCGGGGCAGCTCGGCAGCCACCGTCATCGTGTTATAAGGATACCGATACCGAAAAAAACTCGGCTGATACCAATACCAACTAACTATTCGGGGGAGGTTTCGAGCGACATTTGCCTGCTCGCTTCTCCGCTGGGAGAGTTCGGACTGAGCTGCCCAGGGAAGTACCCGAACCGTTTGAAGCGCGTGTCGGGGGCGACGATAAGGGCGAATAGCCCAGAGGGTAACAATACATGCACCCAATGGCGCCGACGGTTCGTGTCCTCGGCGAGGCACCCCAGCGAATACGTGAAATGCCCGCCCCTGGGCTGTTCGCCCCCCTCGTCCCCTCGTCGCCTCCGAGCCTGCCATCGGCAAGGGGCACGGAGCCTCCTCGAGGAAGCCCGCGACAGCTGCGAGCCCTGCAGCACCCAGGGAGGACGGAGCCCGGCTGGACCTCCGCTCTGGCGGCGCCGTGGCGTCGACGAGAGTCCCGCGGAGCCCGCGTGCGTCGGCACCTCCGCGGGACCCCCCCGATGGGCGCAAGAAGGGCGGCGACGGCCGTGCGCCCAGCGGCACCCAGACAGGGCCGAGGCTCCGGGGGAGCTGCGCGCTGGCGGCACCCCTCCCGGACCCCTCGGGGGGGCGCAGGAGGGCGGCAAGCGCTGCACGCACGGCAGCACCCATGGGGGGAGGGCGAGATCCAGTCTGGGCCAGGGCGGGCGGCGCGAAGAGGAGGCATGCAAAGGAAAGGGGAATCGAGAAACTATCAGAAATAGGCGGGAGAAGGCGGAGGAGGAGAAGGTGAGCAGGAAGTGCTCCATTCAAACCGGGGATCGATTCGCATAGAAAACAGTCACATGGGCTTGCCCGACCAAAGCCAAGGCTTCCTTTATACTTCTGTCAAACCACAAAAATGGAATATTGCGGCCATGGCCCACCGATTGTATGAAATCAGGTGGCATAGCTAACCTGAGTTATCCGACGAGACCACCGATTATGTGAAATATCCCAAACACACCCATCCAATACGTGTGGTAACTGCAAAGGACGCAGAGTGCCATCGTTAAGTCATACTCCTATAACAAGTTGATGCGCTGAACGCCTCAAGGGGTCAGAGACTGGGGGCATCCCAACGTCTGTCAGCAACGCGCTGAGCACTTTGGAGACTTAGAGCACAAATAGGACGATGAGCGGCAGAATGAGGAAGAAAAAGAAAAAGAAGCAGAACCAGAGGGGGATGACGAAGAAGAAGAGGAGGAAGCCGAGAAGGCGGATGAGGACGAGCGGCACCGGACGGGAAGGCACCCCGAGGGACCGATCAGGGGCCGCAGGAAAGCTGCGACGGCAACGCACCTGGCAGCACCTTCAGCGGGCGAAGTCCGCTTTGGGCCCAGGTGCCGCCGCACTCCGCCGGGCCAACAAGGCGACGCAGGCAGGCGACGACGCCAGCGCGCCTGGGGGTCAGGGGCCGCACTCTGCTTCCGCGCACGGGCACAGGAGAGCGACGACGGCGGTGCACCTGGCAGCACCCAGGGGGTGTGTGGGGGGGGAGGAGGAGGAGGAGGAGGAGGAGGAGGAGGAGGAGGAGGAGGAGGAGGAGGAGGAGGAGAGGAGGAAGGAGAAGGAGGAGGAGAGGAGGAGGAGGAGGAGGAGGAGGAGGAGGAGGAGGAGGAGGAGGAGGAGGAGGAGAGGGGGGACGCGGCGGCCTGGCATAGGCCTGCATGGGAGCGCACGCCGCTGGGCCACGCCAGGGCACAGGCAAACGAAGGCGGCCGCGCGCCGGGCAGAACACCAGGGCACAGGGGGGGTCCACCGTGGGCGCGCGTGCCGCCGCGCAACGGCTGGACCCCCCCACCACCCTGGCGGGCGCATCCTCCTCCTCCTCCTCCTCCCCTCCTCCTCCTCCTCCTCCTCCTCTCCTCCTCCTCCTCCTCCTCCTCCTCCTCCTCCTCCTCCTCCTCCTCCTCACTATCCTTCTCCCTGGTGGGGCGGCCACCGACAGGGTGGCGAAGGCGGCGAAGGTGACCGCGCTGGGCGCGTCGCCGGCGTCCGGGGGGGCGACCGCGGCGGCCTGTCGCGCGGGGGCTGTCAACGCGCCAGGCCGCCGGAGGAGATGACGAGCTGTGCGCGCGCGCGTGCGCGCAAGGCCCAAGTATAACTGGGGGAGCTGTGGTCCGTACCCCCCTGGGGGAACCCATCGTATCGACGATCTCTCGAGAGGGGTGTCGAAATCTATGGGTCCCCCAGGGGGGTAAGGACCACAGCTCCCCCAGATGTGGCTGGCCTGCGTTCGTGCTGCACGTGCTGCGCGTGCGCGCGTGCATGTGCGGCAGGTTCGTGTCGTGACGACGCCGGCGGTGGCATCTGGCAACCGCGCGGGGCATGCGACCTTGAACGGTCGGCGCTGTGTCTGTCGATCGCCAGAACGTTCCATGTTGGCCAACTCTGGGCCAACGGCGGCGTTCAACCTTGAACGCCCGCGCTGGGGTCGTCGCCACGTCGACACCACACGAACCTACGACACGCGTGTCTATCATTGCCTATCTGTGCGCGCGCGGGTGTCTATGTGCTGCTCGCCTGCGCCGAGACGGACGGCTCGGGGCCTGAGAAATGGATCGTCTAAAACAAAACAGCCTGGCAATGGACCCAGCACGACGCAGATGGGTGAAGCGAAGGGCGTGGCCCTCGCTTCATCTTCATGTGCTACGCGCAGCAGAACGGTCGGAATAGGGGGCTGCGGGACACAGGCGCAGAGGCATACTGCACTCCCCGTGGGGCGCGAAACGAGTGAGGGGTGTGCCGACCTGGGCGGGGGGACGCCATGCGGACATCGCCACTGAAGTCGTCGGAGGAGCTCATGATGAGGCCACGGAACGTGTGAGGGGACACCAGGTGGCCTTGCCCGCTGGGCCCATCGTGCAGCACCACATGGGACCACGAGACGTGTGAGGGGAGTGCCGACTTGGGCGGGGGGACGCCATGTGGCCTTGTCCGGTGGGGCCTTCGGTTGAGCCCCCTATACGGGGTGTGAGGATTGTGCCGACATGGGCGGGGGTACGCCATGTGGCGTTGTCCGCTGGGGCTTTCGGTTGAGCCCTCTACGGGTTGTGAGGGGTGTGAAGAAAGAGGCGGGAGGCGCCATGTGGCCTTATCCGCTGGGGCCTTCGGTGCAGCCACCTGTGGGGCCACGAAGCGTTTGAAGGGTGTGCCGAAATCGGCGAGATGACGCAATGTGGCAGTGCCCGCTGTGGCCTTCGGTGAAACTCCCTATTGGGCCAAGCGTGTGAAGGGTGTACGGGGAACACCATGCGGCCTTCACCGCTGGGGCCTCTGGGGAAATTCTCGATGGGGCCACCAAACGTGCGAGGGGTCTGCTGCTGAGAGCAGATGAGGAGGAGGAAAGGGAGGAGGAGGAGCAGGAGGAGGAGGACGCGGGAGGAAGGGTGGAGCGCGGCGCTGCTGATGCAAAACGAGGACCCGCAGAGCGTCTAGAATATAGGAGTCTGCGCTGATGACCCGCAGACAAACGTTGGTTGCGAATACCACCCTCAAAGTACAAGCCACCGAGCTCACAACATTGCAAAGAATGCTACATGTAGTGATATGGTACGTACGGGACAGGAACAAGCCAGGCTCTAGGTGGCAGCGCGCCCCGCGAAGAGCGCAAGTGATTGAGGCTGGGACCAGCTCCAGGCCTCCAGGCCCTTTGCACCCAAATGCAAGCTCCCCCCAGAAGCACGCAGATCGTAAGTCCCACGGCAGCAGGTCGTAAGCCACGACACGACCAAGACTTGATTCGCTTGGGAGCCTGCGGCTTCGCAAGACAAGAGCTCCTTCGACAACGTTGAAAGCAACTCCCAGGTCCCAAAGCTCCTGTAGACCCTACTTAGGATTGGCGCCACTACATTGCCCCGCAGTGCTCAGAGAGGCAAACACAGCAGTAAGTGGAGGAGAGCTCTACATAAGCAACATCATACAGACGAAGTCGCAACTGCTGAAGAGAAGAAACGATCGTCTGTCTCGTGTAACTGTCTATGCCATCATGGCCCGTCCATCTCCCCCATGAATCATCCCATCGAACCCTTATCAACAGCCGACATGGTCACATCGAAATCGCTGGCCTCGGTGGCGGTCGTGGAGGCGGAGGCTCCTGTAAAAAAGAGCGCACGGGCAAAACAATGAAGACGAGGTCCCCAAAGGTAGCATCAACAGATATTTCGAGCAGTTATACGATTTGCTGACGGTCTCCGAAACACCCGCGGGTTCTGGGTACACTAATGCCCAAGAGTGTTCTGAATCCGACAGAAAAAGGAAATCGAACATGGGCCCCCGAGCGAGCAAGCATGAAAAAACATATGAGACAGCGTCGGAGAAAAAAAGGAAATATCCTGCGGAAGTCGTGGTGGTAGTCAGAACCTCTGTCTCTGGCTTCGAAACAAGAAGCGATGCCTCCACCAGTTCCAGACCATCCGATGCGAAGGCTGCTTTCAGCATGCCTGCAACTGTAGCTGGGTCGATGCTCATAGTCTGCGTGATCTGAAGATGCTGCTCGGTGTCATGACTGTCAGCAACTATCTCGAAAACGGCGTGCCACAACTTTCTGCCGATGGAAATTTGCCGCGATAATGATCCAGAGGCCTCTGATACGCTTACGCTCAACTGCTCCTCATCCAGACTATATACTACCAACAACTGGGACGTAAGTATAGAGACTATGCTTTCCCGTGTCCCTGTGCTCTCAAACACAAGAGAACTGCTTAAGACGTACATTGCATCAATGTTGTTCGTACGGATGGACGTCGTGGTAGTATCTGTGGTCATGCTGGCCGTCGCGGGAAACTGCTCGACAGCTCGGGAAACCTGGGCCACCGCATGGCAGTCATTCATCTGCGCTCCCATTCCGTATTGCATCTGGCTAACAGCTGGCAGTGATAAATACAAACCAGCAAAAAGCTTAACAGCTGGTCAGAACATTACCACGTCACGTACGCGCGAGCGAACACACAACACGTAAACCTTGTATGACACATAATGGAACCTGTTGCCACCCCGCAGGAGTCTCACACTTGAAAACAATGGACGCTAGGCTTGCAAGCAGGCGCGAATAGCCTAATGGCCGCTCCTCTTGTGCAGGACGTACCAGCTCACATCGGCAAACATGTTGAGCCAGCTTGGCGCCGCGGAGGGACGCCACGCTGGGGACGATGAGGCAGCACTGGGGCCACCTCACTGTCAGGCAAGCGCCGCTCAAGAGCGGGCGGGTACGCACCCGCCACGCTTGACTTGATTGCAGCATACAAGTCCACTAATTAGGCTTGCAGACAGGCGCAACGATCCTGACGGGCTCACATTTTCGAGGCACACCAGGCGGCAGGAGGAGACCGGGTGCCCCGCTATCGGGGACCCAGCCCAGCTCCTGGGAACGGTCCTTCGCATCGGCACGTCCTCCCGCATGGGCAGGGGGATGCGCTACCCCGAAGGAGGCCCCCGCCTCGCTGGGAGACGCTGGGGACACTTCAGCCCGGCAGCATGGAGGGAAGCGCGGTGAACAGGACCCAGAAGCCGACCGCGGCGCTGGCAGAGAGGCCTGCAGCGCCTGGGGGCCGCTGCGGCTGGTTGGCAGGAAGGCTCGGCCAGGCGCAGCGGGGGGGCTCCAGCTAAGGCGGCGGTAACCACGGCGCCTGCCGGCAGAGCCGGGCGCTAAGGCGGCGCATGGGGGACCCCCGGCAGCGGACCGGCCTGGCCAGCGCCGCACGGCGGCAGCGCCTCGGGCGGGGCAGCCACATGACAGCCAACAAGCACGAACTACCGCGGCCGACAACAGTGGTGGCGCTGAAGGTCCCCGCAGACGTGTCCAGCTCCACCACGGCCAGCGAGCCGAGGGCGCAAGGCACCACGAAGCTGAAGGTGAGACGCGCCACCAGCGGACGCTGAACTGAGAGGGGGCTGGGGCCAGGGTTGGGGAGGGGACACACCACGAGGCAGGGAACGAGGACCGCTGGAGGATGCCCACGGCACGACGCACACTCGTCCTGGCGTAAAGAGGCGGTCCGGCGATCCCAGCAGCCGCACTACAGCGCCCAGGCAAGAAGACCCCGGGCGGCCCAGCGCCGAAAGGGGGAGGAGGCCTGCCGCACCGAGCTGCCGGCAGCGCAGTGGAGGAGGGGGCAGCTGCAGCTGGTCGCGCCACCGCCAGCGCGCGTCCGCAGTGCGCGGCGATGCCGAGGGTAGCCCGGAAAGGCGGGGACGACCCAGACGCCTAGAGTCGTGCGCGGGGCCTGCAACGGCACGGCTGGGGGGGGGGGGGCGCGGGTCGGAGCAATCCTGCGGCTGGGCCAGGGCGGGCGTCCCAGTGGGACGGTCCGCAGTGCCTAGAGCTGACAGGTCTCTGGTCGCTCACGCAGCAAAGGGCGGAGCCGAGGCGCAGCGGCGCGGCTCTTGCGGAGGCGGCCAGAGGGGGCTCGGTGCGCGCGAAGCTGCTCTGCTGGGCGGCGGGCTGTCGTCCACAGCGTCCGAACCGACGTGTGCGAGCAGCTTCCGGCAGGCCTGGGCCAAGGCTGGGCCGACGACAGACGTCTGGCCATGCGAGGCGCGCGCAGAGATCATGAGCAGCGGGGGTACGACCACCGAGGGGCCGCCAAACACGTGTGGACCCCCTGCGACCGCGCCTGCCGCACGGCGGGCGCCCCGCTGCAACCGCCGAGATCGCCGAAAAGGCGGACTGCGAGACTTCGACGCACAGGGCCTGGCGGTCGGGACGTCCGAGGTCGAACAGCACGGCTGCGCACTGGGGGCGCCGAAGCTCAGCGCCACGCCTGACAGGTCGACCCCGAGGGGGCGGGCCGCTCCTCCAGGGGGCCACTGCAGCGGGGGGAGACCTGCTGCAGAGCGAGCCTGATAGGGCGCCTGCGGGCACAAGCGAGTGCGCGCCCTGGCAGAGGGGCGGGGCACAGGGACGCGGGCCCGGCTGCAGTCGACTCTGGGCGGCTGAACTTCGGGGCACCAGAAGGGGGGCCCAGGCGTGGGAGGAGAAGTGCGGCGAGAAGTGACCGAAGCTGGAGGCAGCGCGGAGCCTGTGCCCGCCGTCACCGAGGGTCCCAGGCCGACTGCGACCTTCAGAGCCTACTTGCCGCGTGGTGGCCTGGGCCCAGGGCTGGGGTCTGGAGGCCAGCGTCGCCAGCGGCTGCAATGGGAACATCAGGACCCTGCCCCTCCGCGCGCGCCGTGACCCTCGCCTCGACCTTCTGGGGCCTGGGCCAGGTCGCCGCGGGGGGCGACCGCGCCAAGGCCTACGCCGCCGTCCACGAGCCTGGAGGAGGCTCGGCGGCAGGCGGGCGGAAGGACGCCCGCACCAAGCGGCGCAGGTCATGCATGCTGTGATTGCCGAGGGCGGAACTCGCTGGGCGGAGACCCGCAGATCCTGAGACCAGAGCCGACGCCCCTGCGCCCTCTGCGCCCGCGACTCGTCCAAGCGATTGGTGCGCCCCCAAATGGAGGGCCGAGTTCGCGTTTCGGGCCGCCGCGGGGCACGGGGCCGCTCAGAGGTCGGGGCCGCTGCGCCGTAGTTCTTGAGCCTGTGGGAGTCGCGTCGCGAAGGGCCGAAGTCGCAGAAGACGGCGCGGGAGCGCCGCCAGGGAGGCGCCTGCATCGCCCAGTGCCAGCGCGTCGGGGTGCTGCGGCGCGCAGGGAGCCGGCCCGGCACCTCCGGCGACCAGTTGCCCGAGCGGTCGGCCAACAGCAACTTCGCTGCGCCGCCGCTGCGGTGTCCAGCGGCGCTGCCACGGCCCTCGCCCGTGGTTGCACACTGCGGCTCGCGGCACGCAAGGCAGTCGAGGCAGCGATCTGGAGCGGCGGCACGCGGGAAGGCCTGATGCATCATGAGCCCCGCTGTCCTCGGCCGCCAGGCTTGGCGGCTCCTTGCCCACGAAAGCAGAAATTGGGAAGCACGAACACAGACACACACACACACACACACACGACCCGCTTGATGAGCCAGCGCCCACGCCACATTTACATGCATATGCAGACCGATATGAACCCCCTTCGGGTGTTGAGGAGGTTGGGGGGGATGGGTGCAGCTTTCGGTTTCCGATTGGCCTCGGATCGGGTTTGAGATCTGTGCAGACGTATACATATAGCTATATGATATATACATATGCAACCTATCTAACAATACCAATGTCAAAATAGAACGATCGCAGAAGTGGGTCCACCACTGCCAATCCATCGATCACATTTCCAAACTGTAAGTCTGCCTCTATACCTGATGCCATCACGATGAATAGTGTGTGTATATGTGCGCATCGCTTCTCTATATATGTATATGCGTACAACACTACCGGCTGTGCGAGATTACTCGTTCTCAGTCTCATTCTCTAGAAATCAAGCTCAGTGTTAGTCCATGGTTCGGTCCCGATGCATCGCGGTGTGACTCTCGATTCGTATCACTACCAATATATCTTCCGATGTCACTGTTGATGTACTCCCCGAATAATGCTTGCATTTAGGGGTTCTTCCTTCTCCTCAGAGGAACTGGGAATGCTGGCGGTCTGGCTGCTCCGTGCTCACCGTCGCCGCCCCGTCGCCACCTCGTCGCCGCCCGTCGTATGGACCTGGCTGGCGGTCTGGCGGCTCCGCGCTCGCCGTCACCGCCTCGTCGCCGCCTCGTCGCCGCCCGTCGTCTGGGCCTGGCTGGCGGTCTGGCGGTTTCGTGCTCGCCGTCGCCGCCCCGTCACCGCCCCGCCGCCGCCCGTCGTCTGAGCCTGGCTGGCGGTTTGGCGGATCCGTGGTCGCCGTCGCCGCCTCGTCACCGACACGTCGCCTCGCAGATTGCACCGCATAGGTTGCACCACATGCATTGCGCCACATAGAGTGCTCCACGTCGGGTGCACCACGTCGATTGCACCACATAGATTGCAAAACATAGATTGCACCACACAGATTACACCACGACGATCGTCGCCACATAGATTGCGCACCACATGGCTTGCACCAAATGTATTGCACCACCTGCATTGCACAACATAGAACGAACAACAGAGATTCTCCTTTCTAACAAGAAAATAAATAGACTCTACCCCCCCCGGCGTTATTCGCCCCCCTTTCGGGTATGTAAATCATGTATGATTATGACCACATGTTCATCCTAAATCTGAATTTACACTGTCCCAGGGGGGCCGGTGTCGGCCCCCCTGAGCCTCCCTTGAAAAAAACAATACGCGGGGGCATTGCTTGTTCTAACATAAGACTTGTTTCGCAAACCCCTTGCAAAAATGGGACGAAGTGCACACGCGCGCGTCGTCGCGCGCGCATGCCGAAATCCTTCAAAAACCTTCGGTGTCGGAAGGATTTCGCCATCGAGTTCCCAAAAAACACATACAAAAACACAGGGTTTCGCAACAATGATTTGCTAAAAAAGCTTACGCGCGAGCTCTTGCGAAATCTTCAGAAACCCATCAGATTTTTTAAAAGATTTTCACAAAATGCTACCAAGCGGGCTTCGCGCGCGCGCATGTCGAAATCTGTCGAACGCCCTTGCGCGTGTGTCGTCGCGAGAATCCTCTGCAAAAAAAGGACGAAGTCAAAATCGTGTCCGAATAACCTACAAAAACACAAGGTTTCGCAACACTGATTTTCGGCCCATACCGCTACTGCGCCTGAGTTCTAGGCCAGAGGATCCTTGGACACCTGTCATTCAAGTCTCTTGGCGTGCTTCTCGGGCGCCTCGTGGAGCGTGTGTTGAAGCTTCTTGTGGCCTCATGGGGGCGGACCCTGGATCGTATGTGTGGGGCGTCTGGGGGCCCTCACAGGGCCCTGGCGTCCCTCTTTCCGATGCGGGCCTGGCGCAGAGACTTTGAAATAGCTGGGGGTTCTGAAGAACCTGCCTTCTCCTCCTTCCTCATCTTCCTCCCCCTCATCACCACTAACATTCCGTGGGTGGCGCGATTCCCACACATGATGCGCACTGGAAATACAAAGGTACCAAGCACGCGGATCGAGACGAGACCTACGGCCCCAGAGGAAGGCAGAGTTCATAAAGCGTCTCCCCACCAACTTCGGCACGGCCCTCACGGATCCTGCCCCCCCCGTAAGCTCCACTCTTTGGTCCAGGAACAAAGTTTCAATGGCGTCCCTTCCCCCGTGTCCCCATATCGGCACACCCTTCGCACGGATCGGGCCCCAGAGGGATGTAGTTTCACGTGCGGCCCTGGCGGGAGGAGTCGCATAAAGTCACGTCCCCCTGTGTACGTCGACTGTCTCCTCACACGGATCGTACCCCACTGGGAGCTCCACCGACATCCCCAGAGCCAAGGTTCGCATCTCGCCGCCCCGTCCATGTCGGCACACCCTGTACCTGGATCCTGAGATCGGGGCGTCTTGGGTGCCTCTCGGGGCCTCACGTCACGTTCCTCAGGAGCATTTTGAAGCTCTGAGATGGACCGTGAGTTTGGGGCCTCTGGAAGCCTACATGGGCACGCCGTGCGGGATGCAGACGCGGCACGTCTCGTACGCTTCCGGGTGCCTATCGGGAGGCCTCCCCGGAGCCTCCTGGAAGTATTCGGGGAGCCTCTTGGGGCCTCTCTGGGGTCTCTTGGGGAATCCCGGGGACACTGTCGGGGCCTCTCGGGGAGCCTCGGGGGGCCTCCTGGAAGCGTCCTGGAGGCTTCCTGGAAGGTGTCATAGGGGCATGCTGGGAGCCGCAACCCTGAGATGGTGCCCCACGACCCGTTTTGGCACCCTCTTGAGGCTATCTTAGGGCTCCCTTTGGACCGTCCTGGGGCCCTCTTCAGCGGCGTTTTGGGCCTCCCAAGCGGCCTTGGAACCTCCTTGGGTGCCTCTTGGACCGTCTCAGAGGCTGTCAAAAACTCGCATTGCGAATTTGCTCAATAAACATTTCTTATATGTAATATATAATATATAATATGTGTATATATATATATCATAAAAATACACACATACCTACATACATACATATATACATACATACATACATACATACATACATACATACATACATACATACATACATACATACATACATACATGCATGCATGCATGCATGCATGCATGCATGCATGCATACATACATACATACATACATACATACATACAAATGTATATATACATACATGCGTGCATGCATGCATGCATGCATGCGTGCATACATACATACATACGTACAGATGACATGACATGCATGACATAATATCACATAATAACATAGCATACCATAGCATAACACATCATAACACAGCATAACATAATATACCATACCATATCATTTCATACCATATCATAACACAACACCGTATATCATAATACAGCATAACATGGCATAACACAATATGTCATGTCATAATAGAACATAACATAACACAAGAAACCATAACATAGCATAGCATACATGCGTGTATGCATGCATGCATACATACATACATATACGATGCGTCTCCCAAAGGGAATGGAATGATCTCTGCCTCCTGGGGCCTCTGGGGTGAGGGGCTTACTGGAGGCCTCTTCAGGGCCTCTTGGGGACCTCTTGCCGCGTCTTGGAAGAGTCTCGGGGAATCTCCAGTGCCGCAGAGCGCCCCAAACGCAACGTTGGACGGTCTTGGCCCAAGAAGCCTCTGCAGGGGCTCTTGAGGGCCTCTACGCGCCTCTTTGGGTCGCTCGGGAGCTTTTGAAGGCTTCTTGGGAGCGCCCTTGGGGGTTCCCAAAGGGTCTTGGGGGCATGTTGGGAACCACACCCCTCAAGATAGGTGCCCCACGACCGCTCTTGGTGCCATAGTGGGCCTTCCGTAGGGCCCTCTTGGGGCTCCTTTTGGCCGTTTCGGGCGCCACTGGGACCGTCTTGGGGACCTCTGGGCCCGTCTTGGGGCCCTGCGGGGTCGTCTTGAAGCCTCCTTCGGCCTCTTCGAACGCTGTGACATTCGAAGGGAGCGAACATATCAAAAATGCATGCCTTCCAAAAGGAGTGACGCGATTTGGGCCTCGTGAAGCCATCTTGGGAGACCTGTTGGAGCCCGCTTGGAGCATCTTGGGGGCCTCATAGCCCTTGTTGACGCCATCTTGGTGCGTCTTGTAGCGCTATCGTCGGGGCAAGTTGGGCGGTCTCGAGCCGGTCCTGCAGGCCTCTGGAGCCGTCTGGGAGCCCTCGGGGCCCCGCCCGGGAGCCCTCGGAGCCCCCACCGCCTGGAGACCCCATGCCAACCCGGTGTCCCAGTCCTCCCCCACGGCCTACTCCGATGTGTCGTGTGTGTGTGTGCATACATATATATACACATATGTGTGTAATGTGTACAGATATAGCTAGACCTAGATTGTTGCACACAGCTCGCACAACATGTACTGCAAAACACTGGTTGCACAACGTACATTGCATACAACATAGGTTGAACCACGTAGATTGCACCAAGCATATTGCTCCACATAGATTGCGCAGCATGGATTGCTAGAAACAGACTGTTTGGGGTCCACGCCACGCTGGCTAACATCGATCTCGCAAATGGCATGTGTCACAACCACGGGACAACCACGGGATCACAGGACAACCACAAGGCAACCACGGTACAACCACTGGGCAATCAGGGGACAGCCATGGGACAAACCACAGGACAACCGCGGGACAACCTTGGGCTCACCGCCCGTCGCCTGAGAGCAACAAGTGATGGCACCCTGCCGTAACAAGGATTAAACCTTTCTCGCCCTCGCGCAGTTTCGCATCGACCGCACGTCACGCACGACACGAACCGAAACCGAAACCTACTCCTCGTTGAGGGGCACCGTTTCACTTCGCTCTCACATCCCGACCTCCAGCATGTCTCGCGCCCTCCTAGTTGTCCTCTGCTCAACATAGGCCCCTAATACACCTCCAGGCACTGATGTCTGAGCCACGTCAAGAAAAGCCGACGAGGGGCTGTCCCGACGACCAGGAAAACAGAAAAGGTAGGCCCTGTGCGTGGCGAAAGTCCCACAGCTGTGACGTCAAACCTGCCTTTTAAACATCTCCTGAACGGTGGAGCCATCCCAGAGCGCGCGGCGCCCCCATTACCACCGGAACGAGGGACGAGAGGCCAAGGCTGGGAGCGAACTGGGCGCCCATTGTACACCGGGGACCACAGAGCCTCGCCTCTGGGCACCCAGTCGGGCACCGCTGGTGCCCCGAAGAGCACTGGGCATCGCAGGGTCCAGGATGCACGGCACGGGCGCGGCATCCTTTCCGCGAGCAACCGCCCCTCGCGGACGTGGGCATGCAGAAGCGTCGCCACCATCGCAAACACTGAACACCTACAAGCGTCCTTCATCATCCTCCCTCCTCCTGTTCACACTCATGCCCCTCAGCTTGTTTACCATTCTGGCGCTCCTGTTCTTCACTGCTCCTCGGCTCACACCTCACCCTCCTCGCCCTCCTCGCCCCTCTCATCCTCATTCTGCTCCTCCTCATTCTCATCCTCATCCTCCACCTCCTCATCATAATCACCATTACCTTCATCATCATCACCACCACCAACATCATCGTTGTCACCGTCACCCTCCGCCTCATCGTCATCATCACCATCAACACCATCATCATCATCATGATCAACATCATCATCATCGTCATCGTCATCGTCATCGTCATCGTCATCGTCATCGTCGTCATCATCACCATCATCATCATCATCCTCATCATTATCCCCTCACCACATGTGACGCCATCAATTCTGATTAATTCGATCGCTTTTCCCCCCTGCCACTACCGTTGTAGTTCTGGAGGTGCTCGTCGTACCTGTGAAGGTTTTGCTGGAACTAGTCGGTGTATCACTCAAAGTTGTTGCAGTACTGCTTGCTCTGGAGGTCGTCGCGGTGAGAGTGCTTGTAACTGAAACTGACGTCGCAGTTGTTGTGACGGTGCTGGTGCTTGTGATCGAGGCAGTCGTAGCAGTCAAACTGCTGGCCGAAGTGGTCAATGTAGCGCTCGAAGCCGTCGTGGTAATTGTTGAGGTAGCGGAACCCGAAGTGTTCGTTGCGGTGTTTGTCCTGGTGGTGTGTGTAGTGGAAACTATCGTCGCGGTGCTAGTGCTGGAGGCTGAGACGGACGTGCTGGTTTTTGTCACCGAGCTTGAGATCGTTGAAGAGAAAGTCGTTGCAGTCACGCTGCTGGCCGAAGTGGTCGATGTACCACTCGAGGTCGTCGCTGTGCTACTGCTCGTGGCTGATACGGACGTGGTCGTAGTCAGCGTGCTGGTTGTCGCTGACATACTACTTGTGGCAGAGGCCGATGTACCGCTGCTGCTGGTCCGGGTGCCAGTACTTGTTCCTGACGTTGACGTCGCAGTCGTCGTCACGGTACTGGTGGCTGTGGTGGAGACTGTGGTAACAGTCAAACTGCTGGCCGAAGTAGTCGATGTACCACTCGAGGTCGTCGCGGTGCCAGTGCTCGTGGATGATACGGACGTGCTACTTGTTGTCACCGAGCTGGAGATCGTTGAAGAGACCGTCGTTGCAGTCACGCTGCTGGCCGAAGTGGTCGATGTACCACTCGAGATCGTCGCGGAGCTAATGCTCGTGGCTGAGACGGACGTGCTACTTGCTGTCACCGAGCTGGAGATCGTTGAAGAGACAGTCGTTGCAGTCAAGCTGCTGGCCGAAGTGGTCGATGTACCACTCGAGCTCGTCGCGGTGCTCGTACTAGTGGCTGATACGGACGTGCTAGTTCTTGTCACGGAGCTGACTGACGTTGAAGAGACAGTCGTTGCAGTCAAGCTGCTGGCCGAAGTGGTCGATGTACCACTCGAGCTCGTCGCGGTGCTCGTGCTAGTGGCTGATACGGACGTGCTAGTTCTTGTCACGGAGCTGACTGACGTTGAAGAGACAGTCGTTGCAGTCAAGCTGCTGGCCGAAGTGGTCGATGTACCACTCGAGCTCGTCGCGGTGCTTCTGGTCGTGGCTGATACGGACGTGCTAGTTATTGTCCCAGAGCTGGATACAGTTGAAGAGAAAGTCGTTGCAGTCAAGCTGGTGGCCGAAGTGGTCGATGTACCACTCGAGGTCGTCGCTGTGCTAGTGCTCGTGGCCGATACGGACGTGGTCGTTGTCAGCGTGCTGGTTGTCGCTGACATACTACTTGTGGCAGAGGCCGATGTACCGCTGCTGCTGGTCCGGGTACCGGTGCTTGTACCTGACGTTGACGTCGCAGTCGTCGTCACGGTACTGGTGGCTGTGGTGGAGACTGTGGTGACAGTCAAACTGCTTGCCGAAGTGGTCGATGTACCACTCGAGCTCGTCGCGGTGCCAGTGCTCGTGGATGATACGGACGTGCTACTTGTTGTCACCGAGCTGGAGATCGTTAAAGAAACAGTCGTTGCAGTCACGCTGCTGGCCGAAGTGGTCGATGTACCACTCGAGCTCGTCGCCGTGCTCGTGCTAGTGGCTGATACGGACGTGCTAGTTCTTGTCACGGAGCTGACTGACGTTGAAGAGACAGTCGTTGCAGTCAAGCTGCTGGCCGAAGTGGTCGATGTACCACTCGAGCTCGTCGCGGTGCTCGTGCTAGTGGCTGATACGGACGTGCTAGTTCTTGTCACGGAGCTGACTGACGTTGAAGAGACAGTCGTTGCAGTCAAGCTGCTGGCCGAAGTGGTCGATGTACCACTCGAGCTCGTCGCGGTGCTCGTGCTAGTGGCTGATACGGACGTGCTAGTTCTTGTCACGGAGCTGACTGACGTTGAAGAGACAGTCGTTGCAGTCAAGCTGCTGGCCGAAGTGGTCGATGTACCACTCGAGGTCGTCGCGGTGCTAGTGCTCGTGGCTGAGACGGACGTGGCAGTCAAGCTGCTGGCCGAAGTGGTCGATGTAATGCTCAAGGTCGTCCTAGTAGTAGAAGTTGCAGTGTCACTGCTAGTAATCGTTCTTGTGGTGTGAGTGATCGTAGTTGTCGTACTGGTGGCCGAACTGGTCGATGTGCTGCTGGACAGTGTCACTGAACTGATCGTTGTGGCCGACGTGGACATGCTGGTGATGGTGGTGGTACTAAGTGTTGTGGATGATATGGATGACGAAGTCTCTGTGGCGGTGCTAGTTGAGGTGGCAGAGCTAGTACTATGCGTAATGCTGGTGGTAGAGCCAGTCGACGTACTGCTAGAGCTCATTGTGATGGTCGTGGCAGTGGTGCCTGTTGCTGTCGTCGACGAAGTTCGACTCAGGGTGCGCAAGGTAGGAACGGAGGCATTGTAGGCACCCCTGGAAACATCGAGATCCTGGGAAACCCTGATCTCCCAAACTGTCTACCCTGCGGCTGGAAGATCTGCATGAAAAGGAAAGCCAGCATGGATCCCGAACAGAAAGTTGTTCGAATTGACATAAAATTCCGACCACCACGGCAGGCGGGACCTGGGACCCCAGGGGCAGCCAGCAAAAAATCGCAACAACCGAAGCCAGCGAGGCCAGGGGCCTCGTGAGCGGCCGACAAAACATCGCAACAACAACAACAAAAAGCTGCGCGAGGCTCGGAACCACCCCACGGAACGCCAATAGGAATCGCCACAACCGAGGCCAGCAGGAGCCCGGGGAACCATGGGCGGCCACCGTGACATCGCAGCAGGCAAGGCCAGCAAGCCCCAGGACCCCAGGGAATCCCAACATCCAGAGACAGCGGAACCTGGGAACCCATGAGCCACCGAAAGAAAATTACACCAGAGAAAAACCCCAATCAATGGATGGTTTTCGCTGAAGAGATCGACCAGGAACCCGGGAGCCCAGGAACCCAGAACCCACCGAATTCGGCCCGGAACCAATAACCAGGAACCCGTTAACCCTGAACCGGGAAACCGGGAACCCAGCCTGCTATCAAAATCGGCAGGAAACTTTCGCCAAATCTTTCAATTTCTTTTCGGACCCCTTCAGTGCAAGCACTGATTGGGGAACCAGAACTGGAGACCAGCGGGGCCCCGCACCCCTTCTGCAGCCACCAGGACATCGCAGCAGTCAAAGCCAGCGGTAGCTCGGACGCCCACGGGCGGCCCCAGAGCGTCGCAGCAACCAGAGCCAGCGAAGCCATCAGAGGATCACAGCAGCCTGGAGCAGCGGGACCCCATGGGCCGAGCAAAGAAAATCGCAGAGCCAACAGGGCCCAGGACCTCACGGGCCGCCACCGAAGAATCGCAACAGGCAGGGCTAAAGGAATCCGGGGCTGCAGGGACGGCCACAAGAGAAGATCAGCCATGGCCAGAAGAACCCAGGACCCCACGGGCGGCCGCCAGGAAATCGCAACAACCTGGGCCACAGTGACCTGGGACCTCATGGGCGGACCAGAAATTCACAACTTACAGAAGCAGGTTAACCAGCGTAGACCCCAAACGGTAAGTTTCTGCAGTGTGGATATGTAAGCTATGTGGTGAAAGCTTTGTGGTGTAAGCTGTGTAGTACAATTAGCTGATATTCACAGATGTGTTGTCAACTCCACTGCTCGCGCAATCATCGCACCCTCCAACCCACATCTTGTCTTGCAAAATCCATGCGGCCGCGATTGCGGCCGCGATCGCGGTGACTACAGCACTCGCTGGCGCATGTCCGCGGTTGCGCTAATGCGCGCAAGCTCGCGCGCACAGCGGCCAGCTGGTTTGGCACAGCCGATGCGGCCACGATGGCGCTCAACGAAGGGAACGTCCCAGCCTGTCTCGAAAGCCGCGGTGGCGCGTGGGCATTTCAGCGCGGGTCGGTCAATTGGGCGGACGCGGTATCGTGATGAAGTCGACAACGGCGACAAAAGATGATGATAGTAGCGATGGTGGTGGCGATGATGACGATGACAAGAGCAAAGCCAGAAACGGCACCGGTTCCTGTGACAACGATGACGATGATGATGTCCATGTGTCGGTGATGCAAGATTGGCTGATGGTGGCGGCAATGGCGACGGTTAGCGATGACGATGACGGCGGTGATGCGTCGGCACTGGTGAAGGCGATGGTGAGGAAGTGCGCGCGCCCGGAAATACAAGAAACCTGGCAGGCTATGTGCTGAAAGACCTGTGATCTTGATATGTTGATAGCTCTATCTTGAAATGTTTGGACAATCAATGGTTTCGAAAGATTTCAAAACACGCGCGTGGCCGCGCGTCTGAAACCCGCATGGCATATTTGATACGGATGCACGCATTGGGCGCGTGATGGCACAACGCACATGAACCGCGTGATGGGATGAGAATGCGGGTTCTGGACGATATTGTTCAATTCCAATGGGTTCATGGGGTTTCAATATTTGCGCGCGGACAGAATGTCTGCAATGTCTGCACCGAACTATCCCCACGAAGGACGCAACCATACACAGTTGTGTGTGGCGCAGTTGTGGGACTCGTCTCCCCTGGCGTTCCATGTGGGGCCACGAAACATGTGAGGGGCGTGTCGAAATGCGCGGAGGGCCGCATGTGGACCCCCCCACTGGGGCCTTCGGTGGAGCTCCCACGAAACGCGTGAGAGGTGTGACGAAATTAGCTCGGCGGTGGCACGCAGGCCCTCCAACTCGATCAGCCGGTGGAGCTCCCTCTGGGGCCACGACACGTGCGAGGGGCGTGCCGAAACAGGTGCGGCGGTGGCACGCGGGCCCTCCCACTAGGGCCTTCGGCGCAGCTCCCTACTGAACAACGACACGTCTGAGGGGTTTGCTGACATGGGTGCGGCGGTGGCACGCGTGCCCTACCAATGGGGCCTTCGGCGGGGCCCCCTTTGGGGCCACGAAAGGTGTGAGGGGTGCGCGGGCATGGGTGCCGCGGTGGCTTGCGGGCCATCCCACTGGCGCCTTCCGCGGAGCTGCCCAGGGGGGCCACTTGCGCGAGAAGGGCGTGCCGAAATTGCTAAGGCGGCGCCACTGGACGCTGCGAGCGTCGGAATGCCCACCCCCCATCACCGCGGACCCCCCCCTCGGCCAGGGCGCCCCCCCTGCGCCCGACCCCGCGGGGAGGGCCGCCGGCCCCAGGCAGGGGGCGACTTAGGCCGAGGGAGGAAGCACACCTCACCTCGCTGATTTACTCACGATTCCCATGGCACCAACGCCTCTGTCCGCACCGCAACTCACACGGTCAAGAGCGCAGCGCGGCCGCGGTCTCGAAGCTCTACCCATCCTCCATAGGGTCCACCGTGAGCGAGGCACCCCTTCCGCCCTGGACCCCAACCCCCACCCGCAACAGAAAGATGGGGGTCCACAGGCAGAGAGGGGGCCCCCGCCGTGGCGGCGCCCACTGGAAGGCGGGGCGTCAAGACTATCCCAAGGGCACGTCATCACCCCGCGGTCGCGCCCCTGCCCCGACGGGCCGCGCGGGACCCCGACGACGCTGACGCTCTTCACCCTGCGGCTCCGCCTGCACGCCGCCGCGACAAGGCCCCTGCCCCGCAGCGTCGCGCGGGGCCCCGACGCCGCTGACGCTCGTCGCAATCCAGACCCTCCTGCACGACGATTTCTGGGACGCACCCGAGCCGAGCTGTCACCGCGGCCCCAGTCGCACTCGTCGCCCGCGGTGCCCGCGGCCGCCCCCCAAGACGTGCGCCCCCCCCGCGGCGGCCGCCCGCTCCTCGACGAGCGCGTTGGAAGGCTCCCGGCAGGCCTGCACCATCCCGTCGAGCACGCGCCACTTCAAGTCTGCGACTGCCACGTAGATCCTGGGAAGTTCGTAAGAGTCCGCCGCATTCGTCTTCCTCCTGATTCTCCTCGCGCGGGAGCCAATCCAAGCCCAACGCCACCCTGCGCGACCACAGCTCCCCCGAGAGCTCGACTCGAGCAGCTCGACGAGGAGGACCCGAAGCGGCCACTTGGTCGACGCGGCTCGGAACACCGCGCGGGCGTTTCCCAAGCTGATCAGTCGAACTCACCACCCCGAGGCTCGCCCTCTGGCGGGGCCCCCCAGGCCTCGACAACAGCTCCACGCGGGGGATCGCCACGAGAGCTCCCGCGCCGCGGCGACCCAATTCGGGTCGTTTGCGTGGGCCCACGCCCGTTGGAACCAGACCTTCGCCATCCCCAGCGCGCACCCGCGGGCCCCTCGCGCGCTGCCCCCTGGCGGCGCTTCCCAGCGGCCTATCCAGCGGCGCCCCGCCTCTGCCTTCGCGCCCGAGCGGAAATGCCCGGCGCCCTCGGCCTCGAACTGGATGGGCGCCCCCAATCTCCGCCCTCCTGCCAGCCGCTTGTAGACCCACGTCAGCACGATCCTGATCGCCCAGGTCAAGGAGACCCTCTTCGCGCCTGCACTTACGACACGGGCGGTCCAGGGGCGGGCGGGCCCCAGGATCGGCTTCTACCAGACGAAGACAATCGCCGCGAAGCCCGGGGGGCCCACGCCCAACGCCAACTCGCCCACGTGGACGGCGCCCCGACTGACCGTCTCTAGGCACCAGTCTGCCACCAATTTCGCCCTCGCCGCCGAGAGGCCCACGGCGTGGGCGACGCAGTCGCAGCTGAGGCCAATCCAACGCACACCGAGGCCGCCCCGCGCCGCGGCCCCCTGCACTGGGAAGCCGAGAACGTCGAAGCGGATGACCACGAAGAGGGGGCCAATCTCCCATGGCGCCCTAAGCCGATCACCACCAGGTCGTCGGCCTAGACGAGCTGCCCCACGGGCTGGCCGCTGTCCTGCAAGCTGAGATCGCCCGCAGCACGGCGCCGAACAACCTCGCCCACCGCTCCAAGGCGCTGAAGATGCCGAAGGCGCCGACGGCGTTGCAGCAGATCTCGCCGTCGAACTCGCAGGCCAACATGCCCCGGACGTCCTCGCGGATCTCGACGAGCCGAGGCGCGCCCTTGACGTCGGTGACGAGCGAGAAGATGACTTCGGCGGCGAGCAGAAAGTCCCCCGCGGGCCTCGGCACCCCCTGCCGGCCACCGCATCTGACCCCGTCGTTCACGGCGATTTCGCGCGCACCGTCGCGCGCGAGTCGCTGCTGGCCGTTCGCGCTCTTCAGAATCGCCAGCGCTGCCATGGCGGGTTCGCCGCCGCTGCGGCTGCGCAGCTGCTCCGCGGACATCTCGACCGCCCTGCCCGACTTCACCTCGTCCGCGAGGTGTTCCCAGAGCCAGTCGCCGCGGTCCTCGACGCTGCTGCAGCTGGTAGATTCTGGGGCGGCCCAGTTGGCAGCCCCCCGGTCGAGGCGCCACTTCGCGCGCTTTTGCGCAGAATCGCTTCCCGCAGGGGCCCCTCGCGCAGGATGCCCGCGGCGACCGCTGCACCCAGCCCCCTCGCAAAGCCTGCTTCTCGCGGGAGCGCGGCCAGCAGGCAGCGACGACTGGGATGCCCCGCTGCGGAGTGGCCCAGGTCGCTGCCGCGGCCTGTTCAGCCTTTTGCTCCCAGCCAGCCCTCGAAGACTCCGCGGGCTGCCTCGCGGGCCTGATTCTTCGCGAGGTCCGATGGCTCGCTCGGGCCAGCCAGCCCCGGCCATAACCGCCAGCTCGCACGGGGCGCGTTCCGCGGCCCCCCAGCCGCCCATGACCTGCGCGATCTTCTCGAAGAGCTCGGTCCTCAAGTCGGGCCAGTCCAGGAACTCCCGACGGCCCGGGCCCAAACAGCCCGGCGCCGTCGCGAGGCCCGCGCCGTCGCGGAGGCCGAGATCTCGGGCCCTCGACGGACTCGCATCTGCGCGGCGGCCCCGCGCCTCCAAAAAAAGCGGGGGGCCCTGCGAACGCGGGCCATTTTTCTGCTCGCCTTGCTGCGACGACGGCGCCCGGGCGGCGGTCGGAGCGAAGGTCACAGCGACACCCGAGGGCGCTGCCGTCGAGTTCCGAGAACGCCTCGATCAGGTCTGTCCGCGTCAAAAAACCAGCCCGCGAAGCCTCGAGGCGCGCCGGCGGATTTTGCGCCGAGCGCGGCCCCCCTCGAACAGGGCCTGGCGCCGGTCCCAGGCGGTCGCCTGCCACAGTCGCTCCCCAGGCCGCGCGGCGGCCGACGCGCCCGCCAACGCGCGGGCGCGGCCCCCGCTCCGCAAGGTCGCGGAGCCCCGCCGCCAGCGGCGCCTCCTCCGCGGGCTGCCGCCCGGCACCCCCGCAAGCGCGCGGGCGCGGCGGAAGCCGAGAAGAGTCGCGCGAACCCCGCCGCTGCTCGCGCCGTCCTCGGCGGGCAGCTTCGGCCCCCCCGCCGGCGCGCAGGCGTGGCCCCCGCCCCGAGGGATCGCGTGGAGCCCCGCCGCTGCTGGCGCTCTCGTCAGCCGGCTGCTCCCCGATGGTCAACCTCGTCGACGAGGTACTTGCAGGCCTCCTCGGGGCCCGCATCCTCAGACGGGGGCTGCTGCACCCCGGCCCCAAACTGGATGTTCTCCCAGTTGCCGTCGTCGCGGTTGGGCCCTGCCTCCAGCCCCATCCACGACGCTGTCCTCCGCGGGGGTGGCGATCGCCGCGGCGATCTACGCGGGGTCAACCTCTTCTTCTTTATCCTCGACGGCGGCCTCCGGCGCCGCCACTGCAGGCGCTGGCGACGGCCCCCCACCTCGTCGCTTCCACACTTCGCGGGCGCGCATTCGGCGCCGCTGCGGAAGCCAACGCAGGCCTTGGCCGCTACGTCCGTCGCCTCACGTCCAGTTCGCCGAGTCCAGGATGGCCGCTGCCTCGCCCAGCTCCGCGAAGGCCTTGCTTGCCCGAGCCCAACTCCACCGCGCGAACTGCCGCTGAGGCATGGAAACAACGGCGCGGCACGCCCTCGCGCAGGTGTCCGCGCCCTCCGGCGACCACCTGCCCAGGTAGTCGCGCTCGCTCGCTCTTCAGGGCCCCCATCGCCGCCAAGGCCGATGGGATCGCCGCTCGCCCCGAGCGCTCTGCCCAAAGGCCCGCGACCTCCTCGGGGACGAGGGGCTCCAAGATCTCGCCCGCCAGAGCTACGCGGGCATCGTCCGGAGCACCCCCTGGCCAGCCGCCGCCACTTCGGCGCATCCAGCGGGTTTGCGCACCACCTTATGGCCAGCGTCAGTGCACCGCGGCAAGAAGTAGTCCTTCTCGAAGTCCGCGATATCCTGCCACAGGCGGAAGCCCGTCTCTATCCACGAAGGGCCCATCATGTAGCACTCGCGGAATACCACTTGCGGCAGCTTCCGCAGCTTGCGCCCTGCACCGCTGGTCTTCGCGCGGCCGCTAAACCGCCGCCCACGAAGGCGAGGCGCCGTTATGAGAGCCAGCAGCTGTCATCGCAGCGCAGCACCGCCCAGATTTTGACGAGGCAAAGCCACGACGCCCCGCGCAGCCACTTCTCGAGGCCATCGCCCGCTGCTCCAGGGCCCCAACGAACACACTGGCAAATCGGGCCGCCCTCATCATCGGACCCTTGCCAGAACCAAAAAACATCTCCTGGTTGGGCACCGTCGGCCTACAAGGCTCGGTAGCCCTGGCGTGCACGTAGTCGACAAAGTGCACTACCATTTCGGCCACGGGACGCTGCGCGCGCAGGAGCCATCGGCATAGAGTCTTGCCCGCACGCACGTACGACCTCAGTGTCGGGGCGCGGGCGGCCCGTGATGCCATCCAGCGCTCGCTTTGGGTCCATGCAGAGCCGCGCCACCACCAGCAAGGGCGCCTCCATCTCGCCGAGCAGCCACAGCAGGCGAGGCCTTCAGCAAACCCACCTTCAGGCCTACAGCTCGCCACGACTCTCCTCCGTAGCGGCGTGGCACCTCCACGCGTAGCGGGTCCCTGCTAGCGCGCGGGCCCCTGGCGGGGGAATGGCCACACGCCGTTCCTGATCACACACGGCCAAGAAGCTCATCACGGCGTCCTCCAGCACGGTTTGCTCGGGGCGGCCGCGGAATGCACGTAGCCGCTTCTGCTACGGATCTTCGCCCACCGCCTGGTCGACGAACACCTGCAGCGGGATCACACTGAGGCCCGCGGCCGCTGCCACCTGCACGAGCGTTTCCTCGAACTCGTGTTCGCCCGCCTGCAGCGCCAAACGTGAGCCGAGGAGCCCACACCCATGAAGGACCTTGCTGGCACACCGCCGCTCGGCGTCGACGGCGCACGGCCCAAGTGTCTGCGACCGACGGTTGTTCAAAATCGGCCGGGCACCTGAGGCCACATGGCCACAAACGCCAGGCAGAGAGGAGCATACATTTTCGTGTTGGTACACGGGGGCATGAGGAAAATGAACGACGAAGCAAAACCCAATGTAATTTGCAGTGTCCTGGGGGGGAATGAGAAGTCTGGGCTCGCGAGGATTCTGGAGTCTTTCTTCTTTTGAAATAAGAACAGACGTGGTACGAGCCAGAGGCGGCAACGAAGCGGCAACGGTCGGCAACGGTGCCAAACCTCGCTGGACCCACCCAGCGCACAAGGTGGCAACGAAGCGGAACCGTGGCGAATCATCGCTGGAGCCACCCAGCGCACAAGGCGGCAACAAGGCGGCAACGGGCGGCAACTTGGCGAAACCTCGCTGGACCCATCCAGCGCACGAGGCGGCAACGAGGCGGCAACGGGCAGCAACGTGGCGAAACCTCGCCGGACCCCACCCCCAGCGAACGAGGCGGCAACGTGGCGGCAACGAGCAGCAACGTGGCGAAACATCGCGGGACCCTCCCAGCGCACCAGGGGGCAACAAGGCAGCAACGGGAAGCAACGTGGGCGAAACCTCGCTGGACCCACCCAGCGCACGAGGCGGCAACGAGGCGGCTACGTGGCGAAACCTCGCTGGACCCACCCAGCGCACGAGGTGGCAACGAGGTGGCAACGAGGCGGCAACGTGGCGAAATCTCGCCAGCCCCACCTAGCATACGAGGCGGCAACGAGGCAACAACGGGCAGCAACATGGAAAATCCTCGCCGGAACCACCCAATTCCTTATGGAGAAAAGTAAGAACAGCTAAGTGCAAGCACTGTTTGGGGACAATCCTCCCTACAAGTACAAGCTCTTGTTTACAAGCACTGTTTGGGCAATCCGCCGGCCCCCATTGTGGGGCCATCAGGCTGCAAGGATTAGGTTTCAGTACCCTGCACCAGCCCCAGTTTCCTGTCTCCAATGTTACAGTCTGGCTTCCTGATTCCTACTGTAAGTTGTTGAAGTCCGCGCGAGGGGGGAAGCCGAAAACCACCCCAGAATCGCGTTGTCTGAATTCCTGGGGGGCCGTGGGACACATAGAAATACATGAGATTCGCGCTCCCGACGCGATAATCACTCGCGAATTACGCTGTGTTCGTCCCCCCGAGGCCACGACTCTCAGTAAAATACGTCATAGTCTCGCCTCCGAGGCCACGATCTCCTGTATATTACGCTATCCGAGGCCACGATCTCCCGCAAATTACGCTACCTTCGCGCCTCTGGGGCCACGATCTGTCGAGAATTACGCTACACTGGCGCTCCCGCGGCTATGATCTTCCAGAAATTACAACGCGTTCGCGCCCCCGAGGCCACGACCCCTTGTAAACTACGCCACGGTCGCGCGCCCGAAGCCACGATCCATCGCAAATTGCTTTGCATTCGCGCCCCCGAAGCCACGATCCCACATAGATTACACCACATTCGCGCCCCCGAGGCCACGATCCCTCGCCAATTACACAACGCTCGCGCCCACGAGGCCATGATCACTCGTAAATTACACCGTGTTCGCGCTCCCGAGGCCACGATCCCATGCAAATTGCACCACATTCGCGCCCCGGAGGCCACGATCCCATGCAAAGAAACCCCAGAGAGCCCAAGACTGCCCCAAGAAGGGCCCAAGCAGGGCACTACGAACCGAAAATTCTATATTTGTGCCCCGAGAAGCCCCCAACAGGCCCCTAGAGATCGCCAAGAGGCCCCAAGAGGCGACGGCGCCGCCCAAGACGGCCCATGCAGGCAACCGAGGACACCAAGATGGACCAGGATGCCTCGAAGACGGCCCAAGATGGCCCTATGCCTGCAAGAGGGCCCACAAAAAAAAGCCACAGGAGGACCTTCCAACAGGGTCCGAAGAAGCCAAAATCATTGATCCACCTATGTTGTTTGAATGATTTTCTAAAACTCGCCTGTTCGGGCTACCCTCAACTCACGACGTTCCAAGACGCCTCCACGATGGCCCCAAGACGGCCCAAGATGCCCCCTAAGAGGGTCCCAAGAGCCCCATAGAGGTCCCAGGATGGCCCAAGAGGCACTCAAGACGGCCCCAAGATGGCCTAAGAAGGCCCACCGTGGGACCAAAGGCTGCCTTCGAAGGCCTTTCGACGGCCCAAGACCGCCCCACGACGACCCCCAGACACCCGCCATACGGCCACGAGGGCCCCAAGGAAGCCCAAGAGAGCCCAGAGACAGGGGTAAAGGGGCCCCACGACGGCCCAAGAGGGCGCCAAGGGACCCCCAAGACTGCCTCACTGGAGGCCAAGACACCTCCAAGATGGCCCAAACGAGTTCCATAAGAGCTCCTCAAGTAGTGAAGACGACAGGTGACACATGTGACGGCCTTCATCGTTCTCCTCCTCCTCCTCCTCCTCCTCCTCCTCCTGCACCTCCACCTCATCCTCCTCCTCCTCCTCCTCCTCCTCCTCCTCCTCCTCCTCCACTGTTCCTGCTTCTCCTCCTCATCCTCGTTCTCCTCCTCCTCCTCCTCCTCCTCCTCCTCCTTCTCCTCCTCCCAACAACACCATCATCATCACCACCACCATCATCATCAGCGGCAGCACCAGCAGCAGCATCAGCAGCAGCATCGTCAGCATCGGCATCATCATCAGCATTAGCATCGACGTCATCATCTTCAGTATCAGCATCATCATCCACATTCGCATCAGCATCAGCATCAGCATCATGATTATCATCAGCATCATCATCATCAGCAGCAGCATGATCATCATCAGCACCAGCATAATCGTCACCATCAGTATCATCATCATCGTCATCGTCGTCATCATCAGCATCAACAGTATCGTCATCACAATCATCATCATCATCATCATCAGCAGCATCATCATGGTCAGCATCAACATCGTCAGCATCAGCAGCATCATCATCAGCAGCATCATCATCAGCATCATCATCAGCATCATCATCAGAATCAGCATCAGCTGCATCGTGGTCATCGCCAGCAGCAGCATCATCAGCATCATCGTCTTCATCCTCGCCACTACCACCACCACCACCATCATCATCATCATCAACAACAAAGGCATCATCATTATCAGCATCCGACTCATCATTGTCAGCAGCATCATCGGCATCATCATCGTCATCATCGCTGTCCCCATCACCACCATCAGCAACCTCAGCATCATCAGCATCGTCATCATTATCAGCAGCATCGGTAGCATCAGCATCATCAGCATCATCATCATCATCATCATCATCAGCATCATCATCACTATCATCATCATCAGCAGCAGCAGCAGAAGCAGTACCAGCGTCAACATCATCAGTATCGTGATCATCGCCATCATCAGCATCGTCATCATCGTCACCATCAGAAGCAACAACCATGACGTTAGTAGCATCAGCATCACCACCATCATCGTCACCTGCAGCATCATCATTATCATCACCAGCATCAGCATCAGCATCAACATTATCGACATCATCACCACGACGATCGTCATCCTCATCCTCATCATCATCATCACCATCATCATCGTCATCATGATAATCGCCATCCTAATCAGCAGCATCATCATCCTATCCCTCATGATCGTCATTAGCAGCACTACCATCATCACCATCATCAACAACACCTGTCCTTGTAAAACTGCTCACTCTTATCTGATCGCGTGCCGTTCAACACGTATATCCTAAACCCTCGATGCCCGCCCTCTTCGTCTTCGATCGCACCCCCTTGGGGGCATACATCTTTCTTACATGCAACGTGTATTTCGCGCAGCCCCGAAGACAGGGGAAGAGAGGACGGATGGAAGGAAGGGACACAGGGGATGGAGGAGGATGGAGCACGAGAGAGCGTAGCAGGAGGGGGCTAGGAGCAGATAACACCTGGCAGAACCAGACGGGCAGATCGGGCGGGTACACCCTAACGGGCGGGTCGGGAAGGCAGGCCCAGGCGGCCAGGTCGAGCAGGAGGGTTGCTGAAGCGTGCGTTCTGCAGGAATCGCGACGAAGTCTCGAGCGATAGCGCGATTCCCAGGTAAATCGTGAAAAATCCACAGCGAGAGCGTGATTTCTGAGAGTCGAGGGCGCAGCGTGTGAATAAATTACGACGGAGTCCCACGCGAAAGCGCGAATCCTGTATAAATTGTGAGGAAGTCCCGCGAGAGAGCGAGACTTTGGAATCTATTGTGAGGAAGCACCAGGCGGGAGCCGCTATTGTTGTAAACCGGGGGTGGAAAACAGTTTGGTGACACCTCACTTTCCCTTGTAAAAATCGGGTGCGAGCCCCGGGATTAGCATTTTTAATTGGAAAATGGCATGGCTACCAGAGAGAGAATCAACAATCATTACTCTTTAGACCTGAAAATTCAACCTGAGCATCATCATCATCATTATCATCACCACCATCATCATCATCATCATCATCATCATCATCATCATCATCATCATCATCATCATCGTCATCACCAGCAGCAGCAGCATATCCATCCTCATCACGATTCTCCAACCCTCAAACAGTCGCCACCTAGAATGTTGCGATGGCACGGTGGCAGGATTTACCGCAGGCAGCTGGATTAACTATTCATACATGGGGTGCAATGGAAAAAAAGACAATGCAACGCAAGCGTAGCCAGCAAAATTCGAAGCAGCTCAAGGCGATTCGAAGCAGGGCAAGGCAGACCAATGCGAAGAGGTGCAAACCGATTCAGAATATAGCAAAGCAAAGCAAAGCAAAGCAAAGCAACGTTAAGCGACACAAGCATTGCGAAGACTTACAAGCCAAAGCAAAGCAATGCACTGCAACGCAACACAAAGCAACGACAAGCAAGGCAATCCAAAGCAACAAAAAAGAGTGCAAAGCAAAGCAATGCAGAGCAGTGCGGGGAAATCCCCAGCAGAGCGAAGACATGCAGAGCACCACAGAGCACTGAAACGCAGCATGACAGATCATGCAGCACCCGAGCGCTCCCAGGGACAAAGAGGACCTTATCGGTGCGATCCACGGCGACAGGTGTACGGCGCACCCGATGGCAACTTAGAAATCTCCACTGGCGCAGCCTGGGCTTCATGGGCGGGACCTGTGAAGCAGCCTGCGGGGCAACCACTAGCACCCAAACATTCCAACCGGCACAGGGGATTCGATGGGCGGGGCCCAGGGTGCAGCCAAGGGGGGCGCCACCTGTGACATCCGAAAATCCGCGCCAGCGGGGAAGGCAACCTGCGGCACCCAGATAGGGCGAGGGCATTGGATAAGGAACCTCTGGATACATGATCCAGGGTCTGGAGTACGGTGACACTCCAATCGTGGATTGGCCATGGATGTCACCGCCGCAATCATCAGATCAGGAATCCTCCAGGGTCTGAAGCCTCCTGGGAAAATTCCCTGACCAACGCCCCCACCGTATCTGCGCCCGCTCAAATCCAGCTCCTTGCAAGGCACCACAAAAATCCTGAAAGTGCAGGCACTGTTCGGGGAATGGGGCGATCTGCCAATGGCCTTCTCGGGATCTCTCGGTAGGGCCAGCCTTCGCTTGAAATGGACCATCGCTTCAGGAAGCTGCTCAGAGGCAGCGAACAGGGGAAAACCGAGTGTCGACACAATAAAAGTGAGCAATGCGACATGCCGAGGATAATGATCAACTGAATGTTAGGCTTGACCATCGAATCAGTTAGTTTCACATCTCTGGTCAGACCCTGTGGACGGGCTCGGGGGTCAAGCTTTGGGCGGACAGAAAAAGTCCCCCCTACTGACCAGACATATGGTAGGAAATCGGGCACGATAATGAACCGGCTAGCGCGGCCAGGAGAAGTCAACCGATGCCTTTTGATTCACAACTATCTCCATCCTCCTCAAGACACGTGGCCTGACAGGGGGTCCAGTGCAGTACGGCTCCTGCCAAAGATGAGGAACGGCACGACAAGAAAACTACGAAGCACAATTGGACACGACAAAGACGTCGTAAGTACACCAATGGTTGACGGAACATTGATGGCACACCACCTAACTGATCACCAAGCCAACTACAAGCGGACAGCGTCAATGATCTAACATGAAGAGGATCGGTCTAGAGTACGGGCGCATGCCTTGACGAGGTTGCCGTCTGCGTGGATGATGCTGGGTGCCGTCTCTTTAAAGGGCGTTCCGAATGGCCGGCCGAAGAATACCACTCTGCCAGCCAGTGGCAGGATGAAACGAAGAAGTAACAGAAGCTAGTAAATCCTGGACGCCTACCTTTTGCGCCCAAGATGCCTCACGCGGGCCTCAGAAAGGCCCAATACAAGATTCTGCCTCACCGGAGATCTCGGAACAGCTTCTGTCTCGGCGACGTCAAGTCTGATGTGAAAACAAACAATCAGACAGACAGAAATGAGAGAGATTGATAGAAAGAAATAAAGAAAGACAGAGAAAGAGAGAGACAACAAAAATGGCCGAAGGAAGGACAGACAGGCAAAGAAAAAGAGAGAGGGAGAGAGACCAATCAACGAGATGATCTAAGAGCGCACAGCGACAACTCAACGGCCCCTGCTCTGTGGATTTAGAACCTCTGAGCTGGAATTGTACGGGCCATGCAGCTCTCTCTCTCTCTCTCTCTTGGAAGGCTCCCGCCAAAGTGGAAAAAGCTCTCAGCCGCAGGAATTCTTCGGGGGGGTGCCCCATCCCCCCGCTTGGGATGTCCAGAAGGCACTCTCGGAGACCCCGAGAGGGGCTTGGCAACTCCCCACCACCGCTCACCCCGGGAGCGCCTGCACTTAGGGGGGGCCGAGGGCGGCCCACCCCCGAGCCTCACCCCACCGAACGCAAGGGGTGCGTCCCCCCAGGCCCGTCGCCGCGATTACAGTCGAACCTCGGCCAGAAGAGCATCCTCCAAGCACATGGGACCCTCCGCCAGCCAAAACACACAGAACATCCGAGGGTACCCCCTCCGCAGGATGCACAAGAGGCCCAGCAAACACGAAGAACATGAGGGGCAACCTCCCCGAACCGACCTCGATCTTATACCTCGTTCCGACTGCGACATGGCGTGCAGAGCACGCGGGCGGCCATGACGCTCAAGTATAGCACACGACGCGGCTGAGGCAGGCCAGCGCGGCGCATCCGCGCTACAGCAAATCGCGTTGCGTCAGTAGCGGTGCACGACGTGTTTCACCATGTCCCTGCCAATGCACCACCGATGTCCATGGCGAGCATACTACTATCATGCGTCTTCTTTGGGCAACGCTCCGCCAAGTCTC
Source organism: Prorocentrum cordatum (assembly GCA_963575745.1). Classification (NCBI taxonomy): domain Eukaryota; class Dinophyceae; order Prorocentrales; family Prorocentraceae; genus Prorocentrum; species Prorocentrum cordatum. Next base: position 203,631 of record CAUYUJ010017380.1, on the reverse strand, counting down.
TGGGTTGCGCCCTCCCCCACCTCCTCCCCCTAGACCTCGGCTACACGCAAGAGTGACCCTAGGCAAGAGTGACCTTTGGTGCGCGGAGGCAGGGGGCGCAAAATGGCCAAATCCAAGCGCGCCAGCTGTCGCTATCGCAAGGCGCTCAGCGATCGTGGGGGCCCCGGTGAGCCCGCACCAAAAATCACTCTGGCGAAGGGTCACGCTTATGTGCAGTCGAAGACCGCAGCGCCACCAGAGCCCCTGCCCGGCCTCACCCCTCCGAACTGCCCTGCGCCACCACGCCTGCCCCGTGTGGCCCCTGCCTCGCCTGGCCCCCCGTGGCGCTCCCCAGCGCTCGCCACCACCACTGGACACGGCTGGCCTGGCCCGCCCGGCCCCTGCGATGCGCCCCCCGTCACCGCCACTACCCGTCGGTCGGAAGCAGTGGGTAGAAGCACACAGTAGGAAGGCGTTGGAAGTAGATTGGGCTTCCGCCCGCCCCGTTGAAGAGGGAGGAAGAAGGAAAACCACTCGACTCTTGAAGCAGGAAGGTGCCGAAAGCAGATTGGGATCTGGGCATCCAACGGTACATACTTCTATCGACTGACGTGTAGCCCCATCCTTGCCGCGCTCTCCCCAGCCCTGAGCCTGCACCCCCTTCTCAGGCCTCGTCGCCGCCAGAAGCCTGCCGAAAAAACCTTCCAAAAACCTTCCTCAGGAAGATGTTGGAGGGGCTCCTCCAAACAATGATACCCGAGAAAGACCCAATCATCATCTGCTTAGGGCTATGGGGCTATGGAGCTATCGGGCTATAGGGCTATAGAGGTATGGGACTGTAAGGCTATAGGGCTATACTGCTATAGGGCTATAGGGCTATAGGGCTCTAAGGCTATAGGGCTATTGGGCTATAGGACAATTGGGCTATAGGGCTATAGGGCTATAAGGGTATGACACCGGAGAGAGAAAAAAAAAAAAAAAAAAAAAAAAAAAAAAAAAAAAAAAAAAAAAAAAAAAAAAAAAACGTATGTTTAGGGCTGTAGGGCTGTAGTGCTACAGGACCACAGGGCTATAGGGCTGTACGGCTGTAGGGCTATAGGGCTACAGGGTTATAGGGCTAGGGCTATAAGGCTATAAGGCTATAAGGCTATAGGGTTATCGGGTCACAGGTATATAGGGTGATAGGGCTATAAGGCTATAGGGCCATAGGGCTATAGGGTGTAGGGCTATAAGGCTACAAGGCTACAAGGCTAAAGGGCTATAGGGCTATGGGGCTATAGGGCTATAGGGCTATAGGGCTACAGGGCTACATGGCTATAGGACTATAGAGCTGGAAGGGGATAGGGCTATGTAGCTATGGGGCTATAGGGCTACAGGGATGTACTATAAGGCTATAGGGTTATACGGATATACGGCTATAGGGCTATAGGGCTACAGGGTTATAAGGCTATAGGGCTATAGGGCTATAGGGCTATAGGGCTATAGGGCTATAGGGCTATAAGGCTATAGGGCCAGAGGGCTATAGGGCTGTAGGGCTACAGGGCTATAAGGCTACAAGGCTATCGGGCTATAGGGCTATAGGGCCATAGGGCTCAAGGGCTATGGCGCTGTAGGGTCATAGAGGGGTTATAGGGCTACAGGGTTATAAGGCTATAGGACGGTAGGGCTGTAAAGATATAGGGCTATGGGGCTAACTATAAGGCTATAGGGCTATAAGGCTATAGGGCTATACGGCTATACGGCTATAGGGCTATAAGGCTACAGGGCGATAAGGCTGTAGGGCTACAGGATTATAGGACTATAAGGCTATAGGGCTACAGGGCTATAAGGCTATACGGCTATACGGCTAGAGAGCTATAGGGCCGCAGGGTTATAGGGCTGTAGGGCTATGGGGCTACAGGGCTATACGGCTATAAGGCTATGGGGCTATAGGGCTATAGGGCGATAGGGCTATAAGGCTATAGGGCCATAGGGCTATAGGGCTGTAGGGCTATAGGGATATAAGGCTACAAGGCTATAGGGCTATAGGGGGATCAGGCTATAAGGCTATAGGGCTATAGGGCTATAGGGGTATAGGGGTATAGGGCTAAAGGGTGATAGCGTTGTAGGGTTATGGGGTTATAGGGCTATAGGGTGATAGGGCTATAAGGCTATAAGGTTATAGGGCTATAGGGCTATAGGGCGACTGGGCACCCAGGCACTCGGGCACCCAGGCACCTGGGCACCCGGGCACCCGGGCACCCAGGCACCGGGGCACCCGGGCAGCCGGGCACCCGGGCATCGGGGCACCCGGGCACCCGGGCACCCAGGCACCCGGGCACCAGGGCACCCGGTCACAAAGGCGTGCCACTGAAATCTCCGAAATCTACGCCGTACCTCACCTAACCATATGAATCCGCTCGGACTCCTGCAGAGGCAAGCTCTGATTGGGGAATGAAGCCGCTAGGACCCCTACAGAGGCAAGATCTGATTGGGGAACATTCCAGCCTGACCCCGCCTGACCCTTGAATACGCCCCAGATAAATCGCGCCATCACGTGCCCGCCACACCCCGCCGAGCTCTGCGCAACGGGGCGCGGAGTGGCAGCACCTCCGATACCACTGGGGTGTGCAATCATGATGGACAAGTTCATCCCCAGTGTAGGCGGTCCAGGGTCAGGGGGGCACGCATCGGCGTGCAAGCATGAGTACCCGTGCGAACCAAGCCCCACATGGCAGCGCGTGGGCGTCCGACGCCCGTGCGCGCGCGGGGGGCGGCGCGGGGGGCGTTTCTCGGGAGCTGCCTAGAACCGGGCACGGGCCCAGGAAGCCTGCCTGGGAGCTGCGTGGGAGCTGCACGCGAGCCCAGGGAGCGTTGCCTAGGCGCTGCCCATGAGCCTGAGACGCGACGCCTAGGAGCTGCGCGCAAGGCTAGGAAGCGCTGCCTGAGGGCGGCCTGGGCACCGGCCGCGAGCCCAGGAAGCGCTGCCCAGGAGCTGCGCACGACCCTGAATAAGGAGCGCTGCGGAGGAGCTGCGCCAAAGCTTCTGGCCAACGTGTTGGGAACGAGTAGGAAAGCGCTGGCGGAACACGCTGGGAGGCCCAGGAAGGAGCTGCGAACTTCCCTGCCTGGCAGCAATGGCAGTACAGCTGGCCTAACCCAGTCTGCTGGCTTCTTCTCTGGAACCCTTCAACTCTCTCAAGCAGCCATTCGGGAACTGCTCTGCACGCATTCATATATTGGACATGTGTTCCCAGATGTTTTCTGAAGAGAGACTCGAGCACGCGATCATTACTGTTCGAAACGTTTCGTCGCTGCTTCAAAACACCGGCCGAAGAGCCTCCCTCGTGTTTTTTTTGTTCGGGGGGGGAAGAGGGGATCCGTGCTCCCAGTGCAGCGCTTCGTCTATGGTATGCGGCACGGGCGGACGCGCCCGCCAAAAAACGCCACGCAGCCAAACATATATAAATGGTCGGGACCGCAGATCTTTCCGCGCCGAAAAGTCAAGACCGAGGAGAAACCACTGGAAATTGAAAAATCTGAATGGCGATTTGGGAACAGAAGTGCAGCGCAGATAGGCTCAGGCGAAATTCGCTGAGAAAGCGTGGGATTGCAGCCTCTCGCGTCCGCTCCACGGGCAAGAGGAGCTGTGCGATCGACACAACGGCTGCATGACGTCGTCGGGGCTGTCCTCTCTTAGCAGACCTACCGATTGCAGACCCACCTTCGCCTCAAATGATCGGCGAAGCTACATATCTATATACATATATATATGTGTATATATATATATGCACACATACAGACGTACATACATACATACATACATACATACATACATACATACATACGTACATACGTACATGCATGCCTGCATGCATACATGCGTGCATACATGCATGCATACATACATACATGCATACATACATTACATTACATTACATTACATTACATTACATTACATTACATTACATTACATTACATTACATTACATTACATTACATTGCATTACATTACATTACATTACATTACATTACATTACATTACATTACATTACATTACATTACATTGCGTTACATACATTGCATGACATTACATTAAATTACATTACATTACATACATACATACATACATACATACATGCATACATACGTACATGCATGCATGCATGCATGCATGCATGCATGCATGCATGCATAAGTACATACATACATACATACATGCATGCAAACATTCATACATACATACATACACAAATGCATCCATACATAAATACATACATACAAGCAGGCACATGCACATGTACATGCACATGCACATACACATACACATACACATACACATACACATACACATGCACATACATACACCTACACCTACACCTACACATATGCATGCATACATATATATATATATATACATATACATACATACATACATACAGACAGACAGACAGACAGACAGACAGACAGACATACATGCATACGTGCGTGTGTGCATGCATGCATGCATGCATATACACATGCATACATGCATACATACATACATACATGCATGCATGCATGCATGCATACATAGATACATACACACGTGCATGCACGCATGCATGCATGCATGCATGCATACACACATACATGCATACAGACAGACAGCCAGAGACAGACAGCCAGAGACAGACAGACAGACAGACAGACAGACAGACAGACAGACAAACATATATGTGTATGTATACATATATATATATATACAACTGGATGCCACTTGCCGGACGCATATGCCACCAGTCGTTCGAGTAAAACTACAGACTGCGCGGGAAACAATTCGTTGTCTGTCACGTGCAAAGGACACATGTACGGATGCAAAAAAAAACGCCCCTGGCACCTGTATGGCGGTCGAGATCCGTTAAACATGAAAAGGGGAGGAGGAGGAGGAGGAGGAGCAGGAGGAGGAGGAGGAGGAGAGGAGCAGGTCTATTATCAACCTCTCGCAGACGTTGAAGAGACCCACGTGCGCGGCGCGGAGGCGAGCAACACATGTTGAAAACGGCCCGCCAGCCATCCGTGGAACTCTTGCAAGCGTTGGTTATTGCTTCTACGAGTGCGCGCGGCGCTAAAGCGAGAGAGCCATATCTTGAAAACGGCCCGCCCTCCGCTGTGAAACTCCTGGAGCTGTTCAGCTTCGGTATCATGTGGTGGAGGGGTCTCAGGTTTTAAGGAACAGAAGTGGAGGAGGAGGAGGAGGAGGAGGAGGCAAGGCGCCCGAGCTCCTTGTCTCCCGCGCGACCCTGCACTACGCAGCCAGTGCGCAGTCGAAGCGGCGAGCTCCTGCTCCTCCAGACGCCTCCAACGAACAGTAACGCCAGAGGACAAAAAAATGAAACATCACGGGGAGCGAAAGAACGAAGACAGGACCAAGGGAAATCGGCACCTCCACCACCAGCACGACTTTGCTTGTGTGTCCTTATGCTCCTCAAGCTGGTGCCTCAAAGTGTACTGGGCTGGCACGGTGGCAGGACTTGCAGCAGGCAGCTGGACATTGGACCCTTGCAGACCGGAAAACGGTTTAGATAATTACTCGCTGGCCGACCCGCAATCGGCGAGGTGGTTACGGTGTGGCCACACACTCTCAAAAAGCTGCATAAAGATCCTTCGGCCTCAAACTTTCGACGAAACATTTGTATATATATATATATATGTACAGATAGATATATAAAGAATGCGCGCGACTGAATGCGCGCGACGGCGTGCGAACCATTTCGACATGCGAGAGGCCCGTTTGGTAACATGTTGAGGACCTGCTGAAAACCGATTGTTTTTTACGTTATGAATTCGCAGGGGCGCAGGCGCAGCTATCTATCTATATATATATATATATACAATAAACTAAATGCCACCTGCCGTACGCATATGCCACCGGTCGGTCGATTCAGACTACAGACTGCGCGGAAAACAATTCGTTGTCTGTCACGTGCGGAGGGCAAACGCGCGGGTGCAAAAAAAACGCCCCTGGCACCTGCATGGTGGTCGGAATCGGTGAAACATGCAAAAGGGACGAGGAGGAGAGGAGGAGGAGGAGGACGCCCCAGGACGACCTCAGATGACCCGAGATGAATTCAAGACGGCCGACGTGTGCCAAGTGGCGGCGCTCTGACCGTTACTACAGTCGTCAACGCACACTCTCTACCTTTAGCGCTCCTCGATCCACATGTTACAGCCTCCAGCCATCTCTCGAACCGGTGCCTCAAAGTGTACTGGGCTGGCACGATCGCAGGACTTGCTACAGACAGCTGGACGTTGGACCCTTGCAGAAAAGATCAGGAAAACGGTTTAGGTAACTACTCGCTGGCCGACCCGCAATCGGCGAGCTTCAGTGAGGTTGCTACGGTGTGGCCACGCACTCTCACAAAGCTGCATAACTATCCTTCGGCAAAGCTTCCTACGGCATCTCGAATCTTCGAAGGGCCTCGACGGTGGACATGCGAGACATTTTGGCGCCCCCAGCGTTGCGTGATGACTGAACCATTCTGCCAACCCGGCTTTGTCGAAGCAACAACTTGACATCGACGTTACGGGCACCACCCTTTAATGATGCCATCCCCTGGCTGAATTCTTCTATTGTGAGCTTGCCATTGTCGTTCGAATCGATCAAATAGAAAAGCAAGCTTGCATCACTTATGTCGTAGTCCATCGCCTTCAGCCACAATCGCATTTCTGGACTCTTTAGAATTTTCTCGAACAGTGCTGAATCCACGGTCGCGCACTCGCTGTTCTTGGTCATCTTCTCGAAAAGGGCCTTCATCTTGGCGAGATGTTTTTTATCTTGCTTATCCTTGTTCCTGATCATGAGTTGGTCATCGCTATCAGCAGCCCGGAAAGTCTCTTGTGTGAAGACACCCATGATCACGCCAATCACAGCGACGCCCATTAACAGTTTGTAGAGGATGACAAAGACCGACCAAACCTCATCCATCGTTTCCATCATTAGGCGACAGATCACAGGCCAATTGGCCAGCATCAACTCGAAAAGAGAAACCATAGCTCTCCAGTAGGTGCCAAAGTACTTGAAGATTTCCTCCTTCTCAAGCGAAGACTCAAAGAACTCGTCTCCATTGGAAGATTGCCCCAGGTAGAAATCCTGAACGATGTTCGTGAGCAAAAGGGCAAACAGCGTCTGAATGAGGAAGAGGAAGGCGATTACCCACACCAATGCAGACATGCTCCCTCGTAGCGCTGTTGTCATGAGGTAGAGAGAATCGAACAGTTTGATGGATCGCACCAGCTTCATGATCCGCAGCAGCCGGGCCAAACGCAGGATACGGATGGTCGAAATCGGCAGCCCATCCCCCCCTTTGCCCCCCTGGAAAAAGAAGGTGGTAATATCAGTGGTCAGCACAATTACCATATCAAGCCATCCCCAAGGGTCACACAGAAAATCTACACGCAGGAACACAAGCCTCAAGAGTAACTCGATTGTGAACAGCACGCAGAAGACCACATCGATGATGAAAAAAACGTCAGGGGTCAGCGCTCCTGGAGAATCGAAGAACTTGTCAGAACCATAATAAGAATAGAAACCGATCTCATTCCCGACTTTCGCGCCCACGAACTGGCCCTCCAAAACCATGAACATGGTGTTGGTCGCTATGAGACAGGCGCTGACACACTCCATCCAATAAGATTTCACTTTCCGCTCGATCGTCCGCAGGGCTGGGTTTCTGTACGTTATGGTCTTCGTCATCCGTTTGGAGTTCTCCTCGCCGAAAAAGCTGACCAGCGACCCGCTGCTGGCCCTGCTGGACCTCTTCCCCTTCGGCACCTCGGGCGACTGCATGCGAGGCCTTTCCCCGAAGACACCCTCGCCGAAGCCAGCGGTCTGCCCCTCGACCTCTCCCCCGTGCTGCGCCGCGGAGCTGGGCACGGCGAAGTCGGCTTCGGAGACGCCGCTCGGCGTCGCGCTGTGCCACTGCCACGCCTTCTCCTCCGTGGCCTCCGCGCCCTGGCGCTGCCACTCGTCCGACCCGGGCGGAGGCTCCCCGAGGGCGGCACTGCTCCTGGAGAGCGCGGCGAGGAGCTCCCCCAGCTCCCCGCCCTCGCCCCCGCCCTGCGCGGCGGCCTGGCCCCGGACCAGACGCGCCACCAGCTCGAGGTGGTCGCAGACGGCCAGCAGCGCACCGACGCCCCACGTGCTCGGCTCCGGGCGCCTCGTCGGGGCCTCTGGGCCGTCGACGGTGGACATGGACAGGGCCGCACGGCCCCGAGAGGCCCTGCTGGCCGCCCTCAGCCCCCTTCGGTCTCAGGCCCTGCTGGCCAGGCAGCTTGAGCCAAAACCGCTGCGGAGCCGAAGAGCCTCCCTCGTCTAACGTCTAACAGGCGACTATCAGGCTTCCCCTGGACTTCTGCGTGGCCCCCCGTGGACCCTCCTAGCACCTCTCGCGACATCATCGCGTTCCGCCATGGACTTCCCGGGGCGAACTCGCGCTCTGTGACTGTTGTTGACATCCACGGCACGAGCCAAAGAAATCGGCCCTCGGGCGGAGGGGGACATGGAGGTCACGTGGGCAGGAAGAAGGCGCCAAGGAAAGAGGAAGGGGCGGACACGGAGGGGAGATGATTTTTTTTGACGTCGACGACCACAAGTCCAGCCCAGCGTACCGACGGCGCACGCCGTGACGACTTCAACGCCAAAACCGACCTCCACGGGGGCAACGATGAGGGGGAGTACATAGAAGGGATGCATCGACCTCGAATGGCCGATACATCGCCCATGTATCGTCGATACATCGTCAATGCAGACCGCCCCATGCATCGTCGATACATCGCCCATGTATGTCGTTGGTCAGCGTGCCCTGATATCGACGATGCATCGTCGATGTATCACCCAGTCGAGGTGGTCGATGCATTCCCCCCTTTGCCTATCCCCCGCCCCCCTGACCGTTGCCCCCGAATACAGGAGGCCAGAGGAAAGGGGACGAGCAAAGGGTAAAGGCACAGACTGCAAGGGCAACGGCGTGAGGCGGAGAGGGGCGACCTTGAATTCCAACGCTGGAAACAAAAAGCGCAACATCGCGAGAAAAAACGACCAGAGACCTTGGGAATCTCTTGGGATCCAGATGGAGCTCGTCGTCAGGACACTCCTCCTGCTCCTCCCGCCCGCCAAAAAGGATCTTGGGTCGCGGGCCGCTGCGGGGGATGTCGCTCCCGCCCCGGCCCCGGTGCCTGAAGCGTCAATTATAGCTTCCTCTGCGGAGAGGGGTGGGGGCTCGGGGGGGTCACTGATGGCTTCCTGGGGTCAGACCCCAGCTTTCTGCGGCGCTGTTTCCGAGCCGGGCCGCCGCTATGGAATGGCATCTTTCTGCGGCGATGCTTCCGAGCCGGGCCGCTATGGGATGGTCTCGGGGCCCGAGGCCGGACGAAGACGCCCGGCGCGAGAACAAACCACAAAAGAAACGCCCAGATCGCAGGGGAGGACCTGGCCGAGGCGAGGGGCGGGCTGCTCGGGTGCGGCCGCCTCGCCTGTGGTCGTGCTGCAGGCGCAGGGGCAGTACTCCGCCACCTGGGTGGGGGTCTCCGGGCAGGAGGAGGAGGAGGAGGAGGAGGAGGAGGAGGAGGAGGAGCGGGAGGAGGAGGAAGAGGAGGAGGAGGAGGAGAAGAGAGAAGGAGGAGGAGGAGGAGGAGAAAGGAGGAGGAGGAGGAGGAGGAGGAGGAGGAAGAGGAGGAGGAGGAGGAGGAGGAGGCAGGAAGAGGAGGAGGGGGAGGAGGAGGAGGAGGAGGAGGAGAGGAGGAGGAGGAGGAGGAGGAGGAGGAGGAGGAGGAGAGGAGGAGGAGGAGGAGGAGGAGGAGGAGAAGGAGGAGGAGGAGGAAGGAGGAGGAGGAGGAGGAGGAGGAGGAGGGGAGGAGGAGGAGGAGGAGGAGGAGGAGGAGGAGGAGGAGGAGGAGGAGGAGGAGGAGGAGGCGACGAGGAGGAGAAGGAGGAGGGAAGGAGGAGGAGGAGGGAGGAGGAGGAGGAGGAGGAGGAGGAGGAGGAGGAGGAGGAGAAGGAGGGAGGAGGAGGAGGGAGGAGGAGGAGGAGGAGGGGAGGAGGAGGAGGAGGAGGAGGAGGAGGAGGAGGAGGAGGAGGAGGAGGAGGAGGAGGAGGAGATGAGGCAGGAACGGGGGCGCTGCGACGGGCTCTCGGCAGCCCCACGGCCCGACGCCGTCGACAGCCGAAAAAATGATTCAGAAAATCATAACTTGAGAAACCTGGGCCAGCCTTCCAGAGCTTCTTCCAACAGAACTGGGGGCCACCTTTCTTTGTCCACGCAGGAGGGATTAGCGTGTTGAAGGAACTGGGCTGGCTTCTCGGCCAGTTGGATAAGAAGACCCCCCTCCAAGGCCCCCTCGCGTCGTGGCAAAGATCACGACGCAAGGTCTGTCGCCGTTTTCGGCCTCTGGGGGCCCTCACCGCCCACCGGGCCCCGGAGCCTTCAAAGAACGACTCCGGATAAAAAGCCGCTCCCGGGAGACGGGTCCAGATCTCCAGAGGGCACGCTGTGAAAAACAACACAGGACGCCGAAGCTCCAGGATCGGTCAGCATCGAATCGAAACGGGCCCTGAGCCCCAGACTCCCGACGTCATGATTTTTCACAACCCTCCTTGGTTGGGTATTCGTTTTGAATAAAGTGCTGCTCGCGCGTCCTTCTCCTCCTCCCGCCTCCCGCCTCCCTCCCGCCCGCCTCCCGCCCCCCCATCCCTCTTGTCTCATCTTGCCTTGCCTGGGGGCTGCGATCTGCGAAACTGTTGCCACTTTCGAGGGCTGCTGGTGGGCCTAGCGGAGTTAGCCACCGCACAGATCTGAGCGGGACCTGGCCGTCCCTGGGGGGGCTGCGATCTGCGAAACTGTCGCCACTTTCGAAGGCTGCTCGTGGGTCCAGCGGAGAGAGGCACCGCGCAGATCTGAGCGGGACATAACCGCCCCTAGGGGGCTGCGATTTGCGAAACCGTCGCCACTTTCGAGGGCTGCTGGCGGGTCCAGCGGAGTGAGGCAGTGCGCAGATCTGAGCGGGACCTGGCCGCCGCTTGGGGGCTGCGATCTGCGAAACTGTCGCCACTTTCGACGGCTGCTGGTGGGTCCAGCGGAGTGAAGCACCGCGCGGATCTGAGCGAGACCTCGCCGTCCCTGGGGGGCTGCGATCTGCGAAACTGTCGCCACTTTCGAGGGCTGCTGGTGGGTCCAGCGGAGTGAGCCACCGCACAGATCTGAGCGGGACCTGGCCGTCCCTGGGGGGCTGCGATCTGCGAAACTGTCGCCACTTTCGACGGCTGCTCGTGGGTCCAGCGCAGAGAGACACCGCGCAAATCTGAGCGGGACCTCGCCGTCCCTGGGGGCTGCGATCTGCGAAACTGTCGCCACTTTCGAGGGCTGCTGGTGGGTCCAGCGGAGTGAGGCACCGCGCGGATCTGAGCGGGACCTCCCCGTCCCTGGGGGGCTGGGATATGTGAAACCGTCGCCACTTTCGAGATGGCTGCTGGTGGGTCCAGCGGAGTGAGGCACCGCGCAGATCTGAGCGGGACCTCGCCGTCCCTGGGGGGGTGCGATCTGCGAAACTGTCGCCACTTTCGACGGCTGCTTGGGGGGGCAGCATAGCGAACTGCGAAACTGTCACCACTCTCGAGGGCTGCTGGTGGGCCCAGCGGAGTGAAGCACCGCGCAGGTCTGAGCGGGACCTCGCCGTCCCTGGGGGGCTGCGATTTGCGAACTGTCGCCACTTTCGACGGCTGCTGGTGGGCCCAGCGGAGTGAAGCACCGCGCGGATCTGAGCGTGACCTCCCCGTCCCTGGGGGGCTGCGATCTGCGAAACTGTCGCCACTTTCGACGGCTGCTGGTGGGCTCGCCACTTTCGAAGGCTGCTGGTGGGTCCAGCGGAATGAGGCACTCCACCGACCTGAGCGGGACCTCGCCGTCCCGGGGGGGCCATGCCATGTTGTTGCTGCCCCGCCGACGTTTCAAGCCCCTTGCCCACCGTCGCCTCTTGGACCTTGCGTCGCCCTAAATGCCTCACGGATTCACTTAGTTACTCATCGTTTTTCCGTTGATTGGGAACCTGCGAACCTTACGAATGCCGCTCGCAGAAATATCTGCGTCCATGTCACGTCGCCGCCTTCTCGTCAAATCTCCCAAGCTACTCCTACCCCGCATTGCGCAGGGGTTGGGTACGTCGCCAGGGTAATTTCATAAAGTCGACCCCCAAAGGTCTCGACCCATTCCCCAGGACTAGTTTTTCATCCTGAATCGTTGGCCCCAGGCCCCGATGCGAGCCCCCACGGGCTGAAGCTGGCGGAAAACCTCCAGTCGCGATTTTTCCTGACCCGAGGGGGCCTGGAGCTCTTGGCACCTCCAGCAAACAAGCATCTCCCACCCCCCCCTCCGCCTCTTCCCTGCCCGAGCTCCGGCCGCTCCTGCTGTAAGAAGGCGGCCAGAGAGCCCCCGAGGGTCCCTGGCCACGCTGCGGCGATCCTTCGGCGTGCCGTCGGTGGGGCCCTGGCAGACGGGGCACACGCAGAAGGCGGAGGGGAGGAGGAGGGAGAGAGGGGAGGGGAGGGAGGACCCTGAGATCCTGGCGTCTCAACTTTTTCGAGCCGGGCGTTTTCGTCGGGCTTCGGGCCCCGGGAACCTCACGGATCGATCCGGCTCGACAAGTGGCGCAGAAAGATGGGGTCTAGGGCTCTGGTCGTAATTTCTACCGATGTCTCTATTTTTCCGCGCCGTCGGATCTCAGGGGAGGAAAGGGAGAAGTGGGAGGAGGCCGAGCGTTCCCAAGAAAGCTCCATCTACAATCACCGACGAGCTCCAGCACTGTGCGGGAAGTCAGCTGCGAGACGCGCAGCGCGGGCGATGGAGGAAGAGGAGGAGGAGGAGGAGGAGGAGGAGGAGAAGCCAGTTACCCCGCCGACTGCAGCCCCGAAAATATCGCATTTCAATGTTCCACCATGAGGATCATTGGATGCGGAACGAAGCCCTTCAGGGGCCTCCGTTGCACCTGCGCCTGGATGCACGAAGAACGCCAAATGAGAACTGACTGGAGGACCCAAGGAACATCGACCCCTTTCGAACCCAGAGTGGCACATTGACTCCAAAGCTTTGACTTCTGTTGCTCCGATCGAACTTGAGGACAACATCCCAGAAATAATTTCGAGCAGCCAGAGAAGTATCGAAACAGTGTCTGCCCGACACGCTGGCGAAGGGTCGACCCGACACGTGAAAACCTGGCAGTTTTGGTACTTCCTTGGTGCTCGAATTTCTCTCTGGTGATCAAGGCTGAAGTCGGTTGGAACAACATAAGCTTCAACTGCAATAGAGTTCATACCCCTGGCCCGCCCCGGGCTTCTCGCACTCGGCGATCTCGCACCAGAAGTCGTCGTTGCACACCACGGGGCCCGCTCCCGTGCCCCTTGCCGCCGTCGAGGTGCTGCGCGCGGACGGGCGGGCCGGCCCCGCGCGCACAGGCGGTGAGGCCAGTCACCCGCCAGCGGCTGCCCAGGGGAGCAACACCTCCTCCTCCTCCTCCTCCTCCTCCTCCTCCTCCTCCTCCTCCTCCCTCCCTCCTGCTCCTCTCCTCCTCCCTCTCCTCCGCCTCCTCCTCCTCCTCCTCCTCCTCCTCCTCCTCCTCCTCCTCCTCCTCCTCCTCCTCCTCCTCCTCCTCCTCCTCCTCCTCCTCCTCCTCCTCCTCCTCCTCCTCCTCCTCCTCCCCGCGCAACACCATCACGCCCCATACGCTTCCAGACGGCACCAGCCAGCCACCGAAACGCCTGTTGAGAGAGCGGAGTGGCCAGCTCGGCAGCGGGCGAACACCACCGCAGGGTGTGCAGGAACTGCGGGCAGAAGCACCGAGCAGCCCGCGACGCAGGCAGGGCCCAACAGGCTGGGCCAAGGCAGCGCACGGACCTCACGACACCCTTGGAAACAAGTATGCCCCCCCGCTCGAAACACGCACGTCTGGGAATTACATGAGACATAGCCAACCCCTTCTCACCGCAAGGCGACTGTTGATATGCTCATGCCATACACAAGAACACGTTGCGACGACAATCTGCTCCGATGGACTCTCAAGGGGCCCACGATGGTGGCGACGATCACGCAGCTGGCAGCCTCCCAGGGAGTAGCGAGGTCGCGCCTGCCTACCGCCTACGCTGGACCTCCCAGGAGCCAACGAAAGTGGCGACGATTGCGCAGAGGCATCCTCCCATGGAGCCGCGAGGTCTCACCTGCCTGCCGCCTCCGCTGGGCCTCCCAGAAGCTGATCCCACGAAAGTGGCGAAAGTTGCGAAGCCTCCCATGGAGCCGCGAGGTCTCGCCTGCCTACCGCCTCTGCTGCACCTCCCAGGAGCCCACGAAAGTGGCGAAACTAGACAGATGGCATCCACCAAGGGAGCCGCGAGGTCCCGCCTGCCTACCGCCTCTGCTGGACATCCCAAGAGCCCACGAAAGTGGCGCAAATAGATAGAAGGTATCCTCCAAGGTAGCCGCGAGGCCTCGACTGCCTACTGCCTCCGCTGAACCTCCCAGGAGCCCACGAAAGTGGCGACGGTCACGCAGCTGGTGGCCTCCAAGAGACCAGCGATGTCTCGCCTGCCGACCGCATCCACTGGTCATCCCAGGAGCCCACGAAAGTGGCGACGGTTGCGCAGCTGGCAGCCTCCCCTAAGACGGCCCAAGAGGGCCCAAGACGTCCCCGAGAGGGGCTCAAGAGGGGAGAACCCGAATTTACATTTCGAGCCCTCCGCCCCTGGAGGACACCCGAGACCGCCAGCAGGCGCCCACGAGGCACCCAAGAGACCCCGAAAGACCCAAGGAGGCCCAAAAGAGGCCCCAAGAGATCCCCAAGAGGCCTGGAGGCGCTTCAAGACTACCTCCAAGAGGCCCCCGCGAGGCCTCGCAGGAGACCCCGATCTGCATCCAAGAGGCCCAGGCACTATGGCAAACTGGGCCCAGGGCCACTAGGTTCATACCCTTCAGGGCCACCAGCACGCCCCCAGGAGATCCCAAGAGACTTAAAACAGGCTCCCGACGAGGCCCCCGAGAAGCCTCCCGACGAGACCCCAACAAGCCTCCAAGAGTCCGCGGCCTTATTGGGGCCTTCCTCCTGATCCCACGTTCAAGGTCGGCGGAAGCGGTCGTAATGCCTCTTTCAATACAAGTCAAGCCAATACCAGTGGGAGGAGGCCTGAAAGTGGGCGCATGCAATGTCTGTCTACGACAAAAATCCATTCTGAATTGTTGTGCACGTGGAATGTCTCGAGTGGTGCATGAAGAGCCCAGCTGCTGCCATTCAGACTTTCTTACAAGTCAGCTTGGGAGAAAAAACAACATAATGACAGAAATCGGTGTACATACATTCGGCGCGTCAACACAGTCTCACATAAGCAACAATCGATGGAAATATGGGCATGATACGCGGCAACGAGCGCCAGATAACACAAATATGTCCTGAAGTATGTTGCAAACGTGTCTTGAAGCACTCCATGCGATCATGCATGGATCCGAAAGTTCGCGCGGTACAATGCAATGTAAGCGTGCGTCACAAGCCGCCGACGGAATTGGGCACGTGCGGCCCTGGAACGCAGGCAGCCCGCGCACTCATACATGATCGCATGATCTTACGATTCACAAGCATTTCAAGCTCGAAGTGTGACCTGTCGTCCCTATCCAGCCCACGTGCGCAAGAGGGACTCGACAGACCGCATGGCAAGCCAATCGAATCAGCTACAAGCAGGACGGTGGCGGACTGACCAAGCCCTGTCACTACGGTAACTGACTTCCCTGCATGATGATGCAAGAACAAAAAAAGGGTTGGCGATGCCGCCTAGTACGGGTCGAAGTCGGTGCCTGAGGCGTCCCTGTGGCGGTCCACGTGGACTCGGTCTCGGGGCGAGCGGAGCACAGGAGAGGGGCACGTGCGGTGGCTTTCGACAGCCCCCAATTCAGAGGGCTACGGGGGTCTATGTACCAGTGTCAATCCCCACCTGTTACCTTTCTGGTCCGCGCGCCGTCGCAATGAACCGGCTGATTCAAAGAGTCGCGCACGGCTCCGATCAGCCTGCGCCGGAAGGCGCGGCGTGCCCCCACTCGTTCGCCCGTTCGCCCGCGCGGCGCGACGAGCCTCTCCGCCGGAGAGCCCCTGTGGCGGGGCGCGCCCAGAGGAAGGGCAGCGGGAAACGGCCGCAGAGGAGAGGGCGGGCAGAGCGGGATGGAGCCCACTCAGCCCATGCAAGCCACCAGCAGACAAGTCGTAGGGCTTGCGGCTAGACGAGGTCAGCGTCAGCGAATCTGGGAAGCAAGGTGCCGCCCGGCGGCAAACGGGGTGACCATCGTTTCAAGGGCCGAGGAGGCCCACTGGTGAACCTTGCCGTACATTCTGCACATGATTCAGTGCGGCCTCTCCTGAATGCTGAAAACATCCCAAGAACTGCCCTTCGCCACACACACACACACACACACACCGTCTGCATGATCTGACCGAACATCAGCTTGACGGCCAGCTGCACACGTAGTGCGCAGTGCTTGGGGGAAATCACCACAGACGAGAGCACTGCAATGCCAAGATATCGCGGGAGGATCGGCACAGACAGCCACCATCCGTCATCAACAGACAGAATGCTTGTAGGGAAGAGAATGCCGGCTGCAGGCGAGATCTGCGCTCCCATGTATATATATATATATATATATAGGGGGAGAGATGTGTGTAGTGGGAGGGAGAGAGAGAGAGAGAGAGAGAGAGACATAGAGAGCAAAGAAAGATTAAATGAGAGGGATATCAAGAAAGCGAGAGAGAGAGAGAGTGAGAGAAAAACAAAAATATTAAACAACAGGAAAAAGAGGGCAGAGACAGTGGAGGCAGCAGAGAAGATAGCGATACAAGTGAGAATAGGGCAATTAGGAGAAAAACATACCACGCGAGCTTGACAGATAGCACATCCTGAAAGCGCAATGGAAGATCGTCATCTTGTTGACTGCCCGAATGATCGCCATGAGATTGGGATGTTTTTTCGAAAGGACAGCGGATTGGTGATCTTCGGTGCGGTCTCATAACGAATCACTCATGATGAACGTCGTGTATGTCCGTCCCCGTATCGCTGCCGCGAATGCAGCCAGACGGGTACAGCGGTTCACCCACCCACTTTGCTTACCGCCTGGGAGGCTACGCCGTAAGGTGGAGGGTAGCATGTACAGTGGCGGGACGGGCCGAAGGCCAGTGGATCCGCCGCCCCCTGTTGATTCATCACAGGGGTGCCTGGCGTGCTGAACCCTCTAGGTTTTGGTTTTGGTTCTTTTCCCAAAAGAACTCCCCATGGGGCTTCGGCCCGTCTCGCCGGCCACCCGGAAGGCGCTCAATTCCCCAATTTCCTGCCCAAGACGGCTCCAAGATGGCCTCCAAGATGCCTCCAAGACGGCCAGGATGGCCTCCAAGACGGCTAAGATGGCATTAAGATGTCTCCAAGACGGCCCAAGATGTACCCAAGACGGCCTAAGACAGCCTCAAGATGGCCCAACGCGGCCCAAGAGGCCCCTAAGAGGCCTCAAGGACAGCCCAAGAGTCCGTCGAGAGGTTCTCCAGGAGGGCCCGGAGAGGCCAAAATTATTGTCTGGTAGGGCTCCATTCCCAACATTTTGACCAGAGAAATCTGTCTCGAAGAACGCCGCACGGCAGGCGCAGCTCGGCCGGCAGCGGAAGCAGCCGGAGGCGTGGCCACATGGCGGTCTGTGCTTAGCAAGACGGCCACCACAAAACTGCTTCGAGGCTGAAGGACAGTGAGAAGCGCACTCTCATGGCGGAGGGCAGGCCACGGGTGCACTTGAGAAAGATCAAAAGCCATAGAACGGCCCAGACAATAACGTGCAAGCACTCCTATGTCTGGAAGGGCTCCATTCCCAACATTTTGAGCAGAGAAATCTGTCTCGAAGAACGCGGCACGGCAGGCGCAGCTCGGCCGGCAGCGGAAGCAGCCGGAGGCGTGGCCACATGGCGGTCTGTGCTTAGCAAGACGGCCACCACAAAACATCCCAAATCACTTCCCGAAACAAGAAGGTGTTCTCTGATGAGTAGCAGCAATGAGAACGGCGGCGAGGTCGCGGCACAAGCCTACAGGATAGGGTTCGGCCACCTTTGTCCACGGGACGCCTCTGCTGGTGCGTGGGCCGCTCAACTCGATGCGTGGGCGGCCGCTATAAAAACAGCATCCTTTACCACAGCAGAGTCGGTTGCGCAGGGGCCTTAGACACTCATCGCTAACATTCCCGAACAGAAAATGAGTCCTTTTGCGCCATCGCGCCCCGCACCTGCAAAAATCTAGTGAGACCTGAGCGGCAGCACGTTGAGACCGCCGCCGCAACGCAGGAATCTTCCACATCATGCTGCTGCAAGGGTTTTCCAAAACCAAAGTATCTGACAAAAACCTAGCACACGAATAATACGGAGGGTCGCCCTAAGCAGCTTGTTGCCGCGCCGCAGTGCGGCGTGATCATTCACACTGAAATCTGACCTGTCTGTCACTCCCCAGGGCTGCGACGAGGTTCTGATGAAACGAGTTCGCATTCTTGCTATCGAAAAAACTGGTACACTCCGTTGCGATCGCTGCGCCAAGAATCAAACCGTTCTTGGCATCCTCTTCCAGGCGGCGAAGCACGGCATGATCGGTGAGATCCAGGCTCTGGCTGTAGCGAAGGTCCCAGAGTCGAACAGGATAGCCACGGCGCGCAAGCGCCTTCCCGACGCCGCCCTCGCCACAGAACAGGTCGGCGAAGTACTGGCGCTGACTCGCGGCGCCACAAAGGGCAGGGCGGCCGCGCGGCCGAAGAAGAGCGCCTCGAGTTGCTGGTCCGCCTTTCGGAAGGCAGCCACCTGCCAAGGAAGCAGGCGGGCGGCGGAGAGGTTCAGCTTGGCGGCGTTCTCGTACCTCTTCAGCGAGCTCTCGCATTGCCACCCGCCTCGCTTTTTCAGCTCCATGTGATCGCGGTGGCGGTTCTGTAGGTCCAGCGAGGCCCCCGAGTGTCGGCACTGGTACAACACCAAGCTGCCGAGCTGGAGCCTCGCCCTTGTAATGTTGAACTGCGCGACCAGCTCGGGGTAGCTGTGCGCGAAGAGCAAGGACTCCGGAGGACACGGGGCCAGCGCCGCGATCACCCGCGGCAGCCCCGGGAAAAGCTCGCTGGTGAGGCTGATCCCCTCGTCTTGCATGTGGTTCTTGCGGGTGGCCGCCCTCGACTGCGGGAACAGCAGCACCCCCCAGTCGTTCGAGCCCCCCTCTACTGGCTGGATGAGATCCTGGCGCTGGATCGTGAGCGGCTCGCCTGGGCGGTGGTACGTCACGATCATCCACAGCACGTGCAAACCCATGAGCCAGCACCCCCGGCAGCAGAGGTCCCAGACGACCGCTGACCATATCATGCGGACGACCGGGTTCCTCGAGCGCCGCCCACATCTCCGGCGCCACCCCTTCAAACATCGCCAAGCCCGAGGGAGGCGCGATCCCCCCAGCTTGCAATACTGGGGCTGGAAATGCAGCAGCGCCGACAGCAACACGTCGCCTTTGTTCGAGTGGTGGCCCGACTCGTATAGCTCGTTCATGTAGTGCACGACCGCGTCGTCCACCTCGCTGCCCACGACGAGCCGGCGCTTCCCGGCGGCGTCGATGAAGGCCTCGAGCTCCACCTGGTACCGCGTCTCCGTGCCCAGCCTCACCGCCGAGCGCTCCAGCAGCGCCAGCCCCGCCAGAGTGGGCGACGCCTTGGCCTGGGCGACTGCCCGAGCGCGATGCCGGGCTGTCTGGCGGAGCTGCCAGGTGCGAGCTGCCTCCGCCTCGTTGGCCTCGGTCGTGGCGTCGCTCTCGCCCTCGCCGTCGCCCGCCGGGCTGCAGTTCGCCTCCAGGTCGCGCGCCGCGGCCCTCGAGGCGGGCGGGGCCAGGGTGAGCCGCTGCCGCATGCCGCCCCGGGGCGCCCCCAGCGCCCGCGCCCGGCAGGCTGGCGCCAGTGGCTCGCTCGGCAGGCCCTCCGGCCCCGGCGACAGCACCCGCGAGCGCTTCGCAAGCGGCTCGGGCGCGGCATGCGCGGGCGCGCTGCCTCCTGCCGGCAGCGGCGCCGCCGGGCGGCGACAGTGTCCGCGGCCTGTCGGCGGGCCAGACGTCATGGGCACGCTGACCGTCGCACCCGCGATCGCCCACCGCCGCGGCAGGTCGCCAAAGGTCCCCCGTGGGGGCGCACTGGGGAGCCGAGGTGGCGACGGCGGCTGGCGGGCTCCTCTGGGGCTCGTGGAGGTCCTGAGGATCACGGATGCTAGGGGCCTCGGTGGGCTCGTTGAGGGCCTGCGGAGCTGTTCTGGGGCTCGTGCTTGTAGTAGTTGAGGTACTGGTGACGCCCAAGACTGTGTACTTGTTTGTGATCTCATCTTTGCCAAACTTGTCGTGCTTGCAATTATCCGTATCCACGTGCTTGCAGTAGTGCATCGTCTTGGTGCGTGCATTATCTTGCTCATGCACATGTTGGGGTAGCCTACGATTCACTGGTATCTTGCCGTAGTCCTCAGAAGCTTCCCAAGAGTGCACCAGGGTCTTATTGGGGTCGTAGCTCTGGTCGCACAGCCTAGAACCTTCGTCACTCGGGCTGAGCTCGCTCGGAACCCATCTCACGTGCAGGCGCTTGTTGAGGGAGAGGCACAGGGCGACAGCCCGTCGGATGCATGAGAGGACAGTAACAATTTGTTGCTCTCCTCCTCTCGAAGCAAAGTACTGCTGGCAAGTTGTCACTCATGACGACGACATGCTCGCCCTCTCGCGGTGACAGGCTGCACAATATCTCCACAGCTCGCAAGAGGGCACGTGACTCGTAGACCAAGATGTCTTCCGTAGTATTAAGCCACCCGCGGGCGACTATCTCTGTCCAGCGGGACCCTGAGAAGATCTCCGCTGCCATCTCCTTGAAAGTCCTGTCGAGCCCCCACTGAGTCTGGGGCGCAACCTCCTCATGCTCATCAAGATCGGTCGCATCTTTGAACGCCCCCTCGCTGGTCATCACGATGCCGTTGCCGGCGAAGAAGTGAGCCCGAGCGGAATGGCCGCCCAGGCGACGGAAGCGGGATCGCTCCTGCACCCGCCCGATCTCCTTCACGGCGGCCGACTCGAACAACGAGGCGCTCACGGCGTAGCCATGCTCCGACGCGTCGGAAAGGCAGACCAGCGGGCCCCACGGGAGCGCCCAGTCACCGCGCAGCAGGGGCATCAGGCCCCGGAAGGCGACCATCTCGGCCCGCGCTGTGGGCCAGAGAGGCGCGGCCTCCTGGTAGCGTGCCGCTATGAACTTGTACATCGCGTTGAAGATCGAGAGAAGGTCGCGATTGCACATGGCGCAGTAGGTGCAGTGGCCAAGGACGATCTCCCACGTCCAGCCTGGCAGGGCTCTGCAGCCCAGAGCCCAAGACACACCTTGCCGCACCCGCCAGTAGCGTTTGGCCGCGCACCTGGTGGTCAGCGCGGCTCCGTCCAGCACGCAGCCCAGCGTCACGCCGCGGCCCCTCTGGATGTCCGTCTCGCGCGTCCGCAGGCCCGCGGCATCGAACCTCGCGGCGGCGGCGGCGAGGCTCGAGGACACCCCTGCGCCGTCAAAGCCCATCACTCCGAGGTTGTCGACGTACGTATACTGAGCGCCTCCTCCATCGGCCAGCTGGGCCGACGGCCGAAGCACTGTCGTAGGGCCCCGGTCGCTCATGCGGTGGACCCGCTCCAGTCCGGGCGTGGCGCCCATGACGGCCTCGCCCACTTCCCGGCAGAGGTAGAGCGACCAGGTGAACCCCATCGGCAGGGCGGAGCAGGCTGGCACCAAGCGGTCGGGAGGCGCGGCACTGCCCCCGATGTTCTCGCCGGCCACCCCGATCTCCTGCGCGGTCACGGCGCGGAGACAGAAATAGGAAGAGAGCCCTCGATCGATCCTGAAACGGTGGAAGGCGTCGCTGATGTCGGAGGTGTCCAGCGTGAAACCGAGGTCCGACTGGCCAAAGCACTCGACGCCCTCCACCTCGATGCGGGCGAGACCCTCGGCCGTCACAAGCGACACCCCAGGGGGCGAGGTGAAGTGTAGGTTGCTGCACCGAGCGTCTATGGTGAGACGCAGCTGGTCTGACTTCTTAGCGACGAAAAAGATCCCGACGTCCTCGCGCCGCCCACTCTCGTCCAGGAGCACCAGAAGGCCCTCGGCGTAGAGGAGCTTGGACGTAGAGCCTGCGGTTGCGAGCCAGGGAGGGGCCCCAGTGAGGAATGACATCACACTCATCAAGTCGGCAGCGTAAACTAGCCTCATCTAGAAGCATCCGAGAAAAACGGTCTTCGAGATACTGGCGTGCATGGGCAGGAACGATGTCTAACAGCCGTGGCCCTCCCACCGCGGTCTTAGGTAAAGATATCTGCCCCACATTGCGAAGACGTCCGACGTTCCGTCCGGCCGACTCGTCATAGACACTGCGGCCGTGCAGCAGCTCAGACAAGGCCGCTCGCGGGGAAGGGATCGCGGTCTCCATTGGCGGCATACATTCAGCCACGCATTCCCGGATCCGCGCGTGCACCTTCATCTGGTCAAAATTCGGCTTGTCGCCTGTGGAGGTGCGATTCATCAACCAATTCAAAGCGTCGACGACCTCGTCGAACTCCTGGCAGGCCCGCCTGGCGAGCCGAGAAGACCCATGGCCCTGGAGCTGTGGCCAGCCCCTCTCATGGTCGCTCAGCTTCGGCAAGGGGAACACCGATAGCAGGTTCACCCCGACTTCGCGACTGGGCTGTGCGCTACCGGCGGGACGCCCAACTCCGCCGGCGGGGGCAGTCATGCCCCCTCGGGCGCGGTGAGCTCCCCACCGCGCCCAGCCGCCCAACGTCCGCCGCCGCCCCCAGGAGCGCCGCGACCGCGCCCGTCAGCGCCGCGGCCTCGGCCGTCGCCGCGGCCCCGGCCGCGCCCGTCGGCGCCGCCGGAGGGCCCGCTCGGGAGCCCCTCGCCGGCCTCCAGCGCCAGGGGCCTGGGCACGGGGAGCCCGGCAGCCCGGCTCTTCCAGTTCTCCAGCTCCATATCCTCCTTGTTGCGGCGGAAGACTGCGGTCCTCAAGGCTGGGTCAATAACGCCCATCGGGCCTGCCACGCCCACGCAGTGCCGCAGCCCACCCCACTTCGGGGGCTTGTTGGGATCACCCGAGTAGGCCTCGACGATCTGCGACACCCGACGGCGCAACACCTCAATGCTGGCCACGCTGGGCAAATTGACCTGGTCGTAGCTTCCCGCATAGAAGATCGCCGTGAGCAGGCACTTCATCTCGATGCAGCTGCGGTCCGTCTGGCTCAGCAGCCGGCCCCGCGCCCACAGGTCCAACCAGAGCAAGGGGGGCCCGCCGTTCTGCTCCCAGCGCTTCACCATGTGCTCCACCGTGCTGAGGCCGTCCTCGAGTGGCCAGTCCTTGAACGTGCACTTCCTGATCTCACGGACAACCTCGCGCCACGGCTTGTGGCGGTCCCCTTGCTCGTCGTGCTGAACCCACAGCGTCCTCACGTCGTCGAACGAGTCCGCCTCGCGCGCCCCCTGGGGGGGGCACCCCCAGCCTGTCTCCCAGGTCCTGGTCGTCAGCGCTGGGGCCCGTGGCCTCGGCAGCTCCGCGCGAGGGATCTGCCTCGCCACCAGAGGGCAAGGCCGGCGGCGGCAGCGGAGGTCCCCTGACGCGGGCGTCAGCGGGCAGGTCCCTCTCGACCAGCACGAGCAGCTCGCTCGGGCGCCTGTCCCTGAAGGAGCCCACCGCGCCGACGGGGACCGCCTCCACGAGCTGCCAGGAGCCGGCCTCCCTCACCATCGCGTGGTCGTCGCCCAGCCTGACGCCGCCAGCCTCCAGCACCACCTCGACTCCCAAGCGAAGGGGGCCGGGCAAGTTGACCAGCCAGCAGCATCCCTCAGGCGGCTCCAGCGCTATAGTGGGGCGGGGACGACTGCCTCTTCAGCGCCCGCCGAGGGCGAAGCGCCACCAGGAGGGGCGTCGGTCCCCCGACAGCCTCCCTGGCCCCCCGCAGCGGAAGGCGACGTCGTAGGAGACCGAACGGGCGAGAGACCCCCTCCCAGGTGTAGACCTCCGCGGGGTCATCCACGGGCTCGTCACCGGCGTGCTCCTGCTGGTCGGTCCTCGACCTGAGCACCTCGCTGCGCAGCTCTTCCCAGGTCAGCGGCTGCGCGAACCGGTAGAAGGAGCCGTGGGCCAAGGCGGGCGCTGCGCCGTCCAGCGCGACGACGAAGGCCCTGTTGCAGCCGTCGCCGACGGACCCCGACACGTCCTCGACGTACCGATCGGCGTCTGGCGTCAGCACCCACCAGTATGTGCCCCCCGCAGGGTAGAGCAGCATCCGCTCGTGCCACACCGTGTCGCGTGGGTACCACAGCCCGACCCGTCGTCCTGGCCGGAGCTCACTGCACCACGCCCCCACCTCGACGAGGGTGCCGTCCGCGGCCAGGGTCGTCCGCCCGCGGCGGCGGCGGGGGAGCGGGGCGATCATCGCGACGGGCTCGGGCCACCGCGCGGCAGCACACCAAGATCACTCCTTCCCCGCAAGCGATCCCCCCCGTCAGGAGGAAGGCGAAGAGACGGCCTTCGCCCAAGGCTGGGCCTGCCTCGGGCACGGGCGGCGCCGCGCGGGCCTCTCCAGGCCCCAGGGGCGGCAGCCGCTCCAGCAGCGTCGCGGCCACCTCGGCGGCCGAGGGACAAGTGGCTGGCGCAGGCGAGGAGTTCGCCACCAGCCAGGGCCCGAGCTCCTGCGCCACAGCCGCGGCCACCGCGCCGGCGCTCGGCGCTGGCGGTGGCGGCGGCGGCGGCGGCGCGGGCGGGGGCCACTGCGGCGTGTGGCACACGCAGGACGGGCAGCTGGTCGAGGCGGCCACCAGCGCCGCCAGCCAGCTCGCCGCCCAGCGCAGCCCGGCCCAGGCAGCCGGCGCCCCCACCGCGGCACTCACCGCGAGTGCGGCGGCGCCGCCAGGGGCCATGGCCCAGCCCCGCTCATGCACTTGAGAAAGATCAAAAGCCATGGAGCAGCCCTGACAATAACGTGCAAGCACTCCTATGATTATCCTTAGGTTTTGGAAGGATTTGGGCATTTTCGCCTGTTCGGCCTTCAGACGGCTCAAGACGGCCCAAGAGGCCCCCAAGATCGCCCAAGAGACCCCCAAGAGGGCCCCATGACGGCCCAAGTGGCCTCCAAGACGGCCCCAAGAGGGCCCCAAGACGGCCCAAGAGACCTCCAACACGCCCAAGATGGCCTCCAAGACGCCCAAAATGGACTCCAAGAAGGCCCCGAAGCGCCCCAAGAGGGCCCCCAGTCGGCCTAGAAAGGCCCCCAAGACGGCTCCCGACGGCGTCAAACGTGCCAGGAACAGACAAAAGAACTCCCCCTGGGGCTCCGGCGCGTCCCACCGGCCACCCGGAAACTGCACAAGTCAACGCCTGTTCCGTCCCAAGATGGCCCAAGATGGTCCCAAGACGGCCAAGATGGCCCAGGATGGCCTCCAAGATGCCTCCTAGACAGCCCAGATGGCCTCCAAGACGGCTAAGATGGCCCCAAGATGCATCCAAGACGGCCCAAGATGGCCTCAAGATGGTCTAAGACGGCCCAAAAGGCCCGCAAGAGGCCTCCAAGACGGCCGAAGAGGCTTCCAAGAAGTCCTCCAGGAAGGCCCGAAGAGGCCAAAATCATTGATTTTCCGTTGGTTTTCGAAGGATGTTGGAATTTGCGCCTGTTCGGCATTCCGACGGCCCAAGACGGCCCAAGAGGCCCCCAAGATCGCCCAAGAGGCCTCCAAGATGGCCCCATGACGGCCCAAGAGGGTCCCACGACGGCCCCAAGAGGGCCCGAAGACGGCCCAAGAGGCCTCCAAGACGCCCACGATGGCCTCCAAGACGCCCAAGATGGCCTCCAAGACGGCCCCGAAGCGCCCCAAGAGGGCCCCAAGTCGGCCCAGAAAGGCCCCCAAGACGGCTCCCGACGGCGTCAGGCGTGCCAGGAACAGACCAAGATGGCCGAAGTTGGCTCGAAGCTGGCCCAAGACGGCCCAAGAGGCCCCCAAGAGGGCCTCCAGGAAGGCCAGAAGAGGGCAAAAGCCTTGATGTTCATCGGTTTTTGACGGATTTTGACATTCCGCCTTCCGACGGCCCGAGACGGCCCAAGAGCCCCCAAAGATCGCAGAAAGATCGCCCAAGAGGCCTCCAAGATGGCCCCAGAACGGCCCAAGAGGGCCCCAAGACGGCCCCAAAAGGCCCCCAAGACGGCACAGGAGGCCTTTAAGACGCCCAAGATGGCCTCCAAGACGGCCCTGGAGCATTCCAAGAGGGCTCCAAGTCGGCCCATAGAGGCCCCCCAAACGGCTTCCGTCGGCGTCAGACGGACCAGGAGCCCACCAAGACGGCCGAACATGGCCCTAAGATGGCCCAAGACGGACCAAGAGGCCTCCAAGAGGCCTCCAGGAAGGCCCGAAAAGGCCAAAAGCATTGATTTCCCTTGGGTTTTTGAAGGATTGTGGCATTCGCTTTTTTCGGCCTTGCGACGGCCCGAGACGGCCCAAGTGCCCCCAAAGATCGCCCAAGAGGCCCAAGACACGGCCCCAAGAGGCCCCCAAGACGGCCCAAGAGGTCTCCAAGACGCTCAAGATGGCCTCCAAGACGGCCCAAGAGCCCTCCAAGACGTCCTCCAAGAAGGCCCGAAAGGGTCCAAATGGCCTCCAGACGGCCAAGACGACCTTCAAGATGCCCACGTGTTCCCCGAAGACTTTCCAAACCGATTGGGGGAACACATGGTCCGATAGCTTGGCAGGTCTGGCCTCAACGTTCGGCCACATAGGCGCTTCCGAAACGGCAGGGGGCGGCGGTGATTCGCCGTAGGCGTCTTCGATGACAACGACGACGGCGACATTGAGAGCATGCACTACTTCATTAAGAAACACACACACACACACACACAACAGGGAAACAGCGCGACGAGCAGCATTCGATGCCTTGGGACATGCACAGCTCCCTAAATTGGCGACTTCAACAAGAGAAGAAGTGAGCTGCCGTGCTGGCGGTCGCGCACTTGCACGGGCAGTGCAGCTCTGCCCCAGCAGCTCCACAGTTCACCAGGCTGCACCAACCCATGTCCTTGATCTGGAGACATAGAGGGCGCAAAGAACGACACCAACGGGACAGACAAAACAACACATGACATGAACAGATTATGGCCGCAAAGCACCCGGGCAACACAGGAAGAAGGAAGAGAGCAATATAATAACGCGAAATAGAGACGCACAGTGCACCAAGCGTCTCACAAGTCCAGGGCGGGCATCAGGCCAACATAGATTAAAGCGTAAGCACTCTCAGAGGGAGGAGGGGAGGGGAGGGGGAAGGGGAGGAGGAGATAAGGGGAGAACGGGGAAAACGGGAAAAGGGGGAGGAGCACCATCCTCGGGCGGGCACGCTGGAAGACATCGCAACTAGAGCAGGGACTCCTCAAGGAGCGACATCTTTGTGGCAACAAGACCTGACCGCTGTAAGAGTCATATGGCTGGTTCCGGAAACCCCAAAATACAACAAACAAACAAAAAACGGCATCTCCTGGGGACGCCTTTTTTACTTTCGCCGGCTTCCGCCAGCCTTCCGCCCGCTTTCGCCAGCGGAGGTGACCTCGTGAGACTTCGAGGCCAGGCCATTGTGGAGTACGCGGCACTGTCATGCCTCATACCCCTTACCCTCATCGTTTTCCTCCTCCTCATCCTCCACCTCCTCCTTCCTCTTCCTCCAGCATCGAGACACAGATTAGGGAATATTGGAGGGCAGCTTGACAATATGAAGGTATCTTGGAGGACAGCCAATCGACCGAAAAAACATGACCCCCCAAGCATGGCCCATGGAGTTCCAGCCCATTGCCAACAAGCGAAGGGTTGGAATTTCGAAGGCAATGCCAGGGAAGGGGCCTCTCTGCCTCCCACTTTGCGCTCGCAGCACAGGGGATCCCCGCAGGGAAGGTCCCTGTCTCAAGGGTTCCTTACGACTACTTCCTTTCGCAAGGACTCTTTAATGACGCTTTCAGTCAGGGATCCTGGGAAAGGAGTCCTTTGTTAAGGAGTCCGCAGGGGGAGGAAACGTGAGGGAGCCCTGGCTGCTCACTCACACAGCCCACAACACAGAAGGGGGGAGATGCAGAAGGAAATGGCCGCTCTCTATCTCTCCCTCTCTCTCTCTCTCTCTCGCTCTCTCTCTTTCTCTCTCTCTCTCTCTCTCTCGCTGTCTTATGTTGTTTCTCCCTATCTCTCGCTCTCCCTCTCTCCCGCAAGGCCCAGCCAATGAAACACCGATGGAACGCCATGCGAAACCCTCCGCTTGGGCCATTGCTGGAGGCCCTTAATTCGCCGGCCCAACGGGCCAGGGCGTGCTAAGATCTCCGGTAACTGGTTAACAGTATTAACAGTATTTCTAGTTCGCGCGCGCGGGGCGGCCCCTGGGGGTCCCCCGGCGAAAAGTACCCCGACCAACGCCCGACCGCCGCCCGACCGCCGCCCGACCAAGTCTACTCAGAGATGGTTTTCCTTCTGGGTGCGGCCTCTCAGGCTCCCCAGAGCGCGCTCAGAGTGCCCCAAGAGGCCCCCAAGACTGCCCAAGAGGCCCCCGAGACGCCCAAAGAGCGCTCGAAGACGCCGAAGATGACCCCAAGACGGCCCAAAAGGCCCCCAAGACAGCCCAAGAGGCCTCCAAGACGCCCCAAGAGCCTTCCAAGAGGCCTCCGAAGAGAGCCCCAAGAGGCCAAAATCGTTGATTTTCATTGTTTTTTTCGATGTTTTTGTGTTCTGGCTTTTTCGGCTTCCGGACGCTCCAAGACGGCCCAAGAGGCCCCCAAGACCGCTCCAAGACGGCCCACGAAGCTCCCAAGACGGCGCCGAAACGACCCAAGAGAGCCCTCAAGACGGCCCAAGTGCCGCCCAAGACGGACCAAGAGCCCAAGACGGGCCCAAGAGGGACTCAGGAGGGATACCGAGAACTCAAAAATGGAGCCCTCCGTCCCAGAAGGCGCCCAGGAGGTCCCAAAGAGGCCCCAAGAGGCCTCCAAGAGGCCCCAAGATGTCGCCAAGAGGCCCCAGGAGACTCCCAGGAGGCCCAAAAGAAGCCCCAGAAGGCTTCAAACATGTCTCCCAGGCGCCCCCGAACGGCCTCTCAACAGACCCCAAGAGGCCCCCCAAAGAAGCATCTTGACGACGACTCTATTTCGCCCCATCGAGAGACGACCCCCAGGGAACTGCTTCACCATCAAAACTCCCCACGCAACGCGTCCGAACGACACCCGCCCCCAAGAGCGCAACATGGGCAACGAACACACAGACAAAAAACCAGCGATGCCATATCACGGGCCGGCGGAATGAGCGAAGCGATTCAATAAGAATGCTTGCGCCAAGAATCCTTAGTAAGCATTTATGTTAGTGAGGTTTCCTTGGTAATAAGTTCCTTAATCAACATTCATTGGTACGGATTCCTGTATGCAGGAACCCTGAGTAGAGATCTTCGAATGAAGAATCCTTAGTGAGGGCGCCTTCGGTAAGCAGTCGCCAGTCAGGATGTCCCCACCAAGGGAACTTCAGTAAGGATCCCTAATGATGATGCCTTTTACGCAGATTCCCTCAGTGCGGATACTGGAGGCAAGCGTTCACTGCTCATGCTGCACAGTTCACGCTTACCTGGTAAGGATGCCTTTCGTCAGGGGTCCGAAGTGAGGATGCTTTCAGTAAGGGGTCCCGAAAAAGGAGCTCTTTGGGAAGGATCCCGTAGAACGCAGGGCACGGGAGGGGGGGCTGGCTGCTCTCTCGCACAGCCCACAACGCAGAGGGGGAAGTGGCGGGAGGAAATGGTTGCTGTCTCTCTCTCTCTCTCTCTCTCGCTCTCTCCACCCCCTCTCTCTCTCTCTCTCTTTCTCTCTCGCTCACTCTCTCGCTTTCTCTCTCTCTTTGTCTGTCTGGCTCCTCCTCCCTTCACATTCACGCAGGGCCCAGCCGATGAGCCCCCATGGAACGCCATGCGAACGCCTCCACTGGGGTCATTGCTGGAAATCCGTGGTAGGGATGCTTGTGGTAGGCACTTTGTCCGCATTCAGTAGTTGTTTTTGTTGTGCTGGGAGCCTTTGACAAGGACTTCTTCCGTAAACATATATTCGTAAGAACGCCTGCGTCACGGAACTCTTAGGAAGGATATTTTTTTGACTGAGGGTTCCTGAACGGGCGTGCTTGTGGCAAGCATTCGTCAGTAAGAATTCCTTTTTTATCTTACCAATGGATCCTTAGCGAGGATCCCTTTCGTGAGGAATCCTTAGTTGGACTGTCTGCCGTACGCATCCCCTATAAGAAGGATTCTCGTCGTAGAGTAACATTGCGCGTGCGTTCTTACATAAGGGCTGCTTGGTTGGGATGCCTTCAGTACGAATTCCGTTCGTACGCATCCCTGCGACATGGATTCCTTACCACGACGACCTTTAGAAAGCTCCGTTAATGGCGGTGTCTTCAGCTTAGTGAGCATTCGTTAGTAGGGGTGCCGTTTACCAACGGGTATGTCGTAAAGACCCCCTTTACGCTGGACACCCGTACTGTGTAGAATGCCCCATTAGTGGTGGTGCCTGTTGTAAGGATCCTCTCCTTCCGTTCGTAAGGACTCCTTGATGAGGATGTGGGTCCTGAGTATGGGTGTCTGTAGCAATGGTGCCCTCACGACGGACAAATTTAACGAGGCTTCCTTGATGGGGCTGCCTTTTATCAAGGAGCCGTTCAGTAAGGGCCCCTGTAGTAAGGACTCCTTACTTCTACGTCCATCAAACATGGTTCCTTCACAAGGGGTGTGCCTTCAGCAAGGGTTCCTTTTAGTAAGGGGGCCTTGATCGGGATACCTGGGAGGGGAAAAGAGAGAGAGAGAGAGAGAGCAGAAGAGGAAAAAGGGGCGAGCCAGGTATACGTTGCACTGCACTGTAGATGAGCCAAATAGGGCGTGGGCACTTGCGCGCCGCGGCTGATGTTATGTAACGAGGTCATGTGATTACACAGACAGCCTTCGAAAGAGTACAACTTGATATGTTCGGCAGCGTCTCTGCATCATTTGATCCGCGGCAACATAGGAGGGAGGGAGGGAGAGGCAGTAGAGGGAGGAGGGAGGAGGGAGGCGGTAGAGGGAGGAGGGAGAGGGAGGTGGTCAAGCGACGAGGGGGGAGGAGGAGGGAGAAGGACGACGGGGAGGTGGTAGAGGGAGAGAGAGGTGGTAGAGGGGCGAGGGAGGAGGGAGAGGAGGAGGTGGTGGTGTGTGCGTGTGTGCGCTGGGTGTGTTTGTGTGGGGGGGGCATAAAAAATTGCTGTCTCTCCCCCTAACAACACTTGTTCTGTCTCATTGTTATGCTACTATATGTTTGCCCCACACACACACACACCGCACCACACCGCACCACCACCGCCTCTGGAATGGGGTTACGGGGGGCTTTCTACAGCACTCCATGCCTTCGGAAGGAGGGAGGAGGAGCGGGAAGGACGAGGAGGGGAAGGTGATCGGGGCAGGAAAAAGTAATAGAGGGAGGAGGGAGGAGGAGGGAGAGGAGGTGGTGGTGTGTGCGTGTGTGGTGGATGGTGGTGTGGGGCACGGATAGAAAAATAGTAGAAAAACACCTGAACGGATAGTTCGAGTGGACAAAAAGCTGGGCATATAATTTTGACATGCATGGCAACAAAGCGTGTACCGTAGAAATCCGTAGTAAAGGGGACGCCGACACTGAGAAAGATACAGCAATGGATACATAGAGAAGGAAGCAAAGAGATAGCAAAAGACCGTCACCATTGCCCTCGTAATGACCGTCACCATCATGACCAGCCTCTTCATCCCCCTTCTCTGAGTCAGACTGCCAGTCGACCGCACGGTGTGGCAATCCTGTGCTTGCTGTCACGACCAGTGCGACCCTGAGATCCGACGTAACGAAAAAATTGCAACATCGTAAAAAAGCACGCCCAGAGCCCTGGACCCCATCTGTCTGCGTAGCTTTTCAAGCCGGATCGATATGCGAGGGTCCTGGGGCCCGAAAAAATGCGAACACTCCCGGCTCGAAAAAAATTGGACGCCAGGAGCTCCGGGGAAACTAAAATCAGAGCTCATGGAAGTCTTGAAGCCACTTTGGCTAACCTCAACGCGTGCGCGTTCGGAATGTTCCTCCTCATCAGCACGAGCCATGTTTTCAGATCCACTCCGCGCGCGAGATACGCGAGACGGCGCCAGCCACTGGGCGGCACGGAGAACTGGGCACCGTGGCAAGCCCTGCCACACGGCCGATCAGGACAGAACGCTCCCCGCCGAAAAACTATTCGTGGACCTGGAGGGCTGCATGCACCACTTCCGCTCCCCGTCAGAAGCACTGTGCTGTAATGAAGTGCTAACTCCAAACTCCAACCCATTCCACGCGCGAGGCGTGGGGAGGTGCCAGCCACCAGGCGGCACAGGCTGCTAGGCGAAGCGGCGCGCGTAGCCATACCCCCACTGGAGCCACGAGGGGCAAAGGAATCAAATGCCCGCTACAGCATGACGCCCCACACGAGGCCCTGCAAGAAAACAGTGTCTCTCACGAGCCCTTCGAAGTCTCGCAGACAACCAGACTTGGAGAACACGCGGTGGCTCATGGTAAGGGTTGAGCAGTTGGGCATGGGAAGATCCGCACCACTGCACGGCGAGCTGGAACCCCATGATAAACCATCCATGAGTCAGCGCCAAGACCAAGCTGCCCCTTTGTTGAGGGAGGGCTTCTCGCGCGCGATAGCTCCTGTCGTTGAGCACCCCCGGTTTTGACCAACGGGTCGCCAGACCATCCACCCTATGGCCAGCAGTATGCGTAACGGAAATACGGGAGAAGATGTCGGAAGGGGTCGTGCGGAGGGGGGGAAGGGGGGGAGCGGCGACGAGTGGAAAAAAGAAGTGCCCTAGATAGGACTAAGTCTCTTGAAGGTTTCGCAAGCACACACCTGCGCTCACTGGGGCTGGGCACTGGCTGCGCGATCCTCGCCGCAGGCGCGCCGCCCTGCCATCGGCGGCTGCCCACACTGGCCCATGCGCCAGAAGCCCGCTGCGACCAGGAGCACCAAGTAGTCTCGGCAAGGCCTGTCGCATCGCGGCTCGACAACGCGCAGAGCAATCCACAGGTCGGCGGACGAAATAGACGATGCAACAATGCAAACAACTGCCAATAAAGGACGCCAAGAGCATCATACCAAAACACTTCTCCACAATACCTCGGGATCCCTATCCGGCACTTCCACTATACAATATCTGTCCTCACACCTATCCCAGAGACCACCCTGACAAGCGACAAGCTACACGCGCCAAGACATAATTGAACGCGCAGCGTAAAGGCTCACATACGGGCGCGCAGATGAACACAGTCTGCCGCACCAACAAAGACCTTGGAGTGCACCACCAAGTGCCACATCATAACACAACATATCATGATGTGATACTACTTTGGGGAACATAGCCTAACATGACATGGCATTGAGCAGTGGAGCGAGCCGTCGTTGCGAGAATGAAGATGACTAGACAGAGCACGTTCAATACAGGAAACAATGCGTGGGTAAGCCTGCATTCGATGGAGTCCCGTCTTGCAAGAAGCCCTGTGCCAGCTTGAAATGTCGACATGTTTGACTCGGATCCCCTACAAGACGGAGGCCAATTGCAGGGCCCTCCCCTCCCCGCCGTGTTCCATCCCCCCTTGGGCGCGGGGACAGCGACAAGAGGGTGCTCATAGCGAGCCGCCAGCACGTGCAACAGAGAGCATGCAGGATCAGCTCACCATTTGCAAAATCCAAGGTGATGACAGCCAGTCGGAGGAAGCAATCGCAGCAAGCTTCTATCACCACTGCTCTGTCACGATACAAAAAGAGGCCTGCATGGCGGCCCGCCCATGACCCGCGCATCGAGGGTGCTTCAGCCGCTTGGCTGCGCGCGACAGACTTCGATCGCAAGCACGCTTTTGCAGTGGAATCATGATGGCCTCACAGCATGTAATGATGGGCAGCATGGCGAGCCGAGCGCGCAGTCGATGTCGGCCCAATTGGTTGGCAAACTGCGGCGAGGAAACAGAAGCGGGCGTCGAGACGTCTGGAGATCTCTGCGTTGGATGGTCAACAACAGTGCAGAAATGCCCAAAAACTGCATTGCGGGTGACGCTACCTGAGCCATCCTAAATCCTGCACCCCGAGGACCATACAACAAGTGGTGAGAATGAAGACAGGGGAAGGAGAAATGAAGAGTGGAAGGTATCTGCGAGACCCCTGCCTGCAGAAGGGTGGGGGAAAAGTGATGGAATCACACGGTGGTGCTCCTCTTTCGCGTCGGCGAGTCAGTTTTTTCCGGAAAGCGCACAATCTACCGCGCGAAGTGCCGAGGTCGACAAGGTCACATGGAGTCAGCGCTATTCGCAGTCCCCATCGAGCCCAGACGTGGCGACCTCGGGGAGGATGAGAAACATCGTTCAAACTGCCGACTGGTCATGACTGCACCACACATTCTCAATGATGGGATGATGGGGGAACGTAAGAGAGGGTGGACTGGACAAGGAAGCCAGGGACCAAGTGAGGATGGAAAGAGAAGGACAACAGGAGATGAGGGAGCTAGGGCAAGAAAAAAATAGGGATAGGACCCATAATATGCACATAACGCGAATGCCTCACTAAAGAACCTTCTACTCACCTACCCAACCAACTACCCAACTACCCAATAAACTTCCATCCACCTACTTACGCACGCACGGGTTAGCCACCAGATTCCACATTGCTTGCTAGTGGTCCAACACATAGCTATCCATCTGCTTCGTCAACTATCTGCTCATAGCCTACCCGTCGCCCTGACAGAAGGCCAATTGATCACCAATGCCTTGCGCCCAGCCGACGAAAGCAGACTGACACTTCAGGGTTACTCCCCGCCGAATTGCAGTGCTGCAGCTGTCCTAGATGTGCATATCCGCCACCATGCCGCCAGGCACTGAGTGGAGCGTCGACAGGTCCCCAAGAGTTCCATGTATAGGGAATTGTAATACTGCGGTGGCAGCTCATGGGACTCCCATACCATCTTGTCGGCTCCAGTGAATCGACGCTAATCGAAGCTAAATCGACGCTAATCGACGCCAAATCGACGCTAATCGACGCTAACCGACGCTAAATCGGCGCTATCTCATCGACCCCCAGACGCTAATCGACGCTAGTCGACGCTGAAGACGGAATAAAAAGGGTACGCCAGGCTCCCATGAACTGCTACAAAATATTACCCTCTCAGACGCCCGCAACGCCGGGTTCTGGATGCTCACGGGCGCTCGTGGGCGCTCCCGGGCACTCCCGGGGATTTCCCACGTGCATTCCCCTCAAGCTAAGAACTGCCGTTTCGCTCGAGACGTCCTCGAACAATCTGCCCCCGAAGGTGGTACCACGGACGAGCATTCGATCCCTTTAGGGCCAAGATGGCTCCCGAGACTGCCAAGAGGCCTCCAAGAGGGCCGAAGAGACCCCCAGGAGGCTTCAAGAGGTTCTCAAGAGGCCTGCCCCCTAGAGGCCCCCAGAATGCCCAGAAGAGGCCCCCAAGAGGCCCCAAGAGGCCCCAAAGTGGCTCCCAAGAGGCCCGCAAGAGGCCCCAAGAGGCACACAAGAGGCCCCGAAGAGGCCTTCAAGAGGCTCCCAAGAGGCAGCCCAAGATACTCCGAGAAGCATCCAAGAGGAATACGACCAACATCCCAAGTTCGGTAATGGGACGGACCGAAGACCACTCCATGTGTAGATAAACATTGTCTACACATATATATATATATATATATATATATGTATACATATATATATATATATATATATGTATGTATATATGTATGTATGTAAACGCCC
The DNA here is from genome assembly GCA_963575745.1 of Prorocentrum cordatum. Lineage (NCBI taxonomy): Eukaryota > Dinophyceae > Prorocentrales > Prorocentraceae > Prorocentrum > Prorocentrum cordatum. The sequence continues at coordinate 167,750 of CAUYUJ010017380.1, read as the reverse complement.
CGTGGGCAGTACGGGCTTCATCGATTCATATGAGCGCACAAAGCTCCAACCCAGCTGCCACTCTGCCCAGTGCTTGCTTGCTTTCGGATATATCCCCAAAGATGGCCTTGCCGACCAGAGCAGAGTTCAGCCCAGATGGGATCGAGAAGACGGCATCGGAACCTGTTGCGGGCCGAAAAAATCAAGAACCACTCGCTCGCTTCAGGCCCAGACCCCCGAGCCCTCCGCGAGAGGACACCCACGGCAATCGGCGAAGGCGGATGGCGGGGGAAGGCGCGAGGGGAAAGCGGGCGCCAGAGGCAGGCGAGGGCGGACGCGAAGGCAGGGCGACCCAGAAGACGAGGTTGGCCCTTCTGCCTGGGAATTCTGAGCGATGCGAGACACACGGGATTGATTTGAGCAGCCAACACCCTGACCTGTACCAGCCGCTCTCTCTCTTCACTTGACCGAGGTCGTGTCGTCGGCTCAGACGGAGAGAAAAAGAGAGAGAGAGAGAGACAGGGAACAGAGATAGAGAGAGACTCTCCCTAGCCCACAGTCCTCCACTCCACTGCCCCCCTTGCAGGCCAGGCGTGCCTCAATTCTCGGCGCCCGAATCCACGAGCAGCTTCTCCACGCCTGCCTCTGCAGGCAGCATTTCCCACCCGAGACCCTCCTAGCGCTACGACCGAGGCAGCCTGCAGGGCTTCATCGGCGCGGCAAGCGCTGTCACAATCGCGGCGTGCGCACTCGTCGTTACGACAGCCATGGCCACCAGAGCCGAGAGACAACTGGCGACCCCCGAGGGATGACGGACGGACCCGTTCTCCAGATGCCCAGCGGCACGCTTTGCCAGTCACGCTGTTCAGACACCCGACATGATGGAACCAGTGTACAGAAAACCGCCCGAGCAGACCTGTCGCGCAGGTCCGTTTGCCCGAGGTCCCCAACAGTTCGTCCTGGACCATCGCCTGATGTAGGAAGTCTTGGACCTTCGGCAGCTGCTCAGGACACGTGGACGCTCCTGGAACAGGATCTTGACTACCCGGCGTCCCCCGTCTCCAAGAATACAATCGGAACGTAGATCAAGACGTCATGTCATGATGGCTTGAAAGCTGGCAAGGCACTGGCGCCCGTACAAAGGGACCCTGCAGGATGAGCGGGTGGGGTGCGCGTGGGTGGGCGAGGAAACCGCCCATGCGCCCTGGCCATCACACCCAGGTCACCTAATTTTGCGCTCTGCACAGCACGAAGCGCGACTCTCTCGCGCCCTCGCGCCGTCGGCTGGAGAAGAGCAGCTCTGCGCTCCCTGGCCCAGACCGCGAAGTGCAAAGCACTGTTTCCTTCGCCCCCCCTGCGGGTAACCTTGGACCAAGGCGGCCGGACGAGCTGCCCCGTCTCTGCCCCCAGGGCTTCTCTACGTGGCAGCATCCATCAAGCTCGCAGCATTCCCCTGTTACCTCGCGAACGTGCCGTTCACATCACGAGCCAAGTGCCAACAGATTGCGAAGGTGATCCGCAACCCCAGGGGGGAACGTTAGCTGCACACCCAACCCAGGCCTTGCCAGGCCCGCACAGGGTCGAAGATTAGCACGGCATACAGCCACGTCTCTGATCAGACATCTCCGAGCCATCCTCTGCAGCTCCCCCCGCCGTGGGCATCCTCCCTGGGCCTCGGTCAATCTCTTCTGCGAGTCCGAGGCGACATCGACTTCCGACCACAAACGCGCACGACCCCCCATTTCCCCGTCACTATTATCCTTCCCAGGGCTCAGCCTGTCTCTGCTGGGAAGCCCGTGCCCCCTACGTTCGGAACCCCTCGCATCCAGAAGAAGTCTCCGGAATGGCAGGGGCCCGATCAGGCAGCGCTGTGGCGGCAGGCTCCGGGGAGCACTGCTGGGTCCCCAAGGGGCTCGAGTTGCCTGTCGGCAGGCACCACCGCGGCCCACGACCTCATGATCGGGCGACAGCCCAGTCGCCGTGCAACCCACTGGTTGCCCTGATTGGTCGCGCCAGGCCGAACTGGCGGCTAGGCGGTGCAGACCACGCGACCAGATACTACATCGCACTACCAGCAACCGCTGCTATCTTGACCAGCGATCACGCGACTGGGAGATGCAAGCGGAGCCCACACGAAGCGCCACAAGGGCAGACGTCGAAAATCAACGCGCACAGTGGGATCTAAACATGCCGAAGACATGACTGGAAGGAGTCAGTGTCCAGAACCAGCGACCCTGGCCCGACCCCCGCGTCGCCAGGGAAGGACGCCTTCTTTCTCTCCTCCTTCTCCTCCTCCTCCTCCTCCTCCTCGTCCTCCTCCTCCTGCTCCTGCTCCTCCTCCTCCTCCTCCTTATCATCATCATCATCATCATCATCATCATCATCATCATCATCATCATCATCATCCTCCTCCTCCTCCTCCTTCTCCTCCTCCTCTCCTCCCCCTCATCATCATCATCATCATCATCATCATCATCATCATCATCATCATCATCATCATCCTCATCCTCATCCTCATCCTCATCATCATCAGCAGCAGCAGCAGCATCAGCATCAGCATCAGCATCATCAGCATCAGCATCAGCATCAGCATCATCATCATCATTATCATCATCATAGTCGTCATCATCATCAACATCATCATCATCATCATCATCATCATCATCATCATCATCATCATCATCATCATAGTCATCATCATCATAATCATCATCCTCATCAGCATCATCATCATCATCATCATCATCATCATCATCATCATCATCATCATCATCATCATCATCCTCCTATTTACGTAAAACCGACCTTAGCTGCAAGCTGTGGCGTTCTTACCCTCCTCCTCCTCCTCCTCCTCCTCCTCCTCCTCCTCCTCCTCGTCCTCCTCCTCCCGCTCCTCCTCCTCCTCCTCCTCCCGCTCCTCCTCCAAATCTCTAGATTGTGAAGGCGTCACCAGGTGGTTGCACCAGGGCGCACGGGCGGCCTGGCCACTGCGGCCGCCCCGCCCTCTCTCTGTCTCTCTGTGCTGACTCTGGCGCATCAGAGAAAAGATGGAGGCGCGAAGCAGGGATGAACCAAACATCGCGATCGGCCACAGAGACTTCCAGGGCCGCTCTGGCACCTCCCAGAAATTCTCCACTTGAGCAGCTTTTTTCTGGGTGCTGGACGTGCGAGGCTGACACGGCGCGGCCAGATCCTGAGCTCTGTGGTGCCCGCGCGCTTGGCAAAACAAGCCACGGGTTCAAGTCTCAACAAGTGAGCGTTTTCTTTTTCGGCGTTTCGACATTGGGCGGAAGGCGGGGGAAGAGGAGGGGTATGGCTCCGGACCTCTGCTGAGTGCGACTGTTTGCAACGGTGCGTCCTGTGGGGGAGACTCCACCTGCTTGGAACGGGCGCCAGAAACAGCCAACATCTGCTCCATGGGGGGGCGGAGGGGGGGGGCGAGGGCCCGCGCCGATCGGCAAAACTATGAATAAGGAAACGATCACCAACAACTGCGACCCACGGCTGGTGCTTAGTCGGTTGCTGAACCCTGGATGGAACCCTGCAGAACCACGCACACACGTACTCCCGGCTGTGGCTCCCCTCCCCGCGCGGTGGCATAGGACGCACGCTCACCCGTACCCGCCAACCTTCTGCGCTAGGAGGTGGCTTTGGGAGGTGACGGCAACCGGCAACGAAACTCTCACTGACTTGTCGAACTAGTCTCGGGGTTCTTAGCCAAAGAACGAGCATTATTGCCACTTCTTTGGCAACTCCCTGACGCAGGATGCCATGAAAGCCGTAAGATGGAACTCACACATGCAACCGCACTTTGCAACAGTATCAGCCAGCTCCATGCCGAAGGCACCTTGCTTCCGCTATGGCATCATACCTGGGCGCCCTTTCTAGCAGGCTCTCTCTTTGACAGCAACCAGGCCACCGCGAGTGATTCCTAGTCAGAGGGAGGCCTTAGTGCACCTGTCGCCTCGGGACTCTTCCAGATTGGAAACAGCCCCTAAACAGCCAGCTCGAACTTTGAGGACGCATGAGGTGATAGGATCCTGTGCTGGTCAACCTCACAGGCAGCACGATGCCAACGAAAGGCGGAACTCGAACCACGGCCAAAAAAAATGTGTAAACGTCCTGCCGGGATCCATACACGCATGCCCCTCCTGCCTGGCTATGCCAGGCACAGCGGCGCAAAAGCAAGGGCCACCTTTGTAAATCAAGACCTCCGTATGAAAGGTAATGAATTCCACCTGGAATGTCTCAGAGCCTTGCCTGGCAAGATGAGTGAGATCAACGCCCTGAGTGATCAGTAGGAGGAAGCCAGAAACGGGAGTAGACGAGATCGATCTCACCAGCTGCCATCGCCTCCTTCACCGTGCCGCTGCCGAGTAACTCCTCGCGCTTTCGCATGAACTGAGGACACACCCACACGTTATGAAACATGGGGCTCCACCAGACCACAGCGAAAACACATAGGAAGAGTAGAGTACCCTCATCGACGGCAATAGTGACGCCTTCACGTACGGATTCGTGAACGCCGTTGTCATCAGAAGCCTACACGACAGGTGTATCTTGGTGCTTCCTAACAGCCTCGTGACTGCAATCGCCCACATGAGTTTCTCCCAAGTGTCGACAAACTTTTTTCGTCGGCGGCGCGGCAGAATGGCTGCACCAGCGATGGAGCTAAATGGGGGCACCCAAAAGCGAGTTGGCCAGAGTGCCGACAAACAGGCATACGCCATTTGGCGCCCAAGCCCTGGAATAAGGCCTTGGCAACCTCATCTGCAGAGTAGACGAGCTGTCAATGGGTACTCCAAGCTCGCCAGGCTAAACCAACGATTCCTGGCCTGGTGGACATGGCCCGCCCAGCCCTATCTCGCCACAGCGTGCTTGTTTACCTGTTATTCCTCTTATGTGTAGTGTTTCTCTGTGCTTCTACGCCACCGTAGCATGTCGCTAGCAGGGCCTCGACACGACCACCACAGAACCAGCCCCGACCAGTCTGAGTATGGAGATACTCAGGCGTGCCTTTCGAAGCCGCCGAGGAGTTGCGCAGAGTCAGGCTGGCCTTCTTAGGGGAGCAAACACTGACATAACATAAAAACTCTAAAAACTCCGAGGTCCGCGCGGATTTCTCGGATCGACGCTGGACCCCGCTCCCTGGCGCGCGAATCCCAGGGGGCTCCAGCGTGGACCCAAGGAATATGCGTGGAGCTTCGAGCTTTCCTGCTCATGCAATCATTTGTTCCCCGACTTCTGCCCGAGCAAGCTGCCACTGGCCTGCCGCCACGCTCTGCAGCAGCGCCTCGGGGTGGCAGCAGCGCGAGTCACTAACGACCGCTGGCAGGCCACCCCCGAAGGGCGGCGGAGGCCCCATGCGGACACCTGGCGAGCGATCCACGGCCGCCCAAGGACATGCTTGTCGTCCGTGCCGTCAGGCACGTTGTGCTCAAGGCCCTCAAAACTTCCCCCGAGGGCCACCCATGGACCTGCCTGCCGTTCGCGCAGGCAGGCTCAATCCCGAATGCTCAAACTACTTCTGCCAAAACCTCCTCCTCCTCCTCCCGACTCCTCCCCCAGCCTCCTTCCCCCCCTCCTCTTGCCTTCTCCTCCTCCTTCTCCTCATTATCATTATCATCATCATCATCATCATCATCATCATCATCATCATCATCATCATCAACAACATCATCATCATCATCATCATCATCATAATCATCATCATCATCATCATCATCATCAGCAGCAGCAGCAGCAGCAGCAGCAGCATCATCATCATCATCATCATCATCATCATCATCATCATCATCATCATCATCATCATCATCATCATCATCATCATCGGCCATCATCATCAGCATCAGCATCACCACCACCACCACCATCGTCATCAGCATCACCATCATCATCGTCAACAACAGCAACACAAACAATCATCTTAAGACTGTTCGCTCCGGCCTACTCGCGTGTCACTCAACACGTATATCTCAAGCCCTCGGTAACTGCCCTCTTTGTCTTCGATCGTCCCCCCTTGGGGGTATGTCTTCCTTACCTGCAACGTGCATTTAGCGTAGCACCTAAAACAAGGGAAGATAGGACGGATGGAAGGGTGAGGGAGCAGGATGGAGCACGAGAGAAATTGGCAGGGGGGCTAGGAGCAGAAAACACGTGGCAAAAACAGACTGGCAGATCGGGCGGGCAGACCCTAGCGGGCTGGTCGGGAAGGCGGACCCAACTGACCAAATCGAGCAGGCGGGTTGCTGAAGCGTGGGTCATGGATGAATGAATATCAAGAAAGTCTCGAGCGGCACCGCCATTCCCAAGTAAATCGTGCAAAAAGGCCAGAGCGAGAGCGTGATTCCTGAGTGTCGAGAACGCGGCGCCTGAACAAATTGCGAGGAAGTCCCACGCGAGAGCGCGATTCTTGGATAAATTGCGGGGATCCGCGCGGGCTTGCGATTTTGGAACAAAGTGTGAAGAAGTACATGGCGGGAGCTGATTTTGTTGCTGTAGCAACGCAGTTTGGTGACACCAAGCTATTCCTGATAAGAACAGAGTGCGGGCCCCAGGAGGAGCACTGAATTAAAACATGAAACGGTCACCAGAGGGATTGATCAACAATAATGGCTGCTTCAGCAATGAGCATTCAACCACATCAAAAACAACAGCAGCAGCAACAACAACAAGAATAATCACTTTGAGACTGTTCACTCTAATCTGCTCGCGCGCCACTCACAACGTATATCCCAAGCCCTCGATACCCGCCCTCTTCGTCTTCGATCGTACCCCCTTGGGGGAATATCTTTCTTATCTGTAACTTGTATTCCGTGCAGCCCTTAAGGCAAGGGAAGAGAGGACGGATGGAACGAAGGGACAGGGGGCAGGCGGGTTGCTGAAGCGTGCGTCCTGCATGAATCACGAGGAAGTCTCAATCGATAGCGCGACTCCCAAACAAATCGTGTGGAAAATCCACAGCGAGAGCGTGATTCCTCGAAGTGTCCAGGGCGCGTCGCCTGAAGAAATTGCGAGTAAGTCCCACGCGAGAGCGCGATTCCTGTACAGATAGTGAGGCAGTCCCGCGCGAGAGCGAGACTTGGGAATGAGTTGTGAGGAGGTATCAGGCGGGAGCCATTCTTGTTGTCAACCAGGGCTCAACAACACAGTTTGGTAACCCCGCACTTACCCTGATAAGAAAGGGTGCGAGCCCCTGGAGAAGCACTGCGATTGAAAAATGCAATGGTCACCGGGAAGGGGGGATCAACTGTACTTAACAACAACAACAACAACAACAACAACAACAACAACAACAACAACAACAACAACAACAACACAAACAAAAGCAAAACGACAACAAAAGGGAAAACAGCAGCTACAGCAGCAGCAACAACAGCAGAACAGCAGCAGCAGCAACAACCACAATAGCGACAACAACAGCAACAAAAAACAAAAATAACAATCATGTTAAGACAAGTTGCTCTGATCTGCTCGCGGGCCATTCGACGACAAGTACATCCCAAGCCCTCGATACCCGCCCTCTTCGTCTTCGATCGTACCCATTTGGGGGTATATATTTCTTACTTGCAACGTGTATTTCGTGCAGCCCCGAAGGCAGGGAAAAAGCGGACAGATGAACGAAAGGACAGGGGGCAGGCGGGTTGCTGAAACGTGCGTCCTGCATGTATCACGAGGAAGTCTCGAGCGATAGCGCGATTTCCAAATGAATCGTGAGAAAAGCCGAAGCAAGAGCGTGATTCCTAAGTGACGAAGACGTGGCGCCTGAAGCATCTGCGAGGAAGTCCCGCGCGAGAGCGCGATTCCTGTATAGAATGTGAATAAGTCCCTCGCGAGAGCGCGATGTGGGAATATATTGTGAGGAAGTATCAGACGGGGGCCGTTGTCGTTGTAGTTCGGGCAGGGTGGGAGCAACATTAATGATTCTTTAGATATGGGAACTCAACATCAACAATAATAATTTAAGACTGTTCGCCCTTATATGCTCGAGTGTCCAACAACGCGTATTTCCCAAACCCTCGATACCCGCCCTCTTCGTCTGCGATCGAACCCCTTTTGAGGAGTATACCTTTCTTCCCTGCAGGCCGGGCCCCGGCAAGCGGCGGGGCGGCCGCGGACCGTCGGCCTGGCCAGCGGCAGTGCTGATCGGCGGGGCGGCCGCGGACCGTCGACCCGACCCCAAGAGGGACGGACAGGGGACCGACCACGACGACGACGACGACGACGACGACGACGTCGAAGACGACGGCGACGACGACGACGGCGACGACGGCGACGACGAGCGAAAGCGAGAGCGAGAGAGAACGACAGCAGGGCCACGAAGGGCACGAAGTAGGCCACGAAGGGCGACAGCGGGGACACGAAGGGAATACGTATGGGGCCACGAAGAGCGCGAACAAGCGGGGGCCACGAAGTGCAGATAATGCGGGGCCACAGAAGGCAACTATGGGGCCACTGAGGGTAGTTACTGGGCCACGTAGGACAGTGAGGGGGACACAAATGGCGACAGCGGGGCCACGAAGGGCATGCACATGAGGCCACAACGGGCGCGACTCCTGGGTGCCTGGGTGTCGGGAGCGCGGCGCTTGGGCAAATTGCAAGAAATTCCAACGCATGGCTATTCTTCAGTAAGTTGCAAGCAAGTCTCCAGCGAGAGCGCGACTCCAGAGCGCCGGGAGAGCGATTCCTGAACAAAGTGTAAGGAAGTCCCAAGCGAGAGCGCGATTCCTGAATGAAATGCGAGGAAGTCTCGGGCGGGAGCGGGAAATCGCAAGGAAGTCTCAAGCGGGAGCCGTTGTTGTTGTAACCCGGGGGCCAGGGGCCCAGTTTGAGCATCAAGACTTCCCCTGTCAAAAAACAAGGTGCGAGCGTCGAGGGGCACACTTTGATTGAGAAAAAACAGTGGATCAACAATTATTCTTCAGAAATGAGAATTCAACATCAACAACAACAACACCAACAACAACAACAACAACAACAACAACAACAACAGCAGCAGCAGCAGCAGCAGCAGCAACAACAACAACAACAACAACAACAACAACAACAACAACAACAACAACAACAACAAGAATGAGGACGATTAGACCGGCCCGGGGGGACCCCAGCAACCCCAGCAACCCCAGCAACCCCAGCAACCCTTCCGCGGCCGCGGAAGGGGTCCTGGTAGGATCCCATAGGATTCCTGAGGGATCCCTATCGGATTCCTCAGGGATCCCATAGGATTCCTTAGGGATCCCATAGGTTTCCTATACGATTCCTATAGGATTCCTTAGGGATCCCATAGGATCCCTATACGATTCCTATAGGATTCCTAAGGGATCCCATAGGCTTCCTCAGGGATCCCATAGGATTCCTCAGGGTACCTAAGGGATACCCATAGGATCCCCATAGGATTCCTAAGGGATCCCATAGGATTCCCATACGATTCCTTTTGGATCCGCATAGGATTCCTATAGGATTCCAGTAGGATTCCTAAGGGATCCCATAGGATTCCTCAGGGACCCCATCGGATTCCCAAGGGACCCTACAGGATTCCTCAGGGATCCCATAGGATTCCTAAGGGCTCCCATAGGATTCCTAAGGGACCCCATAGGATTCCTAAGGGATCCTGTAGGATTCCTTAGGGATTCCATAGGATTCCTAAGGGATCCCATGGGATCCTATAGGATTCCTCAGGGATCCCATAGGATTCCTAAGGGGCCCCATCGGATTCCCAAGGGATCCCCATAGGATTCCTAAGGGAGCCCATAGGATTCCCATACGATTCCTATAGGATCCGCATAGGATTCCTAAGGGATCCTATAGGATTCCTAAGGGATCCTATAGGATTCCTCAGGGATCCCATCGGATTCCTAAGGGATCTCATAGGAATCCTAAGGGATCCCATAGGATGCCTATAGGATTCCAATAAGATTCCCATAGGATCCCAGTAGGATTCCTCAGGGACCCCATAGGATTCCCAAGGGATCCCATAGGATTCCTAAGGGATCCCATAGGATTCCCGTACGATTCCTATAGGATCCCCATAGGGTTCCTAAGGGATCCTATAGGATTCCTAAGGGATCCTGTAGGATTCTTGAGGGATCCCATCGGATTCCTAAGGGATCCCATAGGATTCCTAAGGGATCCCATAGGATTACTATAGGATTCCAACAGGATTCCTATAGGATCCCCAGTGGGATTCCTAAGGGAACCCATAGGATTCCTCAGGGACCCCATAGGATTCCCAAGGGACCCTACAGATTTGACTTCGCCATCCCTGGGGGGGCTGCGGTCTGCGAAACTGTCGCCACTTTCCTTTCGAGGGCTGCTGGGGGGGGGGGGGGGGGCATCGGAGTGACCTGCGCGGGGACTTAGTATAAACAGGTTGGATCCTTCGGAACGCTGAAATAGGAATTCGATAGGAAATGGTCGAGTCCCAGCCGCCGGAGGAATTCCTTATCATTTATTTGTGTTTGAATCGGAATTCAATAGGACATGGTCGAGTCGGGGACGGGGGGGTCCTTAACTGCGTCCCCCCGTCGGGGCCCGAAAATGAACCTCTTGGGGCCCTCGTGGGCCGCTCTTGGAGCGGTCTTGGGTGTTCTTGGGGCGGTCTTGGGGCCCCCCTGGGCCCCTTTTGGGGCCCTCTTGGGCCATCCAGAAGCCATCTTGAGGCCTCAAGAGGCCATCGGGCGCGAAAGGGTGACAATGCAAGAAACATCGGAAACACATACAGGATTTGAATGATTTTGGCCTCTTGAGGGCTTCCTTGGAGGGCTCGAAAGGCACTTGGAGCCGTCCTGGGGCGGTCTCCAGAGCTCTTGGATGCATGTTGATAGCTATCTTGAACCATCT
>CAUYUJ010017380.1:144432-151932 GCA_963575745.1 Prorocentrum cordatum | reverse complement strand
GAGGAGAAGGAGGAGGAGGAGGACGAGGACGAGGAGGAGGAGGAGGAGGAGGAGGAGGAGGAGGAGGAGGGGGAGGAGGAGGAGGAGGAGGAGGAGGAGGAGGAGGAGGAGGAGGAGGAGGAGGAGGAGGAGGGGAGGAGGAGGAGAGGGGGAGGTCGAGTGGGGGTTTTCCGCCTCAACATTTCTGGAGGCCTGGTGGCGGATTCTCAAGCACAACGACCGCGTGTGGCACGTAGACAGCCTCCGTGAACCCGCCATTCTAGACGAGGCAGCCTTCGGCAGGGCGCTCCGGAGGCATCCGATGGCGTTTCCCATCGTGACCAATTCATACCAGGAGTGAACGCACCTTTTGTGATCATACTTTCGGTGTCGTTGCGTGCACGACGAGCGCGCGGCGGTTTTCGAGCCATTCTCTCTGGTGCCCCTTTTCGGCTACATTGGCCTGGTGACTCGCCGTTGGAGCGAACAGTGCGTGTCGGAGACTTGGAATGTAGCGCTCTGTGTCTGCTGTTGCGTCGGATATTCGCCCGCGCTACAGTTATTGCCCGTGGTTGCTCGCGCGGGTTTTCCGCCGGCGTCGTCGCTTCCGCCGCCGTCGTCGTCGCCGCCGCCGCGCCCCCGCCGCCGCCGCCCCCCGCCGTCGGGCGCGGCAGACCCCCGAGGAGGCGCGGCTCCTTTCCGCGCGCCGCACGCGTCTTGCGGGAGAGAGAGCGGCGACGAGGCCCGCGAGCGACGCCGCCCTCCCAGCAGGCGCAGGCGACGCCACCCCCAGCCCCTGCGAAGGAAACCAAGGGGCAGCAGTTACAGGGAGCGGGGTACGGTGAGACCCCCGCCTGCTGCCCCAACACCCGAAGACCCGCGGCGGCCCCGGAGGCCCCCCGTGGCCCCCGGAGGCCCCAGGAGGCCCCAGGAAACCTCGGGAGGACCCCCCAGGCCCCCGCAGGCCCACGTTGGTTCGAAGATGCGCCCGCGGCGGCGGAGGACGGGAGAGGGGGACAGGAGGAGGACAGAGGAGGAGAGAGGAGGAGAGAGGAGGAGAGGAGGAGAGGAGGAAAGAGGAGGAGAGGAGGAGGAGAAGGAGGAGGCGAGGAGAGGAGGAGAGAGGAGAGGAGAGGAGGAGGAGAGGAGGAGAGGAGGAGAGGAGGAGAGGAGAGGAGGAGAGGAGGAGGTTGCCATTTTGGCTTGATGCAGAAACGCGCCGTATTGCGCGAATGGCTCGGGTGTAGTTGCCCGTCGTGCTGGTAGCGGAGCTCTGTTGCCCCCGCCAAACTTGTTGCATTGTTGGTGGTAGCGGTGCCCGTCGCGCTGGTAGCGGAGCTGGTAGTCGTAGCGGTGGGCTGGTGCCCGTCGCGTTGGTAGCGGGGCTCTGGTGCCCGCGCCGCGCACGCTGGTGCAACATCGCAAGCAATGCGCGGACATGCGCACGCTTCGCAATCGCGTGCGTCCACACACGTAGTAGTAGTAGTCGGAGTAGAAGTAGTAGTAGTAGTAGTAGTAGTAGTAGTAGTAGTAGTAGTAGTAGTAGTAGTAGTAGTAGTTACGTCACCAAAAAATCTGGAACGTTAAAAGTAGTAGTAGTAGTAGTGGTAGAGGTAAGTGGTAGTAGTAGTAGTAGTAGTAGTAGTAGTATGTGTAGTATAGTATTATAGTAGTGTAGTAGTAGGAAATTAGTAGTAGGATGGTAGTAGTAGTCGTTGTAGTTAGTAGTAATAGTAGTATAGTAGTAAAGTAGTAGTATAGTAAGTAGTAGAGTAGTTATAGTAGTAGTAGTAGTAGTAGTAGAGTAGTAATAGTATAGTAGTAGTATTCGTATAGTATTAGGTTATGTTGTAAAGTATCTTGGAGAGTTATAGTATAAGGAAGTAGTGATAGTAGTAGGAGTTGTGGTAGAGTTTAATAGTGTGGTGGTTTTGGGTGGTGTTTTTTTGGGTAGTTGGTGGTGGGATGTAGGTTGTTAGTTGGGTGTTGAGTTGGAGAGTTTAGTTATGTTGTTTAGGTTCTTCTGTTGGAGGTGTATATAAGTGATAAAAAGTTTAGTAGCCCTAATGGAGCTCCTAATCGAGCTCCTAGCAGAGCTCGTAGTAGAGCTCCTAGTAGAGCTCGTGGTAGAGCCCCTAGTAGAGCTCGCAGTAGAGATTTTGGCAGACCTCGCTCACACTAGAGCTCCTAATAGAGCACGTAGTAGAGCTCATAGTAGACCTCCTAATCGAGCTACCAGTAGAGCTCCTGGTAGAGCTCGCAGATTAACTCCTCATGGAGATCGTAGTAGAGCTCGTAGTAGAGCTCCTAAGCGAGCTCCTGGTAGAGCTCCTAACAGGGCTCTTAACAGAGCTCCAAACGGAGCTCCTAATAGAGCTCGTAGTAGAGCTCGTGGTAGAGCTCGTAGTAGAGCTCGTGGTAGAGCTCGTGGTAGAACTCGAAGCAGAGCTCCTCGTAGGGCTCGTAGTAGATCTCGTAGTAGAGTTCGTAGTAGGGCTCGTAGTAGAGCTCTTAATAGAGCTCGTATTAGAGCTCGTGGTAGAGCTCGTATTAGAGCTCGTAGTAGAGCTCCTAATAGAGCTCGTAGTAGAGCTCGTAGTAGAGCTCCTAACAGAGCTCCTAATAGAGCTCCTAGCAGAGCTCCTCATAGAGCTCATAGAGCTCCTCAATGGGATTCCTAAGGGATCCTATAGGATTCCGAAGGGATCCCACAGGGTTCCTAAGGAATCCTATAGGATTCCTAAGGGATCCTATAGGATTCCTAAGGGATCCCATCGGATTCCTAAGGGATCCCATAGGATTCCTAAGGGATCCCATAGGATTCCTAAGGGATCCTATAAGATTCCTATAGGATTCCTAAGGGATCTCATAGGATTCCTATAGGATTCCTAAGGGATCCAATAGGATTCCTAAGGGATTCCTCAGGGATCCCATAGGATCCTCTAGGGTTCTTAATGAATCCTATAGTATTCCTAAGGGATCCCATAGGATTCCTAAGGGATCCCATCGGATTCTTAAGGAATCCCACAGGATTCCTAAGGGATCCCATAGGATTCCTAAGGGATCCTATAGGATTCCTAAGGGATCCCATAGGATTCCTAAGGGATCCCATAGGATTCCTAAGGGATCCTATAGGATTCCTAAGGGATCCCATAGGATTCCTAAGGGATCCTATAGGATTCCTAAGGGATGCCATAGGATTCCTAAGGGATCCTATAGGATTCCTAAGGGGTCCCATAGGATTCCTAAGGGATCCCATAGGATTCCTAAGGGATCCTATAGAATTCCTAAGGGATCCCATAGGATTCCTAAGGGATCCTATCGGATTCCTATAGGATTCCTAAGGAATCCTATAGTATTCCTAAGGGATCTTATAGGATCCTATAGGGTCCTATAGGATCCTATAGGGTCCTATAGGATTTCTAGAGGATCCTATAGGATTTCATAGATTTCCTATAGGATCCTATAGGATTCCTATAGGATCCTATAGGATTTCCTATGGGATTTCATAGGATTTCTAGAGGATCCTATAGATCCTATAGGATCTTATAGGATCCTAGCAGAGCTCCTCATAGAGCTCATAGAGCTCCTCTATGGGATTCCTAAGGGATCCTATAGGATTCGGAAGGGATCCCACAGGGTTCCTAAGGAATCCTATAGGATTCCTAAGGGATCCTATAGGATTCCTAAGGGATTCCATAGGATTCCTAAGGGATCCCACAGGGTTCCTAAGGAATCCTATAGGATTCCTAAGGGATCCTCTAGGATTCCTAAGGGATCCCATAGGATTCCTAAGGGATCCCATAGGATTCCTAAGGGATCCTATAGGATTCCTATAGGATTCCTCAGGAATCCCATAGGATTCCTAAGGAATCCCATAGGATTCCTAAGGGATCCTATAGGATTCCTATAGGATTCCTAAGGAATCCCATAGGATTCCTAAGGAATTCCTAAGGAATCCCATAGGATTCCAAAGGGATCCTATAGGATTCCTATAGGATTCCTAAGGAATCCTATAGTATTCCTAAGGGATCCTATAGGATTTCCTATAGGATCCTGAAGGATTTCTCGAGGATCCTATAGGATTCCTCAAGAGCTCGCTGCACCGGTGCGCACACGCGTCGTGCTGTCAGAATCCGCATGGAGGACGTAGCGTTGAGAGCTTGGTCTGTGGAGGTAAGCTTTCGGGGTTGCTGGGGGTTGCTGGGGTTGCTGGGGTTGCTGGGGTTGCTGGGGTTGCTGGGGTTGCTGGGGTCCCGCGGTTGCCCCCGGGCCGGTCAAGTCGGCCTTGTCCCTAGGGGAGGAGGCGCTGTGGAGCTCCCCACTGGACGGGCCGGTCAACTGCGCCTCGTTCTTGTTGTTGTTGTCGTTGTTGTTGTTGTTGCTGATGTAGATATAGATGTAGTTGTAGTTGTTGCTGTAGCTGTAGCTGTAGCTGTAGCTGTTGTTGTTGTTGTTGTTGTTGTTGTTGTTATTGAACTTTCGTTACTGAAGGGTAAGTATTGATGATCCCCCCTCTGGTGACCATTGTTTTTTTCAATTGAAGTGCTTCCACTAGGGCTCGCACCCTGTTTTTTACCATGGAAAGTTTCTAGGATTAAACTGGGCCCCTGGCCCCAGGTTTACAACAACAGCGGTTACAGCTTGATGCTTTGTCACAATTTATTACAAATCGCGCTCTCGCGCGGGACTTCCTCACAATTCATGTACGCATCGCGCTCTCGCGTGGGTTTTCCTAGCAATTTATTCAGACGATGCGCCCTCGGCGCTCAGGAATCACGCGCTCGCTTTGGCTTTTATCGCGATTTACTTGGGAATAGTGCTATCGCTTGAGACTTCCTCGCGATTCATGCAGTACCCACGCTTCAGCAACCCGCCTGCTGGGTCTGCCCACCCGATCTGCCCGTCTGGTTCTACCACACTATTTTTCTCTCTCTCCCCCTTCCACCCGTCCTCTCTTGCCTTGTTTTACGGGCTGCACTAAATGCACGTGGCAGGTAAGGAAGATATACATCCAAGGGGGTACGATCGCCGACGACGAGGGCGGGCACCGAGGGTTTGAAATAAACGTATTGATTGGCACGTTAGCATATAGGAGCGAACAGTTTTAAACTGATTGTTGTTGTTGTTGTTGCTGTTGTTGTTGTCGTCGTTGTCTTCGTCGTTGTCGTCGTCGTCGTTGTAATTGTTGGGGGTGATGGTGACGATGCTGCTGCTGATGATGATAATGATGATGACGATGCTGCTGCTGCTCATGATGATGCTGATGACGATGATGATGATGATGATGATGATGATGATGATGATGATGACGATGATGATGAGGATGAGGAGAAGGAGGAGGAGAAGGCGGAGGATGAGAGGGAGCATGATGATGAAGCTGATGCTGCTTCTACTTTCGATGATGCTGATGACTATGATGCTGCTGCTGCTGCTGCGGACGATGATGATGCTGCTGCTGATGACGATGATGACGATGATGGTGATGCGGATGCTGGTGATGACAATGATGATGATAATGATGATAACGATGCTGCTGCTGATGAAGTTGATGACGATGATGATGCTGATGATGCTGCTGATGATGATGATGCTGCTGATGATGATGATTTGGAGGAGGAAGAGGAGGAGGATTCAGACCTCCCACGGATCACTTTTTCATTCCGTGGCCCCCAGATGTCTCAGTTTGGCCGTGGGTGCCCCCCACTCCGAAGACGCCCCCCAGCCCCGAATGGCGAAACGTTTTCGTCCGCCTGGTCTTGCCCGAACTGGTGTAGGATTTGGAGGAAGAGCAGGAGGACGAGGAGTACGATGTGGTGGTGGAGGAATAGGTAGGGAAGGGACGAAGGTGGAGGAACAGGACAAGGAACAGGAGGAGGAGGAGGCCTAGCCCCATGTAGGGCTTCTTTTATTGTCCGTCCAAAATCCGCCTGTAGGGGGACACGCCCCACCTAACGGTAGGCGGTGTTGACTGGACCATACCGTATGGCTGCGTCTGGAAGGAGCAGGAGGAGCAGGAGGAGGAAGAGGAGGAGGAGGAGGAGGAGGAGGAGGACCAGTGCATTCCTAAGATTCATCAGCGATGTTGCAATGAACCTTCCCTCCAAGTTCCTCTTCACAGGTTCCTACAAGGACTCGGTTTTACTGCGGGGAGTGCCCCGTTGGAAGATAACCGTTTGAAAATCTCCAACCATGCCGAAGTACCTTTCCTGGAACCTCAACGCCGCGAATCAACGTTACTGTTACTTACGTCGTGACGATCCAGAGTCGCGTCAAAAAACTATGCCTGAGACTTCAACACCGCAAATCAACGTGACTGTCGCGCCGTGACAACCATACATCATACCAGAACAATTTCTGGGACGCCAGCCATCATAATCCTTGAACTTGCTGTGCACTGATACGACGAATGTGCACGGCGCTATGGCGAGAGCCACATTTAGACAACGACGCACCGCCTACCCGTGAAACTCTTGCAAACTTTCAAGACGAATTTGCGCGGCGCTAAATCGAGAGCCACATTTTGAAAACGGCCCGCCCTCCATGCGTGAAACTCCTGCAATTTTTTAAATCGAGTATGCGCGGCGCTACGTACGGTGAGAGTCAAATTTTGGAGACGACCCGCCCTTCATCCGTAAGACTTTTGCGAGATTTATGCTTCAGGATCATGAATAGTGAGGACGTCTCAGTCGAAACGCCCGGCCCGCCCTACCGACCCGTTTCGGGGTGCGACAGGGAGGAGTTATTTATCAGGAAGAGGGATGGAGAAGAAGGAGGAGGAGGAGGTGGAGGAGGAGGAGGAGGAGGAGGTGGAGCAGGAGGAGGACGAGGAGGAGGAGGAGGAGGAGGAGGAGGAGGAGAGGAAGGAGGGAGGAGGAGGAGGAGGAGGAGGAGGAGTAGGAGGAGCAGCTGTAGCAGCAGCATCAGGAGTATGAGGGCGCGGTGGAGGAGGCCCCGCCCACAGGTTGACGAGGAGCCTGGCCAGCCGGACCTCGCCCCCGGCGACTGCATCGTGTCCATCGGCGGGCAGGCGTCGCTTGGCTTCAGTGGCGTTTAACCGATCCCCATCCCCATCCCCATCCCCGTCCCCATCCCCATCATCACCCCAGTTTTGGATATCCTTTCGAAGCCCACAGGGAACGGCCTATAACCCCATCCAGAGGGGTAAATCGGCCAGTGGGGCCCAGGCCACGCATCTGGGGATAGGGATCGGTTAAGCGATGCTCATGGCTCCCTGCAGCTCCCCGTTGCGCCCCCGCCTGGCAGCGCCCGCCGCGGGCGCCTCGCGCGCTGCTCGAAGCACAAGACAGCGGCAAGAACATGAACCCTCGCCGGTCCGCGAGGACTTCGCGGGTCGGCGCCTGGGCCCCTGGCGCGCTCCGCGCGCCAGGGAGGGGGGATGGGGGGGGTCGGGGCCAACCCAAGACTCAGGAGAGGAAAAAACACACAGACACAATTAATCGTCGATTCCCCAGAAAGTATGGGAAAGTCTGGAAGTGGGGGGGAAGACAAACAACCCAG
>CAUYUJ010017380.1:132500-142500 GCA_963575745.1 Prorocentrum cordatum | reverse complement strand
ATAGGATTCCTATAGGATTCCTAAGGAATCCCATAGGATTCCTAAGGAATCCCATAGGATTCCAAAGGGATCCTATAGGATTCCTATAGGATTCCTAAGGAATCCTATAGTATTCCTAAGGGATCCTATAGGATTTCCTATAGGATCCTATAGGATTTCTCGAGGATCCTATAGGATTCCTCAAGAGCTCGCTGCACCGGTGCGCACACGCGTCGTGCTGTCAGAATCCGCATGGAGGACGTAGCGTTGAGAGCTTGGTCTGTGGAGGTAAGCTTTCGGGGTTGCTGGGGGTTGCTGGGGTTGCTGGGGTTGCTGGGGTTGCTGGGGTCCCGCGGTTGCCCCCGGGCCGGTCAAGTCGGCCTTGTCCCTAGGGGAGGAGGCGCTGTGGAGCTCCCCACTGGACGGGCCGGTCAACTGCGCCTCGTTCAACAACAACAACAACAACGACGACAACGACAACAACAACAACAACAATCACAACAACAACAACAACAACAACAACAACAACAACGACAACGACAACGACAACGACAACGACGACGACGACGACGACGACGACGACGACAACCACAGCAACAGAACAACTACAACCATAAATTTCAGACTGCTTGCTCTTATCTGCTCACCTGCCATTCAACACGTACATCACAAAGCCTCGACTTCCGCCCTCTTCGTCTTCGATCGTACCCCCTTGGGGTATATATTTCTCACTTGCAACGTGTATTCTGTGCAGCCCCTAAGGCACGGGAAGAAAGGACGGATCAAAGGAAGGGACAAGGGGCAAGCGGGTTGCTAAAGCGTGCGCCCTGCATAACTCGCGAGGAAGACTCGAACCATAGCACGATTCCCACGCAAAGCGTGAGAAAAGCCAAAGCGAGAGCGCGATTCCTAGGGGATCGACTACAGAATTGATTTACGCCAGAATTACCCGTTCGTCGAATCTACGAAGGAGTACGTCGTGTTTTCAAGCATTAGACAACCACTCCACAGAATCCTCTCAGACTCGACGAACAGACATGAATGTTGGGGTACACCCATCTTGTAGTCGATACCCTACGAGATCCCCTGGACTCTCCCCCTGGCATCCCCCGCTCCAGCTTGCGGCCCCCTCCACGGCCGGCGGTGCCTTCCGCCGCTCGCGGGCCAGCTGGAGCAGAGTGTAGCCGCCGCCGTTGGCAACCGCCAGCGACAGGCCGGCGGCGATGAGCTCCTCGCCCGGGCGACGGCGGCAAGCGAGGAACACCCGATCGAGCAGGGGATCGACCCCAGAATTGATTTACCCCAGACTTCATTCCATCGTCGACTCGGCAGCGAAAACGTCATGTTTGTCATGGGCTCGGTGAAAGACTCAAGTTTAGGGCAAATCAATTATGTAGTCGATCCCCTACTCGACCCGAGGCAAGAAGGCGGAGAGAGGAGAGACCCAAACATCCGGCGGAGCGCCTGCCTTGAATCCCGGCGCATGTCCGCTGCTTCGGCCTCTGGAAACCTTATCCTAGGGAGCCAACAAAAGACTCCACCCTCGCACTAAGCACCCCGACAAGCGAAGCCATGTCGCAATCGCACCCAAGGAAGCAGTGGAGCAGGGAAGGGCTGTTTCGTATACGCCTAAAGCGGTCTCGAACACGCCAAGTATCGGGATCGGGGTGTTTTTTCCTCCTCTTGACTTGCCGGGGCCAGTGCCATCGGAAAACGATCGGGGACGAGAAATCACCCCAGGGAATGGGTCGAGAGCTCTGAGGCCCACAGAACATTTAGAAAAGAGGACCCGTGAGGAGAGGGGAGGGATTCAGCCTGCTTCAAACGCAGATCGCGTGGAGCAGGAAGGGCGACATCGAATTGATAATGCAACAGTTCTGGCAGATGCGAGCAGCAGAGCGAATCGCCTCTAAAACGGTACAACCCAGAACTCATCATAGAAAGGTGGCCGACCGCAAACGCATATGGTAATCAGCAAAGTGGAAATACCTGGTCACTGGCCTGGTCACTGGGCAAGGGGACCAAAAATGCCACCCGACGCCTGCCGCTTACCTTTGCCAGGAGGAGGCGGTCGAGGATTATCACGGGGTGGTTCCTCGAGGGCCTGCACGTCGTCGCTCATGACGGCCTCGGGACGCATGAAGAGCAGCAGGCAGCAGCAGAGGGCTCAGCAGCCGCCAAGAGAGCGACAAAGCGCACGGCCCCCTAAGATTCCAGGAAGCCCCCCCCCGCCCAAGCGGGCCGCCTGGAAGCCCACTGGCGGCTCCTGGAACGCCTTGAGAGGCCCTGGAGGCCCTAAGGAGGCACCTGGAACTCTGTGAAGGCCCCTTGAAAGCCGCTGGAAGCTCCTCCGGGGTGGGGGGGGTGGGAAAAGGGGGCTGCTGGTCGCCATGCCACGCTCAGGGAGCTCGACGAGACTAGAGACTGCTCCGCCCCTGGGGGACTCAAAACAAAGGCCCGTGGGAGACGGTGGAGGCCAGTGCAAGCCCTGAGGGGCCTCCATGGGCAGGCTCCTGAGGACTCCGTGAAGTTCCTGGAAGTCAGAGACCCGAGGCTTTGTCCAAGGGGGGGGCTGTCCCTCGCCGCCACACCCCTCGGAGGGTGGGGGGGGCCCAAACGTTTCCTGGAGGCCCTGGAAATCGAAGCCCAGAGGCCTGACGATTGCGGGCCCCATACACGCGACCTGGGGGCGAAGTTGTGGGTCCTGTGCTTTCGTTGGTCATACGCTTTGCTCCCGAGGCAACTTGCTGACCAGGTTGCTGTTGTGATAGGATAAAAGCTAGTCCTGGCAGAGGGGGGCGAAAGCAGAGACATCCTCAGAATAAATGTGTGGTCCGGGCCGTTTCGCTGGAGACATCCTCAGAACTCTCGTTTCCGAATTGGCCGGGATTTGGCGTTTCGTCTGAAACATCCTCGCAAATAGAAGCTCCGAGATGCCGCGCGAGAGGTGGTCCAGCGCGTTTCGCCTGAGACATCCTCGCAGCTCTAGGCTCCGAAATGCCGCGCGAGAGGGGGTCCTGCGGGTTTCGCCTGAGACATCCTTGCAACTCTGGGCTCCGAGATGCCGCGCGAGAGGTGATCTGGCGCGTCTCACCCAAGACATCCTCGCAATTCTAGGCTCCGAGATGCCGCGGGCGAGGTGGTCCTGCGACATCCTCGCAACTCTGGGCTCCGAGATGCCGCGCGAGAGGTGATCTGGCGCGTCTCACCCAAGACATCCTCGCAATTCTAGGCTCCGAGATGCCGCGGGCGAGGTGGTCCTGCGACATCCTCGCAACTCTGAGCTCCGAGATGCTGCGCGCGAGGTGGTCTGGCGCGTTTCGCCTGAGACGTCCTTGCAATTCTGTCTTCGAGGTGCCGCGCGAGATGTGGTCTGGCAAGTTTCGCCTGAAATATCCTCGCAATTCCTGGCTTTGAGATGCCGCGCGCGGGGTGGTCCAGTGCGTTACGCCTAAGACATCCATGCAATTCTCTGAGGTGCCGCGCGCGAGGTGATCCAATCCATTTCGCGTGAGACATCTTCGCAACTCTGGGCTTCGAGATGCTGCGCGCGAAATGGTCCAGCTCAGTGCGGATGCGCGTCGCTGCCAAAGCACGCTTTCTGCTCGTGCACTCGCCTGGTCCTCTTCGCCACCCTCAGCCCCTCCGTCCTTGCCGTTGCTGCCCTCCCTCTGCCGCTCCTCTCTCTTGCGCGCGGGCCACGTCCTGGAACCACCACCGCTGTACCCAGACCGCACAGGGTGGGGACCGCCACGAAGGGGGTGCTGTTCAGCGGGCGGGGAGATCATGGCCAGGGCCATGCTGCCTCCCAAGGATTTCGGGTGGCCCGGCGCGTTCCGCCTGAAACGCCCTCGAAATTTGGGCTCCAAGACGCCGCACGCGAGGCGGTCCAGCGCGCGCGTTTCGCCTGAAGCATCCTCGCAGTTCTGAGCTCCGCGATGCTGCGCGCGAGGTGGTCCGCCCCGTTGCGCCTGAGACATCCTCGCAACTCTGGGCTCCGAGAAAGCGTGCGCGAGGTGGTCCAGGTCGTTCCGCCTGAGACATCCTCGCAATTTTGGGTTCTGAGGTGTTGCGGGCGTTGAAATGTTCAGGCAGGGACGAAGGAGGAGAGGGGAGGGGTCAGACCGAAACGAACCGTTTGATTCCACTTATGTTGTCGAATTGCGGTCTGGGAGAGCTCGGCGCCACCGCCTCAGGTAAGGTGAGATATGCTCGAAACTCTGAGCTCCCAGATGTTAGCCTGTTCGCCTGAGACATCCTGACAGCTCTTGCTTCTGAGTTGGCTGGGCTTAGGGTGGTCCAGCGCGTTTCGCCGAATTCAAACATCCTCACAACTCTGGGATCCGAGATGCAACACGCGAGATGGTCTGGCCCGTTTCGCCTGAAACATCCTCAAACCTTGGGCTCCAAGGCGCCGCGCGCGAGGTGGTCTGGCGCGTTTCGCATGAAACATCCTCGCAACTATGGGCTCCGAGATGCTGCGCGCGAGGTGGTGCGGCCCGTTTCGCCTGAAACATCCTCGAAACTCTGGGCCCCGAGAGGGAGAAGGGAGGAGGGAGGAGGTGTCAGAACCAAACGAACCATTTGATTACACCTCTGTTGTCGAATGGTGCTCTGGTGTAGTTCGGCGCCGCCTAAGCTGAGACGAAATATGCTCGAAACTCTGAGCTCCCAGATGTCGCGCGCGAGGTGGTCCAGCCTGTTCGCCTGAGACATCCTTACAACTCTTGCTTCTGAGTTGGCTGGGATTGGGGTGGTCCAGCGCGTTTCGCATGAGACATCCTTCCAACTTTGAGCTCCGAGATGCCGCTGGCGGAATGCTCTGGGCCGTTTCGCTCGAGACATCCTCACATTTTGGGGTTCCGAGATGCTTCGCGCGATATGGTCCAGTCCGTTTGGCTTGATACGCTTCGTAGTCCAAGACCTCCAACAATCAAAAACCTCTCTCGTCCCTCCTCCCGCCTCCCGCACCCCGCCTTTCGCCTGCCGCCTCCCTCCTCCCGCTGCACGTCTGCTGCGCCTCTGCCTCCGCTTCGCAGTCGCCGCCTCCGTCGATTCGTGCAGCCTCGGCCATCCGCCGAGCGCGCCCTGCCTGCTGCCCTCCCCGGGCATCCGACGTCACGGCTCTTGTTTCGAGACGTGGGCCCGCGGACCTCTCGATCTCATCCCGGGGACAATTTGTTCTTCGAAGCTGATTCCCCGAATACCTTGCTCGACGGGGTGCTGTTATGGTCGTAACGAATTCCAGCCGCGGGGCGGGCGCCCAGAGACATCCTCAAGAAACGTTGGTGGTCGGGCCGTTTCCCCTGAAATCCTCACAACTCTCGTATTTGAGATGCCCGAGATTGCGCGATCCGCCTGAGACATCGTCGCAACTCTGGGTTCCGAGATGCCGCGCGAAAGGGGGCCCGGCACGTTACGCCTGAAACAAACTCAAAATTCTGGGCTCCGACATGCCGCGCGAGAGGTGCTCTGGCGCGATTCGCCTGAGACATCCTTGCAACTCTAGGCTCCAGATGCCGCGCGCGAGCTGGTGCGGGCCGTTTCGCTTGAGACATCCTCGTAACCCTAAGCTCTCCGAGATGCCGCAAGAAAGGTGGTCCGCCCCATTTCGCGGGAAACTTCCTCGCAATTCCGGGATCCGAGGTGCCGCTGGCGAGGCAGTCCAGCACGCTTCGCCCGAGACCTCCTCGAAACTCTGAGCTCCGAGATGCCGCGCGAGAGGTGGTCCGGCGCGTTTCGCCTGAGACATCGTCGCAACTCTGGGCTCTGACATGCTGCGCGCGAAGTGGTCTAGCAGGTTCCGCCTGAGACATCCTCGAAACTCTTGGCTCCGAGATGATGCGCGCGAGGTGGTCTGGCGCGCTTCGCCTGAAACATCCTCGCAACTCTGATCTCCGAAATGCTGCGAGCAAGGTGGTCTGGCGCGTGTCGCCTAATTCAAACATCCTTCCAATTCTAGGCTCCGAAATGCAGCACGCAAGGTGGTCTGGCCCGTTTCGCCTGAGACATCCTCGAAACTTGGGCTCCAAGGCGCGGCGCGCGAGGTGGTCTGGCGCGTTTCGCATCAGAAATCCTCGCAACTCTGAAGTCCGATATGCTGCGCGCGAGGGTGGTCTGGCCCGTTTCGCCTGACACATCCTCGAAACTCTGGGCTCCGGGAGGGAGGAGGGAGGAGGGAGGAGGGAGGAGGGGTCAGACCCACATGAACCATTTGATTGCACTTCTGTTGTCAAATTGTGCTCTGGCAGGGGCCTGGGCGCCGCCTGCCTGCTCCGTCCCCGCAAGCCGCGCGCGAGGTGGTCCAGCCCGTTTCGCCTAAGACAGCCTCGCAACTCTGAACTCAGAGTTGCCGCACGCCAGGTGATCCAGCGCGTTTCGCGTGAGACATCCTCGCAATTCTGGGCTCCAAGATGCTGCGCACGCGGTGGTCCGGCGGGTTTCGCCTGAGACTTCCTCGAAACTCTGGGCTCCGAGAGGGAGGAGGGAGGAGGGAGGAGAGAGGAGGGGTCAGAACAAAATAAACCATTCGATTACATTTCTGATGTCGAAGTGTGCTATGAGAAGGGTCTGGGCGCCGCCTGAAATATCCTCGCAAATCTGAACTCCCAGGTGTCGTGCGCAAGGTGGTCCAGCCTGGTTCGCCTGAGAGACCCTCGCAACTCTGGGCTCATAGATGCCGCGCGAGAGGTGGTCCAGCCCGTTTCGCTTGAACCATCCCCACGACTCTGGGCTTCGAGATGCCGCGCGCGAAGTGGTCCGGCGCGCTTCGCCTGAGACATCCTCGCAGCTCTGATCTTCGAGATGCTGAGAGCAAGGTGGTCTGGCCCGTTTCGCCCGAGACATCCTGGCATCTCCGAGCTCAAGATGCCGCGCGCGAGGTGGTCTGGACCGTTTCGCCTGAGACATCCTCACACATGTGATCTACGAGATGCTGCGCGCGAGGTGGTCCGGCGCGTTTCGCCTGAGACATCGTCGCAACTCTGGACTCCGAGATGCTGCGCGCGAGGTGGTCTGGCACGTTTCGCCTGACACATCCTCGATACTTTGGGCTCGGAGAGGGAGGGAAGAGGGAGGAGGGGTCAGACCCAAGCGAACCATTTGATTACTCGTGTGTTGTCGAATTGTTATCTAAAAAAAAAAAGGGTTTGGCACTCTGACCTCCCAGAAGTCGTGCGCAGCCCGTTCCGCCTGAGACATCCTCACAAGTCTGGGCTCCGAGAAAATGTGCGCGAGGTGGTCTTGCCCGTTTCGCTTGCGACATCCCGGCAACTCTGGACTCCGAGATGCTGCGCGCAAGGTGGTCTGGCCCGTTTCGCCTCAGACATCCTCGAAACTCTGGGCTCCGAGAGGGAGGAGGAAGGAGGGAGGAGGGAGGAGGGAGGAGGGGTCAGACCCACATGAACCATTTGATTGCACTTCTGTTGTCCAAGTGTGCGTTGGGATGAGTCGTGACGCACCTGGCCCGACGGAGGAGGTAGCGGCGCCAAGGCACGAGCGCGATTCCCTTGTACATTCCGAAGGTTTCTCGCAACCATGCTTGAGCAAATCGTGAAGATGCCTGAGCCGAGAGAGCGGCGAGTAGGGAGACGGCAGGATGGGGCAGGAGAAAGGGAGGAGGAAAAAGAAATAATGGAGGAGGGAGATGGCCCAAGCTACCTGTGTGATGGCATCCTTGGCGAGGATACCTCCTGGAAGCGGCAACGGCATGGAGGGGGAAGCGGAGAAGAGGAGGGACTTGGAGGAGAACGAAGAGGAGGAAAAGGACGGGGAAGACGAGGGGAAGGGAGAAGAGGAAGAGAAGGAGAAGGAGGAGGAGGAGGAGAAGGAGGAGCAGTAGGAGGAGGAGGAGGAGGAGGAATGCGAGGACGAGGAGGAGGAGCATTGCGAGGAGGAGCAGGAGGAGAAGGAGCACTGCGAAGAGAATGAAGACGAGGAACACGAAGAGTACGAGGACTACAAGGAAGAGCACTGCGAACAGGAGGAAAAGGAGCAGCAGGATGAGGAGAAGGAGAATCTGAGGAGTGCGATGAAGATGTGAGCATGACAAGGACGAGGATGAGGAGGAAAACGACTAGAAGGAATACCACCAGGAGGATGAGGAGGATTCGCGGAAGGATGGGGACGAGGAGAAGTGATATGAGAATGTTTTGAAGAAGGAGGAGGAGGAGGGGGAGGGGGAGGAGGGGGAGGAGAAGGAGAACCAGGAGGATCAGGATGAGGAGGAAGAGGAGGAATGGGATGAAGAGAGGAGGGGGATGATGAAGAGGAAGTGTCGTGCAAATAGGAGGGTAAGGGCGAGAAGGAGAATCACGTGGATGCGGAGAAGGATGACGACGACGACAATGACGAAAAGCTCGACGACGACGCCGAAGGCGCAGCAGGATCAGGAGCAGGAGGAAGCGCAAACACTCTGAGGAACCGCCTTGGCTCAACGAATGCCGTTTGGGGATCTGGAGCCTGGCTATAAGAAATTAGATGTGTAACTACATAGATCAGCAACTAAACGAGTACATAAATTGAAGTTGCGACCTGGCGGCGAAGCGCTCCCCATACCAGCGGCAAGCGCCGCGCGTCCTGTGCACACCATGACACCAATCCTCTACGCAAAGCCTTTGGGGGCACTGGCGTTTGCCTGAAGACCCTTAAAGCCCTTCGGGCCACGCCCTCCGGGCGGCCCTGGGAGCCCCTGGGGCCGCAGCGGCAGGGACCCCTTTGGGAAAGCTCCGAGGAGGCTGCCTGGAGGCACCGCGCCGCGAGGCGCTCCACGAGGAGGACGACGTGATCTCACCGACGGCTGGGGCATCCCTCGATCAGCGGGCACGCGGCCACTGCCAGCCATCGCCGCGTCCACGTCGGCGCTGATCTCTGGCACCGTGCGGATCGCTGAGCCCTGGGCGATCGTCGCGGCTCGCCGATAGAGCAGGCGGGCCCGACGAGGATGGGGCAGGGGACACCCCCCGCAATCGATGCGGGGGGCGGCCGCGCCCGCGCGGGCGGCGGCCGCGCGGGCGCGCACCTTCTTCGCGCCGCCCTGCTGTGCTGCGAGTGCGCGCGCGGTCCCCCCTTCCCCCGCCACGTCAGCCAAGCATGCCCAGCCCTACACTGGCCAAAGTCGGGGCAGACTAGACTTAGGTCGGGCGTGTCTCCCTACAGCCGGATTTGGGACGAAAAATCATAAAAATCGTCCAAGAATACCGCAACATGGGCACACATAATTTTGAACAAATCGTCCCCAGACTATTTTTTGACTATTCTTGAAGATCCCTCCTGTAGAGAGACAGGCCCGACTTGCGGCTAGACACTGGCGCCGCTCGGCGCTCGTCCTCGCAGGTCCGCGCGGAAGCCGGCGCCTCGTCGGCGCCGTGTGCTGGGCGCGCCGTGCCTTTTATGCCCCGCGGGCGGGCCCCTGCTCCGCGCAGGATGTGCGGCGGGGGCCCGGCCTTGAAGGCGTCCGCGGCCAGGCTGGGCTTCCCCGGGCGGCGCGACTCCGTGACGGCATCCTTTTCGAGAGCAGAAGACCCGCCCCCATAACAAGATGGGCCTGTCTTCCACCACCGCCGCCATAAGTTGGAGGGGGGATGGGGTCCTCCTCCCCCTCATCTTCCTCCTCCTCCTCCTCCTCCTCCTCCTCCTCCTCCTCCTCCTCCTCATCCTCCACCTCCTTCCCCCCTCCAACTTATGGTGGTGGTGGTGAAAAACAGGCCCATCATAACAAGCACCCCGACAGGCGAGGCCGTTTGATGAGCGCACCCATGGAAGGAATCGAACGGGGCAGGGATGTTTCGTAAACGCCCGGGGCCGTTCAGCAAGCGCCAGTTATCGGGGTCGGGGTGGTTGCTCCTCCCTCGAATCCTGGTAGAGCCTGAGGGCGTCCGCGTTGGCGGGGTCCTGCCAGAGACGGCGACCCGCCCTCCGCCGGCGCTCTGGCCTCCAACCCATCCCGCCCCCCGGGCCACCCCCTCCCTCGCCGCCCCTCCCACCCACCCCTGCCCCTCCCTCGCCGCCCCTCCCTCGCCGC
>CAUYUJ010017380.1:122500-127500 GCA_963575745.1 Prorocentrum cordatum | reverse complement strand
AAAAAAAAAAAAAAAAAAAAAAAAAAAAAAAAAAAAAAAAAAAAAAAAAAAAAAAAAAAACGCAAGCGCGCGAATGATTTCGACACGCGGCACGAGAGGCCCGCTTTATCGAATGTGGTGAACATGCTGCAACACAAAACCCAGTGTTTTCTTCGTAGCTCGCAAGAGCGCGCGCAGACCTTCGCTGGAAAACTGCCGGAGCAAAACCATGTGCATGCATGTTGTCGGGGTACTTGGGTTTGTTTAACCCATTCGCAACAGAACTTGCTCGGCGGAGCTCGGGATTAGTGCGACAGAGCGCGCAACAGCGTTCAAATGATTCACGCATGCGCGGGCGATAGGCACGTCTGGCAGCATGCACTGAGCATGTTGGAACGTCAATTGTGTTCTCAACAGTTCGCAAGAACGCGAGCGCAGGCTTGTTTGAAAATTTGTGGCGCGACACATTCGTCTGCAAATGTTTCGGGGCACTCGGCGCTGAAACCCCCGCGGAGCCCGAAGTGTTTGAAGGATTTCGGCGCGCGCAACGACGCGCGCGGATGCACTTCGCCCCGTCTCTCGTTTGCAAGGGGCAAGGGGCAGTCACCAGTGGCCCCCGCCAGCTCCTGGCTCGGCGTCGACATCGGGGGCGCCAACGCGACGTCCGCAGAAGGGACTCAGCCCGACCCCAAGCCTGAACCCTGCGCGCCGCGCACGGACACACAAGACCCCACCTACGAGCCGGCACCCCTCGCGCACCCTAAGGAGAAGGACCCTGACTGGACCGACGACGACCAGGAACAAGAGAGGAAGCAGAGGCTCGCGGAGGCCTTGAGCATGGTCCACACGGTCTCTCCCTCCTCGGACCCCGACACAGTCGAGGAGGGCCAAGCCAAGGTGAGCCCTCGTGACGAGCGACGCAGGAGTCCCGAGCGCGACTCAAGCAGCACGTACCAGACCCAGCCAGCCTGCGCACCCACGGAACCGACCGCGCGCGCGACGGCCGCCGCCGACGACCGCGCCCTGCACACGCGGCCCAGATCCAAAGCCCCGGAAGACAAGCGCCCCGCACTCAACCCCCTCCCTGCACATGAGGTAGAGCGCCTGCGCGGCAGGGCGCGGGATCCAGTTCCCTGGGAATCGCACGAGACTGCGGCGAGGCGCTCGCCCAGAGAAACCAGCGACCGGGCCCGCGCCGAAGGGCACGACCACGACCGAGACCGCGACCGCAACAAAGGCGTAGAGGGGGCCCCGTGGCGCAAGCAAGACACCAACGACTGGGACAGAGCCAGGGAGCGCAACTGGGAACAGGACCGCGACTGTGGCAGGGGCACAGGGTGGACCCCCTGGCGCCAGCCAGAATGTTAACGCGGCTCTCACCACAGGGACGATCGCCGTTACCCTGACCCCAGCCGTCCACGGACAATCCATCGCGTCAGCTGGCCACGCCGCTCCTACGAGACAGCAGTCACACACCTGAAGAGGCTGCAGGCTGAGGGAAGATACCACTTCAAGGCAGCCTGGCACTCGCGGCGAGGGCACATGTGCAAGGAGCAGGGCAAAGGCAAATCCAAAGACGAGGTCGCGTTCGACACGAACTGCTGGCAGCCCAAGATAATCGACAAGTTTCTGGAGGAACTGGACAGCTGCAACCACCACGTGGAAACGCGGTCTCGGCACGCCGGCGTCTACGTGGACTGGGACCGGGAAAAGGCCCGGTACCCGGATGTCCAGAAGAAAAGAGAGATTGCCAAAAGTGAAGGGCGCGGGGAGGACCAGGCGCGCAGCTCCCGGCACAACGACAACTGGACCGGGATGCGCCCCAGGCGCTGACCAGCCTGCAACCGGCCCCCCCCCTGCCAGGCGCAGCGCGCCGCGACCGATTCTTCCTCTCCCAGCAAATTACAGCAAGGTCCTTGTCCAACCCACCGCTGGCCACGCCCGCCACCTGCCCCCCCTTCCCCCTCCCCCACCACCTGGCTTGGGACCGCGTGTCCTCCTGTTCCCCCCCACCTGTTCCCCCGCAGCCTTGGCTGGAAGGCTGACCCAGGAGGCCGGCAGCCCAAGGGCGCCCCCGTCACGCGCACGGCGCAGGCACGCTCAACCTGACGGGCGCAGTAGCGGTGCACATGGTACGCGCACGGTCCACTAGCGGCGTCTGCCTCCTGGCCCACCTGGTCCCCGACTGCGTCGCCTGCCCCCCACCCCCCCCTCCTGTCTTTAAAGCGCATTGGGACCGCGTGTCCCACCTGAACCCACTGGGAGCCCAGCTCCTCCCACGCGAGCACCGACGGCGCGGGCTGGCACCTCGACGGCTCGCGGCGAGCGCCGGCCCTTCCCCCCCCCGTTCGCTCCCCCCCCCCCCCCGCTCGCCCCCCCCCCACCCCCCACGGCGGCAGCGCCCGGCATTGCGCGGCTTCGGCCCGGCGCGAATCGCTGCACCCTGCCGCCTCGGCGGCCCCGCTCGCCACGGCGCTGCGCGGCTCAGGCCCGGCCCCCGGCATTGCGGACGTCAGCGCATCGTGCGCGGCTGCTGCCGTCTTCACGCACTGGCGACGCAGGGCAGGCTTCCCCCCCGCAGCTCACCGACTTCCTGTCGGTCATGGCTGGCCATTTCTTTTGGAGGCCGCACCTCAAGCTACGCTGCTACCCGGTCGCGGAGTGGACTGCCACCCTGGGCCTCCCCCGCATCATCTGGCGGCACAACGTTGCTCATCGCCGTCGCGGTGCTCTTCTTCCCCCTGGGCGTCGACCTGGTCAGGTGGCGCGCCCCCCCTGCAGTGCTTGAGGCTGCTGTTCGCGAAGTGCCGCCGACGGCAACACCATTTCCTTCGCCCTCCGGGTCTGCGCCCTCTGCCCCTGCCCACGGCGCACCCTTTCCTGCACATCCACTTCGGCACCGCCTGCCCCCCAGGCCCCGCCCGCTCCAGCCGCCTGAGGCCCCGCCATCCTGCGCCCTGTCCCCCGAATTAAAGCTGCGCGTAGCCCGCCTAGTTTTGAGCGGAAGAGGTTCGCTCTCGTCCCGCATATCCAAAATCCTGTTTGCAAGGGGTTCTGAAAACTGAATATGTTTGATAAACGAGTGCGCGCATGATGCGCAGCGGATGCAAGGGGGGGCGGGGGGCGATAAAGGACTGCATTGGATGGCACGAACTCCTATTTACGATGAACGACGAGGCCGAATAGCATGTTAGTTACAATACAAAACGCCGAAGTCTAAAGTCCGAGGGCGAGATAACTAGATCCGGAAAACAAAATTTACGCAGTGCCATTTACGCGGTGTAATCCACCAACGCTCAACTTGAAGTTGTCCACTCCACTGCTCGCGCAAACATCCAACCCACCCACCCACCCGCAACTTGGTTTGCAAAGCCCACGCGGCGGCGATTGCGATGAGTGCTCTGCGCTGGCTGGTGCATCTCTGCGGCCACGACAGCCCGCGCATGCTCGCGCGCACAAAGACCAACTACTTTGGCGCGACCGACGGGGGCCGAGGTGGCGCTGACCGCTGGGCACATCCCAACGGGTACTTCACTGCGAGTCGGCGACATTGGCGGGCGCGGTATCATAGCAACGCCGACAACGGTAGACACGATGATGATAGCAGCGATGCTGGTAACGATGTTGACAACGACGAAGGCGCGGCCAGTGCGGGCGCCAATGCTGATCACGCCAACGACAATGACGGCGTTCTCGCGTCGGTGATGGAGGTTTTGGAAAGAGCTTGACATGCGCGCGCGGCCGACGCGCATGGCCCGCATGATGTTTCTTGACACGGATCGTGCCCCGCCCAGCACGCGCGCAAGGGCGCGCGAATGATGTCGGCATGCGGCGCGAGAGGCCCGTTTGGCAGAAGTCCATGCAGATCTTGAAACACCTTTGGTGTTCCAAGGATTTCGCAAAATCGCGAGCGCACGCTGACTTGAAAATTGATATTGCACAACCATGTGTTGTATTATGGTTTGCCGACACCTCGGTTTGGAAATCGCTACGAAACGAAAGATTGTTTCATTTGAAGGTTTTGGCATGCGCGCGACACGACGCGCGCGCGTGCACTTCGTCTCGTTTTTTACAAATGGTTCTCGCGACGGCACGCGCGCAAGGACGTTCGAACAATTTCGACATGTGGGCGCACGAAGCCCGTTTGGTAGCACGTTTTATGAAATGTCGAAGAACTGATGCTTTCTTAAGAATTCGCAAGAGCGCGCGCACAAGTTGTTTATTGAAAATCGGTGTTGCGAAATCCTGTGTTCTGATTTGCTTTTGAACACTCGATTCTGAAATTCTTACGAAACAAGTTCTTACGAAACCGAGGGTTGAAAGGGTTTCGGCATGCGCGCGTGACGACGAGCGCGTGTGCAGTTCGTCCTTTCCTGTTGCAAAAGGTTCCTGGAAACTTATGATTTTTGATGAACGAGTGCGCGCGAATAGTTTGTTTGCAGAAGGTGGCGGGGGGGGAGGATACTGGCTCGGTTGGGATGGTATGAACTCAGATTTGGGATGGAGGATGGGGCAGAACCATATGCAAATTGCATTACGAAAAGGGGGGGTGATAATCCCGGGGTGGGTAGACCCTATTCTCATTGTAGAAAGGCGACTCTAAGCAAGGCGGCGACGGGGCGGCGACAGAACGACAGGCAGACCCAGACGACTGGCGGCGACAGCGACGAGGCGGTGACGGATCAGCGAAGGCAGCCACATAGCTGCCAGACCGGCTGTCAGGCCCAAAAGACGGGCGGTCACCAAGCGGCGCCGGGGCGGCGACGGAGGCCACATAGCCGCCAGACAAGGACGCCAAGTTCCTTAGGAAAAAACTTCACATCCCAAAATGCAACCACTGCTTGGGGAAACTGTATGAACAGATGCGGGTGTATACATTTTTATATAAGTAGAGTCACGCACGTATGGAAATGGATGTATACAGGCTGATATATTACACAAATGTGTATATATATATGTATATATGTATATATACATATATGTATACATACATACACACATACATACATACATGCATGCAT
>CAUYUJ010017380.1:92500-117500 GCA_963575745.1 Prorocentrum cordatum | reverse complement strand
AGATGTTTTGCCTCCGTCTTCGACAGGGAATTCTGTTTACGTGCACGTGCCTCCCCCCCGGCCTACAGACCCCATCGAACCGCACCCACTGTTCCAGCAGCTGTAACAAACACCACAGCTCATATACCTCACATGGCTCCCGAAACCCCGTAGCTGCCACTGGCCCCGGACTACCACACCCAACATGACCTTACCCCCCCAAGACTTCATAGCCTCCTCGGAGCCCCCATAGACCCCACAGCTCACACACACACACACACACACAAACACAAACACAAACACAAACACAAAGAAACACACACACACACGCACACACACACACACACACACACACACACACACACACACACACACACACACACACACACACACACACGTTCACACACACACACACACACACACACACACACACACACACACACACGTTCGAACACGCGGTCGGGAGACAGAAGTTACACTAACGATTGTCAGACACGGCACGGCGTACTAACGCCGGGCAAACAAAAAGTGGAGCTGAGCAACAAGGAAAGAAGCGAAGGCAGGTCCGAAACCGGCCAGCATGAGTCAAAAGGACAAGGGGCCATCAAAAACAGGGGCAAGGAGGGCCGAGCAAAGCGAAGGGACAGAGCGACGAGCCAGCAACGACAGCCGAAAGACGGGAAGGGAGACGGACAGGACACGAGAGACGGCGGGCCGACCAACACGGGAGGGGAAGCAGGGAGACACCACACCGCGTGGGAAAAGTAAGAAACAAGGAGGGAAGGGAGGAGGAAAGCAGCCGAGGACGGAGGCGGGGAACCAGGCACACTTTTCGGCGTCGCGGCCCCGCGCGCGGCGACGGGGCGTAGAAAGTCGAGCGCAGGCAGCGGAGCGCGCGCGTCTATGCCCGGTCGAGCTCTCAGAAACCGCTTCGGGTCTCGCAGCCGGCAGCAGCCATGAACATCCCAGCCTGGATGGCGGAGAGGGGCGATGCACAGACGGAACAAGGACGAAGGTGAAAGGTGACATCAGCCAAAAGGAGCTGGAAGGCGGGGAGAGCGAATTAGCCAGTGCGGGGAGGGAATGCGGCAAAGCGACGGCGGAGAACGAGCTGAAGGCGGCAGAGCTGCGAAAAAGTCGCAAGCCGCGACAGCCAGCGGAGCCGGGCGGCGCGCCGGAAACGGCAGCGGCCCAGGGGCGCCCCCTGAGGGAGCGGCCCGAACTGGCCCCCCCAGAGAAAGGGGGTGGCACGGCATGGAGTGGAGAAGGTGAGAAGGAGCGCAGAAGGAAGCGGAGGCGGAGGAAGGCAGAGAGCGGCGAAGCGGTCCAGGACCACGGCAAACAGGGGCGGGACCGCGGCGGCAGCACAAGGGCTGCGGCGGGGAGGCACACCTGCGGAGGGACCGAGGAGGCCGCGCCGACCCAGGCAAGGAGGCAGCATGCGGCCGAAGCACTGCGGATCCAGGGAGGAGCACAGAGAGCGCGCATGGGCGCCCCTCTCGGGGCAGAACTGGCCGTTGCGAAGGGCGAGGTCCAAAACTGAAACAGTGGAGGGGCCGGTTCACCGCCACCTAACGCCCCAATCATTCCAGCAGGGGCAGTGGCCCGTCCTGCGAGGGCAAAGGCAACGAGAGGGTCCCCAGGAGGGCCCCAGCAGGTACCTCCAGAGGCTGGCGCGCACTGGGGGCCAAGGCGTCCTGGCTAGGCCGAGTGGGGCACAACAATTGGGCGGTGACCCAACGCTGGCAAACCGTCTGCCTTAGCTCACGCTGCCTCCGTGGCAGAGAACGCCGGCGCACACGAAGGCAAGGGGCCGCAGCGGGAGCCGCCGCCACTCCCGCGAATGGCGCTGGCAATCGAAGGCGGGGCAGGTCCCTCGTCGGACGCCGCGCCCTCTGCGGGGGGGGGGGGGGGGGGGGCACGTGGGGGCGAGGCGCCAGCCAGCAGGGCAAAGCCGAGGGAAGCGAGGAAACTCTCCAGGCCAGCACCAGAGTAGGCGCGCGGCAGCGGACAGGTGGCACCGTCGATGTTTGGCCCGCCCTTGGGCCGGCATCCTGCCCACGCGCTCCACTCGAGTGGCCAGCAGGGGCGGCGCCGCGGCAATGAGGCGCGATTTCTGTTGCAAGGAGACGCTGCATCTGGGCGTCCTCAGCACCGCCCGCAGATCCCAAGGAGGTGCCCGGCCCGTCCGCGGCAAGGCGCACGCGGGAGGGGCAGGACGGAGCGCGCGGAGACAAGCTGGCGCGGGGGCCGCAGCAGACACGGCTCGGGGGATGGCCAGAGGAGGGCCAGGCGCGGGGAGCGAAAGTGGTGCCAGAGCGACATCTGGGTCGACCCCCTTGCCCGCAGCCAGGGCGACCCAAGGCAAGCCCTCAGGGCCAGGGGGGAGGGAGGCAGCGGTGGCGGGAGCAGGGGGCCACGGGACAGCGACGCGTTCGAGGCGGAGGCGCCGCGGTCACAGCAGGCCCGACGAGCCCACGCAAACTGGGAGGTGGGCCTCCAGCCAGTGGAAAGAACACGCGAGGGACAGGAAGAGCCGTCGCCGAGAGCGGCAGCGGAGCACAATGGGGTGCGGGAGCCGCGGGTGGATCGCCCCTCGCGCCCTGGGCGCAGGGGCCGGCCACAGGGCCGATGGCGCCGCGGCCGCGGCCAACCAATGCGCCCCCCCGGTACCGGAGCGGTTTCGTCGGGAGCACGCGGCCGCGAAGCGGCGAGCGCCAGAGGACCTGCTGCGGGAAGCCGGCGCTGGAGACGCGCTGCCAGCGCGAGTGGCCGCGCCAGAGTAGGCCTCCTGGCGCCGAGGAGCTCCGCCGCAGGGGCCCGTTTCTCCTCGCGGCCCTTGCGGCGCCAACCCTGAAACCGCCATCTTTTTTTGGCCTCCGCTGCGGCGGCCACAGGCCGGACGCCCGCCGCGCGCCCTCGCCGCGCGCGCCCGGTCCGCGGACCCCCGCGGCGCCCCGGCTCACCCCCCCCCAGAGAGAAGTGGGCGAGGCGGAGCGCAGGGTGCCTCCGTCTAGGGTCGGGTCTTTCACCGCCCTTCGTAAGGCTCCCCTTGAGAAAGAAGAGAGCTCGCAGCCCACGCCGACCCACCCGCCCTAAGGCGCCCCTCGGCGACGGCGCCTGCCCTCGAATAGGAGGGCGGCCCCCCCAGCCAAATGGAGACGCTAGGGCGACGGCCCCGCGTGCGCGGCCAGCAGATAGAGAACAGGGCAAGAGAAGCAACAAGTGCAAGCAAAACAACAGGCACCACATGATGCAAACAGATGGATACAATGAGAGGACAACAAGCATGCAACATCGCACCGCTGCTCCCCTTCTCCGAGTGCATACCACGCAAGAGCGGCGACGAGACAAGGGACAACACTAAAACCAACGAGACGACGGAGAGGGCGACGACGACGACGACGACGACGACGACGACGACGACGACGACGACGACGACGACGACGACGACGCGACGACAGAGACAACAGCCCCCTCGCAGGTCAGCCGAAAACTGCCTGACAGAGGCGGGCACTGGACGACAGCCCCCCCCCCAGAGGTCAGACGGGAAGCGTGCTCCACCAAACGGACAGTCAGATCCAACGATCGCAAAGGGACGTCGTGGCATAGTTGCACTGCACACACACACACACAAGCCGAGAAGCACACCCACACACACATGCCGAGAAGCAAACCACAAGATAGAATGTGCGAGAGACGATACCGTCAAATCTAACGAGGTCAATGGGACCACAAAGGGCCGCATCACCACTGTGAGGCAGGAAAAGGACGTAACACGGGCCGCAGGGGCCGCAACACAACAGTGAGGCAGACACTTGCACGCAGTACGGGCCGCAGGGCCGCATCACGACAGTGAAGCAGGAACAACGCATGGACTTTTGCACGGAGCTGCACACCCTCACACACCTGCAGGCGAGGCCCCACGATGCGCACACGAACGAACGCACTGGAGAACGCTTCCAGCAGGCGAGGCCCCACGATGCGGGGGCCACCACGCGGACGTTCTGCGAAGTTGCAAATTTCTCGCACTGTCAGAGCAGGAAGATCGGTCAGCACCCCCGCCTTGTTGCCGGCGCCTTCGCCCCCCTGCGGCGAGAGAGCCCAGGGGACCCCGTCGCGCTGCCGGCGCCCGCGAAGGATGCCGGCGGGCTTGGGGACCTGTGGTCTGGGGCCCTGGGGCCCTGGAGCGCACGAGCGACCCCTACGCCTTCAAGGCCCAAGCACCACGACCAGCACCACCACGGCGACCACCACCACGACGCGTGCGTCCACGGCCAGGAGGACCACCACGAACACCGCGACCGGCACCACCACGACCACGGCCAGCACGACCACGGCCAGTACGACCAGCACCACCACCACCACGACCAGCACGACCACGGCCAGAGGACCACCACGACCACCACCACCACCACCACCACGACCACGACCACGGCCAGCACCACCACGGCGACCAGCAACACCAGCGCGGGGGGCGAAAGCAGCGACGCCAGCGCCGCCCCGAGGCCGGGCGCGAACGATGCTGAGGGCGGCGGCGGCGGCGCCGGCTTGCGGCGGCGGCGACAGGCTCGGCGGCGCGGCGCCGCGACGAGCGGCCGGCCGGCGGCTAGCGGCGATGGGCCTGGCGCCGCGGCCCGAGGCGCAGGCTGGCGGCGGCGGCTGGCGGCGGCTGGCCAAACCCGCCCGGGCGCTCCCGGGGCGCCGCAGGGCCAGCAGCAGCTGAGCGGGCGGCCCCAGGCGGCGGGAACGGCCCGCCCGCGGCGGCAAGGCGGCTAGCTGTCGGGAGGTTCGGGGTTGCCCTGGCTTCGGCCGAAAACCTCCCGCTCCTTTGGAGCGTGCCCCCGCCCCGCACTCCCCGCGGGCGCGCGTGGGGTCCGCACTGGCCGCAAGGGGGCGCGGCAGCCTGGGGGTAAGGAAGAGGCGGGGGGAGGGGGTGGGGGGGGGGAGAACAAAAAACTCACAACAACAAAAAAAAAAAAAAAAAAAAAAAAAAAACACTTGCAGACACTGGGGCTGCCAAGACGGCCTGGATGCAGGAGCGGGCAGAAACGGTCGCCGATGACCCGGGAGATGTGGTCATCTGGCTCTGTCTCGCCCCAGACCCAAGACGAAACGCCTTCCGTCTGCCAGGGTCGCCCACTGCCCACGTTTATTCGAGCCCGGCACGCACATCACCTGGCGAACGACGGCGTCGAAGCATCAACGATCGCGGTCCGGAAATCGGCCAGGTCGTCGCTGAGCGCGCCAGCGGGCGGAAGCGCCTTCCCTGCAGGGTCTGCCTCCAGCGCGGCAGGGGGCGGCGAGGCCGAGGAGCACTCGGCGCACTCCTCCGCGCGGCCCACCCCAAGGAGGCACTGGGCAAGCTCGGTGAGGCCGCGAGCGGCTGGGAGAGCACGGCGAGTGCCGGCGGAAAGCAGGGGAGGCCAGCAGGCGACGAGCCAGGTCGCCAGGTGGGTCAGCATCGCAGAGGCGGCAGGGGCAGGTCCTGTCCATGAGGAACCCCGTAGGGCACCTCGACGCAGCGCGCCCTGTCTTCCTGGCAGCGCGCTCGCCTGCTCCCCGCAGACGGGTGGGGATCACACGCTTGTGGGCGTAAGCGCCGGCGGCCCGATTGTTTGCGCAGAGGTGGGAAACCAGGCAGCACAGGAGGCGAACTGTTGGTGGGCAGGAAAGAAGTTACCTGCGTCGCGCCCGGGCAAAGGCTCTAGGCAAGCTGTGGATCCATCTCGCAGTCGACAGCGCTGTTGGGAAAGGGAGCCGCGCGGGGTCGAGCGGGCGAGGGCGCAACCGGAGGACACGAGCGAGGAGGGGAAGAAAAAGGCGGAGATCTTGAAGCCAGCGACACAAATCTTCGCAAGACTCCGCGCAGCAGATTGAAGGCAGCGCCGGCGGACATTAAAACCTCGGACCGGTGCGAGGCGGGTGCAGAGTTGGTTCGGCCATCCTCGGGCGCCTTCTTTGGCTGGGCGGCGCAGCCCCGAGCGCGTCGCGGAGGGGAGCGCAGATGAACGCGACAGGGCTGGCAGGCTCGGTCGGCTGGCTCAAGCGCCGCCAGGCAAGCCCAAGCGCCCCCAGGCGCGCCCACACGCCCCGCGCGAGCCGCAGCGTCCCCAGAGTGGCCCGACGAGCACTCCGCGCGAGGTGGCGCGAGCGGGCCGCACGAAATTGGGCCAGGAGACAAATCAAATTAGAAAGAGAGACTGGGTATTGGGAGCCGCTTTTGTGGAGCCACTGACATTTTGCCGGGTTTGCCGGCTCTTGTGGTTGCCAAAATGACTAGCAGCGTCGGCAGGCCCCACATCCAAGCCCAAGCGCTCCCAGGCGCTCCTGGGCGCGCCTGCAAGCTCCGTGCGAGCCGGAGCGCCCCCGGAGCGGCCCAACTAGCACTCCGCGAAAGCTGGCACGAGCGGGAGTGGCTCCGGAGAGACCCGACCAGCATTCTGCGCGAGCCGGCGCAAGCAGGAGCCACTGCGCGAGCCGGCGCAAGCAGGAGCACGAGCGCGAGCAGCTCCGCAGCGGCCCAAGAAGCATTCCGCGCGAGCCTGCGCGAGCGGAAGCGCTTTCGAAGTGGCCCGACAAATATCCCGTGCGAGCCGGCACGAGCAGGAGCAGCTCTGGGGCGGCCCAACAAGCATTCGGAGACGCTAGCGCGAGCGGGAGCGCCTCCGCAGTGGCCTGACAGGCTCTCCGAGCGAGCCGGCGCGAGCGAAAGCGGCTCCGGAGCGGCCTGACCGGCATTCCGTGCGAGCCGGCACAAGCGGGAGCGGCTCCGGAGCGGCCCGACGGAAGCGGCTCGGCAACGGCCCGACCGACAAGAATCCCGCGCGAGAGGCCCGACAAGCATTCCGTGCGAGCCTGCACGAGCGGGCGCGTTTCCGAGCGGCCCGACAGAAGCGCTCCGCGCAAGCCGGCATCGGCAGTTCCGA
Organism: Prorocentrum cordatum; assembly: GCA_963575745.1. Classification (NCBI taxonomy): domain Eukaryota; class Dinophyceae; order Prorocentrales; family Prorocentraceae; genus Prorocentrum; species Prorocentrum cordatum. Next base: position 110,592 of record CAUYUJ010017380.1, on the reverse strand, counting down.
AATCTTGCCGCAGGTAGCGCGAGCGGGCCGCACAGAAGTGGGCCCGGGGGACGCGCCCGAGCACAAAACCACATCAAATCAGAAAGACCACGTGCATTTGGAATCGGTTTTGTGGAGCTACTGACACAGTGCCGGTATGGCCAGACTACACCAGATTTGCGAGAATCGAGCGCAGCGTTGCCGAGGAGTGAGGCCGAAGGGCCGTTGAAGCAGCGAACGCGCACAAGACAGGCAGCGGAGCCGCGCCAAGCTGCAGAATCGTGCGCACGAGGAGGCGGCGGCGCAAGCGCAGGCGGGGAGCGCTGCCTCGGTGGCGGGGCCCTCTGGCCCAGGAGGGCAGGAGGAGAAGGGCTGGAGGGCCGCTGGAAGTCCTGGGGCCGCCCTCGCCACTGGCCACATTCGAAAAGCCAGCGTCGGAGGGGCGAGCCAATTATAGCCAGGGCGCGACCAAGCTCGTCAGCCTGCGCCGCAACCCGCCACCGCAGTCGGCCAAGGAGGGGAAACGAAGGAGGCAAGGTCGCACGCAGTGCGACATCTCGAGGATGACGACTTCGAGGCCGAACGGCACCAGGGTGGCGAGCTGTCCCTGGAAGTTCAGTTTTGCTTGTTTTCTTTTGTTGTTGTTGTTTTCAAGGGAGGGGGGTCCCTCTTGTCTCCCATCAAAGTAAACGAAAAGTCCGTCAGTCAGTCCGCCAGTCCATCAGTCCATCAGTCAGTCAGTCCGTCCGTCCGTCCGCCCATCCGTCCGTCCGCCCGTCCGTCCTTCAGTCAGTCAGCCAGTCAGTACCAGTCCCCCACGCGCCCGGACCTACGCCCAGCCAGCGGCGGTGAAGGCCTCCCAGCGCCTGCGTCGCTGCCGCTCCCTCCGCGGCGTCGGCCACGCCCCTCCACGGCACTGGCGGCCCGAGCGGGAGCTGAGCTGAAGCTGCGCGCTGTCCTTCTGAGGGCGACACGGACGTTGTCCAAAACGGCCACGTGTGAAGGGGGTCCTGGAAGGAGAGCCTCGGGCGAAAGGCCGGCTTGTTCCAGCAGGAGGGCGCGGCATCCAATCCCACCCCTCGCCCCCCGTAGCTGCGCAAAGCGGCGGCCCCCTCTAGCGCGAGGCCAAGGGGGTCAGAGTCGCCCAGCCTGCCCGCGAACACAAGGGAGGACTCCCCCTTGCCCTCCGCGACAGAGGACGTGCGGACCAGGGCTGCCAACCTGCCCGCGGGAAAGAGAGGAATGACGACATCCACGGTCTCGTCGGGTCCTCGGCCAAGTTAGCGACCACCACGCATCAAGGACCCCGCTGCTTAGCACGGGGGTCCCAGCGGAAGGGCGGTGGGGGTGGGAGAACGGGCGCGGAGGGCAGCGAGAGAGCGGGCGGCGAGAGTCGGGCCCCTGCACGCGGAACAACCGAAACTGAAACGCGGAGTGGAGAGAGCAGGCCTGGCACGCGTTGACGCGGCACGCGTCGCGACCGCGATCCACGAGCTCGGGGGGCAGCGGGGCGCGCAGAGGGGCGGCCACAGCAGCAGCGGGCGAGCGACAGTCGCCTGGGGACCACGAGTAGGAAGCAGCACCCCTGGAGCCACGCCCGAAGGGGTTCTCCACGTCGCGCCTGCCAGTCGGGTCAATAGGGTCGGCGCCCAGCAACTAGGCGGGCTCGGTTGCCGCGTCGCAACTCAGCTCGAGAAAAGTGCCTCGACGCCCGCGCAGGAGAACCCAGAACCGGCAATGAGCGGCGGAAACGCAAGGGGGCTGGGCCAGCGCCGGCGGACGCCCACGGCTCGCGGCCAGGAGCGTTGGAGACGGCGTCGTCTGCCGCGACGGCGGGCGCGAGGACAGGCGAGCCGAGGGGATGAAGGAAACTGTCGGCGTCGCGCGCGCGGCCCGAACGCTTCGTCGGCCACTCTTGCTAGCGTGTTGTACGATCCTCTTGGCGTTCTCCCCACGCCAGATGCGCTGGCGCTCTGCTGCCGGGAGGTCGCAGGCGAAAGTGACGGCCTCTGGCGTGACCGCGCCTCCCCGCCAGGCGGTGGGTTCGCGTCCAAGTGCGTAAACAGCTGGACGCACTTGCGGGCCCGATCCCCCTAAGGACGTTCTATTGGGAGGCGTCGAGGCGCAACCTGGCCGGGGAAGAAGGCCGAGCAGACCTCCATTCCAAAAAAAAAAACAAGTGTCATGGAGGGGGCGGTCGCCCAGCCCGGGCGGCAGGGGGCCGCTCCACCCGGAGGTAGCAGTGCGATGCGCCGAGCGAGGGGGGCGACAAGGACAGCGAGATGCACGCGTGGTTCGCGGGGCCGGACCTGGAGCGCCACAGCCATAGGTCGAGGCGGCAGGCAGACCAGGGCAATTCCCAGAGCGTCCACTGCAGGTCGGCACGTCGAGGAGCGCGGAGCCCTCGGGGCCCCCAGCCAGCCAGGGCCCTCAGGGGTCCGCTGCCTAAGACGAACGTGGAGGGCGATGTCTGGGCTCAAAGCGAAAGCGCGGCCGCCACGTTGTCCACCCGCCAGACGGGCAGCAGGCTCTCGCCGTACTCGCGGATGTTGCATTCCCGGCATTGCAGAAGCTGAGGGGAGCGCGCACACACGCACACACACACACACACACAACCCACACACAACCCACACACACACACACACACACACACACACACACACACACACACACACACAACCCGCACACACACACACACACACACACACACACACACACACACACACACACACACGCACACACACACACACACACACACACATACACACACACACACACACACACACACACACACACACACACACACACACACACACACACACACACACACACACACACACACACACACACACACACACACACACACACACACACACACACGCACACACACACGGCTCTAACGCAAGAACTAACTCACGAACTAATCAACTAACCAACCAACCAACCAACTAGCTGGAAAAGTAAAAAGAAGGAGAAAAAGACTAACGCACTAATTGACTGACTGACTGACCAAAACAACTGCCCACGGGGAGAGCCAGGAGCACGCTTGGAGCGGTTTGCCCGCATCCGGAAAAAAAGGTTACCACAACCAGCGCGAGACTTGCTGCCCGAAGTCCTCTTGACTGTAGATGCGCCACCCGCTTGGCACAAGGGGCGATGGGGATGGCGCACGAAGCTCGCGACCGGCCACTGGTCTGACTGCACACAACGCGTGGGCAACAAAAACCCAAGGAAGAGGTGGTTGTTTGGTCGGCAAGACAAAAAATCAAGCACGCACGAGCTCACCATGTTTGTCTCGGTCTTCCACCACATAGACAAGCGACAGGCGGGCTGAAGTCCAAGACGTTTGTAGCACAGGGCGGCGCTGTTGCGATGGTTTGAATTTGCTTTACCTAGGGAGGGCGGCGGGTTTCGTTGACATGCCAAAGAGACGCTCAGCATGTCACACCATTTTGCGGCATGGACCGTCACGCCCCCGACACAAAGACCAAAGGGGGCAAACGAAATCCAGGCATTGCGCCGGCTGCGGTAGCGTTCGCACGCGTGCACAGGCGACCGCACTCCCAGCTCGGAACTAACGGCGACGAAACAAGGCGAAACCTTGACTTCCTGCGTCCTTGCTGGTGCGCTCGCTTGTGCTCGCAACTCCAGAAACCAGAAGGCAAAGAGACAGGATGCGCAAGCAACAATCGTACCGAACTCCACTGCACGATCGCCACAGCGCCGTGACGAGTGGAAGTCCGAGCGGAAAACTTGCCAGGCGAGCCTAAATCAGATTGAATGGGGAGCCGCGGGCGCACGAGAAACGTAAGAGACCCAGACTGAAACAACACGAAACCCGCCAAGACCAGATAAAACCAAGCGCTCAGTGAATCCCACCAGCCCTCGGGGCGCGGGTCGATTATGCTAACAAGTAGTGTAAGTCCTGTCTTCCCCTTCGGGTAAGAGGTTGCCTCCGCTCCTTGTGCATAAACACCCTCTCGCCCGCCCGACAAAGCAAAGTGCAGTGCCGACATCCCGCCCCCACCATCAGAAGACAATACAGCATGCACTCTGCGCCACAATATGGATCATGCTCCTGCGCCCCGCGATCGCTTTGCATGACCAAGGGAGGAGCGGGGGCAACTGTATTGCCTGATGCGTGCAGGCCCACCATCCCTGTCAGAAACCAATGGGGCGCGCACGGTGCGGCAAAATGATGGACCAGGCGCGGGCGCCCCGGGATGATGGGGGTGCCCTGGCACGCGCGGCGCACCTCGCGGGTGTCACGCTCCTGGCTGGCGTATGCATCGATTCCACATGTTCGTCGATGGCGGCCCCTGTCCATGCTGAGACTCGGCTGCTACTTATGTGCTGGGACGGCGGGTGCGAGTAAGAAAGACGGCTTGCGACTTATGGCTGCCTTGACCACTGCTCCTTAATAATCCCACCAGCCCGTCAGGGCGTGAGTGGTTTAGAACGTGTCCTCTTTCAACCCCATTATTCCCCTTCGAGAAGCGGTTTACCCTTCCCGCTACCCCCTACCCCTGGACCTCGACAGGTGGGGCGGCGGATGGTTAGAGCGTCCAAAATGGCTTCGGCGAGCGGGCCGAAATCATTGATTTAACACAGGATTCGGCCACAGGTTGGCATCCTGGGAGGGGGCCGATCAAGTAGCACCAATTCTTTGATCGATCACCTCCAAGATGGCCCTCGAGCCTCCCTACGGGGCCGCGAAGCGCTGTGTTGGGTCGGAGAGGCGCATGCGAACGCCGCCGCTGGGGCCTTCGGAGTGAGTACCCCAAGAGGCCCCGAGAGGCCCCCAGGATGCCCCCAAAATGCCCCCACAAGGCTGGATGCTCCGAGAGGCTGTCCCGAGGAACCCAAAACGCTTCAAGAGGTCCCCGAGGCCCCTTTTCAAACGTGCGCTGGCCTCGATCAGGCCAACATCCACATTCTTAGGCAACTCAGTGCTTCGGTGGAGCGTTATCCAGGTGTTATGCTGGCAAGTGCTGACTGGAACATGGAGCCCTTGACCATTGAGGAGAGCGGCTTCACGCGAAAGGCAGGTCTCATAGGCGTGGCTCCTGTGCGCATGTCCAGCTGTGCTTGACCAGCTACGTACGACATCTTGGAATGAGTAATGCGACAAGGCATTGGAAGGATCGGCGAAAAAGATGCATAAGATTGCCAGGCTCTAGCAGCACTGGTGTCCTGCCGTGGTCGAGAAGGCACCAGGCATTTTCTCAAGCAGCCCAGATGCGGTATCGAATGCTGAGGTCGAGGCGCTGAAGGCTCAGTGGCAGGCTACAGTTCGACCACCGATTGCTGAAGTACCAGATCGTGATTGTTTCTCGAGAGCCACCGTTGAAGAGATTCAACATGCATCACGAAGTTGTTCAAGTTTTGCGACTTCCACGTTGGATGGGTTTCACCCGAAACACATGTCGTTCTTTTGGGACGCTGGCGTGTTCACCCTGAGTATGATGTACGAGGCGGTGAAAAACTTGGCTTGTTCCCGAGGCATGTTGTGTGGATGGTGTCCCCGCTCATTGATAAGCCAGCTGGTGGGCATCGTGCTATCCTGCTGCTGGCTAGTTTCGTGAGAGTGTGGAAGCGGCTGCGACGCCCGCAGTTGGACCCCTTGTTTGCGTCTACCGAACGTGCATACTGGGCCTTCGGCGCTGGCAAGAGCACTGAATCGTGTGTGTAGGCCCAGGCTGCAGTTTCGGAGGTGGCATCGTCACAGGAGCAAGTCTTTATGGGGGTCCAGTGGGATGGCATGAACTACTACGAGTCGTTTGATGTGGGACTATTGGGATCTCGAGCGTATCAGTGGACTATCTCAGGAGTTATTGTCAAAAAGATGCTGAACATGTGGCGTGCTCCTCGTTTGGCCAGATTGGGAATGTCCTTCCACCCCATCGCGCCGTTCGCTACCGGTGGCCTCCCAGCAGGCGACATATCTAATGATGCGTTCGTCAAAGTGTATGCCATCGGTGCTTTCGACAGCTTCATGAGTAGGTGGAAGGAGCCGTCCATTCGTCTATCCTCGTACGTCGATGACGACACGATCATGGCTGTAGGGGATAGGCATACCCTACTGCGGGTAGTCCAAGACGCTGCAGCTGATTTCCAAGATACGTTCAAGAAAGAGCTTCGAGCCCAGATTTCGGAGCCTAAAGCCATTACGATCGCGAGCACGCAGTCGTTAGCAGCAGCATCAGCTGCAGAGTTACGTCGTCGCGGTCTCCCAACTGGCTCGGTCACTAGCGCTGCGCTCAACCTCGGGGTCGCCTTCGCCCCTGGACAGGCTAGGGCGGTACCTAAGGCGCTTCACAAACGACGCGAACGTTTTTGGGCTGTCAAGCTTCGTCATTGTCGAGTGATTCGTGTTCGTAAATGGATGCCCCACGGAAAGCACGGAATGGGCAGTATTCATTCAGATGGTTGAAGCCAACACTGGCATATGGCAGTGCAGTACTGGGTATGCCAGACTGAAAGCTTAGGCGGGCTCTTGCTGCCCTTTTGAGTTTTCGCGCAGGGGAGCCTCGCTCGTGTCGAGGTGTGTAGCGCATGGAGACCCCATGGCTGATGCGAGCGTGGTACCTGCTATGCAGTGGGCGAGAGCTGTGTGAAAGGCGGCAGTGGAACCCGAGCGCGCGCTGTTCACTGTCCAGGAGCTTGCATGGATGTATGCGGTTGTCGAGGGGATGTTCGATAGGCACGACACGTGGAGAAAATCAAAGGGCCTCAGTACTCGTATGATGCTCTGCTGGCACCGTATCGGTTGGGAGTGTAAGAACGTGATTGAGTGGATTGGCGATCGAGGAATGAAACTATCTCTAGTGTACACGTCTCCCACCATGATCAAGACTCTGCTGCGCGATGGCGTGCAAGATAAGCATGAGCGTGGCATGTACATGTTGGTCAGTGACATGGACGTGTGGAGTGATAAGCGTGTGTGTGTGTGTGCTGAACTTGCTCGTAGCTTTGTTTGCACGGGTAAGAAGTTTACGCCTGGGCAGAGGTATGCTATAGCCTCATGCCTTACCAAGGACGCTTTTTCAGAACGATAGGCTCCGTAACACGGGGTAAGACGTTGGGCCACACTGCCCGCCGTGTGGGGCACAGGACAGCCTGCATCACAGACTCGGGTGCTGTCAGTGCCCTGGGGGGCGGGAAGCGAGGGAGAGAGCGGCCCCGGAGGAAGTGGTACGAGAGGCGGCCGAGGCCGGCCCGGATGATCTGCGTTGGACTCGCCTTGTCGTCGTGCACCCCTCATGCGCCCTCCCTTCTCCCGCAGGCAGGCTCTACCCTGAGTTGTTGGATCCCCGCGGGCGGCCCTTGACCCAGGTGTCGGTTCTCGAGGGTGGTTCGGACGTCGTCGTTGATGGGTCGTGCACCCGCTCGTCGAGTCGGGAAATGTCAAGGGCTGCCTATACGGGAGCTTTTCTTGCCCCAGGCTCGGAGGTCGTGGCGCGTTTCCATGGGCCAGTGTGGCCCAGCTTGCCACAGACACCCCAAGCTGGAGAACAGATGGCTGTGTGTGCCCTTGTGTGTGTTTTTTTTTAGCGCCGCGACAGATAGTACGATATGTTATGTTTCTTCCTTCCCTTGCCGACCGCGCGCAACAACGTGGCACAGGCGAGGACGACAGAAACGGCGTCAGATGAGACTACTGGTGGCGCTAAACGCAGCGGCAGAGAGACTCAGCAGCCATCACAGCTCGATGTCACACAACAGAGACGTGACGAGTTGGCAACACACACAGAGCGCACCTGGTCCCCAGCAAGCGGCGGATGTGGGTACGTGTGTGTTGGCCCTCCCAGGGCCTGCGAATGCTATCCGCATCGTCGCCACCGAAATGAAAGGTCCTAGGGCATGATTGGGGGCGGGGCGCGCGAAACGTCTGCAGGAGAAGGAAAGGGAGGGAGGAGGGCAACGACAAAACAAGCGACATTATCATGTACTTCTATACTAACAATAATGAGAGAGAGAGAGAGAGAGAGAGCGAGCGCCATGAACGTTAAAATTTGCGTTGGCAGTACATAATGTACAAGCTGCGATCACATTGCTATATGCGTGCAAAAATTACGTGCCGCGCGACGCCAAATACTGGCGTTCCCTTGCCATCGTTGACAAAATCTGTCAGCATCGCCGGCTGCCTTGCAAGCCATGGCGTATACATTGCGCTTCCACGTGTTCTTCGGCCGGCTGCGCTTTCGGCGACCTCCCAAGCGGGAAAATGAGAATGACCCGGGGGCGAAAATGCAGCGTCGGACGGCGCTGTCGTCTGGCAATTGGGCCGCCTTACCCAGCAGCACAAGCTGCCAGTATGCTAAATGGCTGCTTAATTTCTGACAGCTGCACTGGGCCAAGACGGCATCATTCGAAACACGGCTAACGAACGAGTGCGCTAACAATAACAAAAAAATGTAATTAAAAGGATGAGGAGGAGGAACCTGCGAACCATGTCACTGAGGCCTTCAGACATAAACACACACACACACACATACTCACACTCACACTCACACACTCACACGCATCATGACATGCAGACCATGGTTGACACGAACCGCACCAAACAACCACACGAACTGGCACCAACTGGCAAGCGGCCCCCCTCTCTATTGGAGGGGCACAATGTGTCAGAGCTCTCCTTGCGGCGGATGTGGAGGCCGAGCAGTGCGGCCACGCTGTGCAGGAGCTCTCACGACTGGCGACATTGACAGCCTCACCTCCTGCCATGCCTCGCCAAAAGTCACAGATACCATCCTCCATGTCTCTGAAGCCTCCGGAACGAGTTCGCTTCCGCCGCCGCTGCGGACGAGGAATGTGTGCCCGCTGAAGCTGTCCATTGTGTGCCGAGCACCCTTCCCTAGCCCCGTTATGGGTACCAGTGGGTCGTGCCCGTCCTCACCGAGCCAAAACTCATCGAGCCAAAACACCTCGGCATCGACACCCAAGTCATTGACGAGATTCAGATCGACGCAACTGGAGCATGGCACCCACGTCGGAGGCTCGGCACCCAAAGCTTCGGCAAGCCGTTCCGCCAGCGGACTGAGCCTGTCAAGATACCTTGGCGGCAAGTACCCACCGGTTGACCGTGCCACCGTGACGGCTCCAGGAAGTGTGCCAGAAGAGCCCAAGCCCCTCACCCAATCCAGCAGCAATGCGACAGCCGCCTCGACCTCGCTGTCAGTGCTGTAGTGCACCGGTGCACCACACAGCAACTTCATCGCCGCCTGCATGTCGCCCTCCGTTACTCCGCCCTGGGCCATCAAGGACCGGCCCTTGGCCTCCTGTGCATCACAAGCGGAACGGGTAACGTCGTCAGCGTCGAGATTTCCGCAAGAGCATTCAACTAGCAACTCCAAGTCGGGCTCCTCCAGGCCAAGGAGCCTGCGCAATTCACTACATCCGGGGCTCTCTGTCGCGAACGTGTCGAGGTCAACGTCCAAGATGAAAGAGCTCGCCTCCAAGGACAATGCAACATCCTTCAAGGACTCGGCGGTGAAAGGGAATCACCTCCAATGCGAAACTCAGCGCCCCCGGCAGCGCCGCAACTTCCGCGGCGCTCCTCCGGAGTCTTTTTGGTGCAAAGCGCGCATCGGAGACGTAGGCTCCCGCAGTCTCGTCGAGAGCCAGCATGTACTCGAAGCGGCCGTAGTCGTGCTCCACCGCCCACGGCGGCCGCACCCACACGACGCGGTCGACAATGCCAAGGGCAAGCCCGGCGGTCACGAAGTCGTTGATCTGCACCCGAGCGGCGAGCTCCAGGCTCGAGGCCGAGGCATTGAGCTGCTTCGGCATCCCCATGTCCGAGTGGCTGTCGAAGTGGACCACCGTCGCAGGCGTGCGGAGGCGTCCCGTCCTCCGAGCCTCGCTCCAGCCGAAGAGGGCCTCGCCGTGCTGTTCAGCGGACCACATCGGGACCGACGCGACGGCGCCATGGCAACAAACGGCGAGCGCCATCCCGTAGAGCCTGCAGAGGAGCATGGCTCTCACAGAGGGGCTGCCTGCGAAAGCCCGAGCAGGTGCTTGAGCCAAAATGGCTACGGATGTGTGCCCTTGTGTGTGTTGATACGTAGTGGCATGTATGTGCGCTCTAAGGGCCTCGGCGTGGTTCGTCTCCACAACCAGACCCCAAAAGCAGCTGCGTGGCACGTCGAAGTACGCTGGCCTGAGGAGAGGTGTTCTGCAGTGTGAAGGTGCACGATATGTTGGCATGGCAAGGCACACCAAGGCACATCGCAGCGCTGAGGTCATTGATGCTGTGCCCGATGCTGAGCGTAGGATTGCAAATGGGAACTTCCTAGCTGACAAGTGTGCTAAGGAGGCTCTTTCCATGCACCCTCAGGGTGATCCCGATGTTTTGGCCGATGCTGAAACTCTGGTTGCCAAGGTCCGTGCCGTGGCCCTCGTGATGGGGGCTGTGCTGCCCCAGTTTCCTTTTGCCGCGTTTCCCGAAAAGCAGAGGATCCAGAAGCCTCGGCATACGGGTGCTGAGCGTTGGCACGAGTGGACGGCCGCACCTGGTGCGCCTGGCACATTCATGTCATGATTGCCACCAGCGTGCGTGTCATGCGTCAGGCGCTCGCCTCGAAATGTGTGGGTGTCCTGGGCGGCGGGCTAATTGCAAGTTTTCGAGTGAGCATGAGCATGGTCATGACTTGGTCTGTACTCGACTGTCGTCAGGACCCTCTCTTGTTTTTTGCCGCCGCTGTGGAGCGTATGGCACAAATCGCCGCAGTGGCCTTCTCGAGGAGCGTGGCCGTGGCCGTGCCATGCCGCCTCGCGGTGCCGTCTCGGCCGCAAGAGCAGGGGTGTGCATCCGCAGTCGAGTCGGGCGCCAGGCGGTGTGCTCCACATCTCAAGTGATGCGGACAGGGAGAGACTGCTGGTCTCCCAGCAGCCCCAGCAGGGCGCCGTCTGTCTGCGCCCGCCCGAGGTGGCCCTGAGGCAGCGGCTGGTCGCCTGTGAGGAGGAGGCTCGAGGTTGTTCAACTGCATATTCGTTGTATCCCCTTGGGAGAAGGAAACTCTTCCTCCCCCTCCTTCTCCTCCTCTTCTTCCTCCTCCTCCTCCTCCTCCGCCTCCTCCTCATCATCATCAGCATCATCCTCATCATCATCACCATCATCGTCATCAGCATCATCATCATCGTCATCATCATCATCATCACCATCATCATCGTCATCATCAGCATCATCATCAGCATCATCATCAGCATCATCATCATCAGCATCCTCTTATGGCTGCTCCTCCATCCTCCCCCTCTTGGGGTATGAAGGCTTCCCAGCCTTTGTTCCACTGCGTTCTCCCCCACATGCATGCTCAGGGCAACTCGCCTGGGCATCGTTTCTGGATGGGCTGGTGGGGTTACGCGAAGCGTCAAACTATACACCCCCTCCCCCATCCGACCTGCCGGGACCTTGACAACACCCTCCACCACCCCTTGCAAAATTACACCAGACGTACCCAACCCCTTCTCGGAGAAGGCTTCTCCACGCGAGGCGAACATGTGTATGAACGCTCCATGTGTCGCCAGATATGCATGATCAGGGCGTCCCTCATGTCCGCCGTGCCCCCCAGGAGCCTACGAAAATGGCGACCGTTGCGCACATCGTAGCCTCCCAGGGAACCGCGAGGTCTCGGCTGGATCCGCGCGGTCCCCGTTTCCGCTGGACGTCCCAGGAGCCCACAAAGTGGCGACAGTTGCGCAGTTCGCAGCATCCCAGGGAACAGCGAGGTCTCAAATGGGTGCGCGTGGCCCCTGACCCCGCTGGACTTTCCAGGAGCCAACGAAAGTGGAGACAGTTGAGCAGTTCGCTAACCCCCAGGAGGCCCACGAAAGCGGCGGCAGTTGCGCAGTTCGCGGCCACCTACATAGCAGCGAGATCTCGACTGGGTGTGCGCGGCCACGGGACGCCGCTGGACCTCTCATGAGCCCACGAATGTGGCCACTGTTGCGCAGTTCGCAGCCCCCCAGGGAGCGTCGAGGTCTCGGCTGGGTCCGCGTGGCCCCCAGCTACGCTGGACCTCCCAGGAGCCCACGAACGTGGCGACAAGTGCGCAGTTCGCAGTTCCACAGGGAGCTACGAGGTCTCGTGCTTCCCTGGAGCCCAAGAAAATTGCGACACTTACGCAGTTCGCAGCCACCGAGGGTACCGCGAGATCCCGACTGGATGCGCGTCCTCCCCTACTCCGCCGTGCCTCCCAGAAGCCCACGAAAGTGGCGACCGTTGCGCAGTTCGCAGCCACCCAAGGAGCTGAGAGGTCTCGGCTGGATGCGCGTCCTCTCAACATGTAAATATATATATATATATATATATATATATATATATGTATATAGAGAGAGATAGATAGATAGATAGATAGATAGATAGATAGATAGATAGATAGATAGATAGATAGATAGATAGATAGATAGATAGATCCCTCAACCCTCGATACCAGCCCTCTTCGAGCCCGATCGTACTCCATTCGGGTGAATATCGTCTTTGCCTGCCACGTGTAGTTTGCGCGGCCCCTAAAATAGGCAGAGGAGGGAGACAGGAGGAGACTGCAAGAAAGGGAGGAGGACACGAGAGCGGAGGGGCGCAAGGGCGAGGGGCAAAAAGCAAGATAGGTGCGCTATTACCATGTCTGACATCCGACCTCTCCCACCCATCCCTTCCCATTGCGCTGAATCCTTGTTTATCCACCAGCAGGCCCTAACTCGACTAAACCCAAAAATTACAACCCGTCGTGGGATGCGAAAGTAAAAAGGGCGCTGCACATTGGACGAAGCGGACGAGGAGAAGGAGAAGGTGAGGAGTAAGCAGGAGGATGAGCAGGACGACAAGGAAACAGGAGAAGGAGCAGCAGCAACGGGAGCAGGAGCAGCAGGAGGAGCAATGACGAGGAACGTAGCGGATCCGGAAATGTTGCCCGCGCCGGGACGAGAGCGCAAATCTGAAAAGTGTGAACAAGAAAGCCCCGATCCTGACATGTGGCCAACGCTGCGGCAGGAGTACCCTCCTAGCAGGACCGAGAACGGCCCGCTTGGACTGAACACCGGCGAAAGAAGTCTTGAAAGCCTGTGTGCGAGAAATAAAGATAGGGGGCGCCCCCGCACAACGAGAGGATAGTAGCCGAATTGTGAGAAGTGCCGAAGAGAACCTACTGCCTCGAACCGGCGTGTTGTCCCTTCTCCTGCTCGTTCGCGTCCTCCTCCTCCTCCTGCCCCTGCTTGTACCACTCTGGGCAGATGCTACACTGCACGCTTCTACACTTCCCTGCAGAAGACAACTCGTCTTGGCATTGCTTCAGGAACTCTTCCGCCTGTTTCCCGTCAGCGCTCATCGGCAGCGTTTCTGCATGGGCTGGTGGGGATGCGCGAAGCGTGCAGGATTGCCCAGTAGAACCTACTACCTCGGACCGACGTGTCATAACGAGGCCCAGCAAGCGTGTTTGCAAGCACGCATCTGGCTTGATTTTGGAATTCGCAGATTGTCGTTCACACTTGTTTGTCTAGAGGAAGGAGCATGTACACAGATCGCTGATGGCATGGACCTGACACGTTTGTAAGAATTGCGCCTTGCCCCCCCCGCAAAGATCCTGCGGCCACAGCCCACACACATAAGCGCATAAGGTATGATTCCGCGATTTGTTTTGACGCACGTGCCCCGCCACTTCCCCCATGCAAGTTGCTGCCCGCTCCCTTTCCCGCACCATACCCTTGCAGACCAGGCAGCGAGGAGAGCCTGCTGCGCAGGCGGCTTCTCTAGCAGGGCCGCCTCTACTTCGCCAAGCTGGCCCTGGAGCGATGGACGTTTTCAAGCGCTCGCGCGCATGCTTAGACACCTCATGTTGAGTGGTTACTCACTCCTGGTATCGGCAGATTGGTTGCGAAAGATGTACAACTGCTTGGCCTTGCCTGCGTACTGGCTCATTCAAAATTCAGGACGGGGAAATGCTTCATCCATAACATACTTCTGGCAGATTTGGTTGCCTGGGCAGCTCTGACAAGAGCGCACCTCTGAAAGCAAGGCGAGGCATCCCCAATCGAGAGGACAACAGCCAGCGGCCCTTGCTGAAGTGTAAAGCTCAAGACAGGCTCCTCCGCCCCGCCACTGGCAACGTACCGCTTCAGAACGTTGTCTTCAGCAGAGGATAACGCAGCATCAGCCTGGCCAAACCCTGCTGTCAGGACCCTCGTCGCATGATGCTCTGACAAATCAGGTCAAACAGAAGCAGTTGCTCTGATACACGCGCTCGCATCAACACGCGCAGCGACAATGCCATACGTTCTCGTGTCCCCGCCCTGCGCACGTCGCAAAGGTCTGCGCAAATGCCATCACATACGACCCGCACCATCTGCAAATTCTAAACTTAGGCCGGCTGGATTCCTGCGGTGACCCAGAATGGGATTGAGCTCAAAGGCATGCCAGGTTCAGGGAGTCTGTCCACTGAGGGTCCAGCAAAAGAGAAGAACCATCAGAAATTATCCTGGCGATGGACCCAACTATATGCAGTTACGAGTACCGCAAATCAGGTTGAACGAATGAGAGGGAACTCCGTAAGGGGCCACGAAACGTGTGAGAGGTGTGCCGCAATGGGTGCGGTGCCGCCATGCGAACGCAGCCACTGGGGCCCCCGGTGGAGCTCCCTATGGGGCCACGAAACGTGTGAGGGGTGTGCCGAAATGGGTGCGGTGCCGCCATGCGAACGCAGCCACTGGGGCCTTCGGTGGAGCTCCCTATGGAGCCAAGAAACGTGTGAGGGGTGTGCCGAAATGGGCGCGGTGCCGCCATGCGGACGCAGCCACTGGGGCCCTCGGTGGAGCTCCCTATGGGGCCAAGAAACGTGTGAGGGGTGTCCCGAAAAGGGCGCGGTGCCGCCATGCGAACGCAGCCACTGGAGCCCTCGGTGGAGCTCCCTATGGAGCCAAGAAACGTGTGAGGGGTGTGCCGAAATGGGCGCGGTACCGCCATGCGAACGCAGCCATTGGAGCCCTCGGTGGAGCTCCCTATGAGGCCACGAAACGTGTGAGGGGTGTGCCGAAATAAGTGCGGTGCCGCAATGCGAACGCAGCCACTGGGGCCCTCGGTGGAGCTCCCTATGGGGCCACGAACCGTGTGAGGGTGTGCCGCAATGGGCGCGGTGCCGCCATGCGAACGCAGCCACTCGAGCCCTCGGTGGGGCTCCCTATGGGGCCACGAAACGTGTGAGGGGTGCCGAAATGGGTGCGGTGCCGCCGTGCGAACGCAGCCACGGGGGCCATCCGTGGAGCTCCCTCAAGGGCCACGAAACGTGTGAGGGGTGTGCCGAAATGGGTGCGGTGCCGCCATGCGAACGCAGCCACTGGGGCCTTCGTAGAGCTTCCTACGGGGCCACGAAACGTGTGAGGGGTGTGCCGAAATGGGTGCGGTGCCGCCATGCGAACGCAGCCACTGGGGCCCTCGGTGGAGCTCCCTATGGGGCCACGAAACGTGTGCGGGGTGTGCCGAAATGGGCGCGGTGCCGCCATGCGAACGCAGCCACTGGAGCCCTCGGTGGAGCTCCTTATGGGGCCACGAAACGTGTGAGGGGTGTGCCGAAATGAATGCGGTGCCGCCATGCGAACGCAGCCACTGGGGCCTTCGTAGAGCTTCCTATGGGGCCACGAAACGTGTGAGGGGTGTGCCGAAATAAGTGCGGTGCCGCCATGCGAACGCAGCCACTGGGGCCTTCGGTGGAGCTCCCTATGGGGCCACGAAGCGTGTGAGGGGTGTACCGAATTGGGTGCGGTGCCGCCATGCGAACGCAGCCATTGGAGCCCTCGGTGGAGCCCCCTGTGGGGCCACGAAGCGTGTGAGGGGTGTGCCGAAATGGGTGCGGTGCCGCCATGCGAACGCAGCCGCTGGAGCCCTCGGTGGAGCTCCTTATGGGGCCACGAAACGTGTGAGGGGTGTGCCGAAGTGGGTGTGGCTGACGCGGAGGGGGAGGAGGGAGGAGGGGGCAGAGGGAGGAAGGAAGGAAGGAAGAAGTGAACGCGGGGCGCTGCCTCTTCAAAACGAGGACCCAACACCACAGGATGGTTGGGAACAAAAACAAAACAGCAAACACTCAAGCTGTCTGAGTTTCCAGATGCTGTTGCACATGCAGTCTGCAGATGCCATGTGCAAAACGAACCAACGTATACAAAGGCTCGGTCCCAATCGGACGTCCAATCACACGACTGTCCAGACCCCCCGAAGACCGAAGACGGCCCCGCAACGACTTCAAGAGGTCCTCGAGTCGTCTCGAACAGATATCCGAGAATGTCCTATGAAGGCTCAAATTGAAATATGTGCTCATCTTGAGCGCTATCAATCGTTTCGTGTTTCTCCTGGAGAGAATCCCAGGCGGGACCACTCCCCCTACTCGCCTGGCGTCTCGTTGCGTACACCCCCATCCCCCCCCCCTGGTCACGACCCCTCGTAAAAAGTATGCGGGCGAAGGCCCTCTCAGAAGTAGCCCCGAGCATCGCATCGCAGGTGGGGACGAGGAGGGGGCCAGCAGAAAGACAGCGGCGCAGATGGGGAAGAGAAAAGCTGACATGGGCACACTGGGGTGATGTTCTGTAGGGCGCGAGCCCCGTGCGGCGCCGTTTCGTGCCCATGTTTTCCCGAGTCTGTCTCCTCTCTTCTTGTCTCCGCTGTGCGTCGAATGCTTGCCTGCCTGGCCCAGGCTGGCCCGAGCCCTGGGCGCCGCCGTTTTGTGCCCATGTCCTTCCCTCGTAGTTCTCCCCTCTATGTCCTTGCCCACTTAGCCTGTGGCGGCCCGAGCCCCAAGCGCCGCCGTTTCTTACTCTCCTTTGGTTTCTCCCCTGTCATTGCACCCCAGCGTCGGCAATAAATTCTGTGTTTTCCGTAAGCTCTGGCACCGACGAGAAATGCTTCAAAAATCGTTTAAACCAAAATGGCTACCAGGAAAGGCTGGGCTGGGTATGCCGAAACGAAGGCGACGCCAACATGCGGACCCTGCCACTAGGGCCTGAAGTGGAGCTCCCAATACGGCCACGACACGTGTGACGAATGTGCCGAAACCGGCGTGGCGCCCACATGCGGACCCTGCCACTGTGGCCTTAGGTGGAGCTCCCCTTAGGGCCACGAAGCGTGTGAGGGGTGCACCGAAACGGCGATGACGTCCACGTGCGGACCCTAACACTGGGGCCTTCGGTGAAGCCCCCTGTGGAGCCACTAAACGTGTGAGGGATGTGCCGAAGCGGCGGTGACGCCCACATGCGGACCCTGCAACAAGAGCCTTCTGTGGACACTCATAAGGGGCCACGAAACGTGTGAGCGGAATGCCGACACGGACGTGACGCCCACATGCGCACCCCTTCCACTAGGGCATTAGGTGAGTATGCCGAAGCAGTGGTGCCGCACGTATGCGGACCCTGCCACTGGGGCCGTAGGTGGAGCGCCCTATGGGGCCACGAAGCGAGTGAGGGTTGTGCCAATGAAGACCACATGCGAACCCCTGCCACTGGGGCCGTAGGTGGAGCCCATTATGTGACCACGAAACGTGTGGGTGGTGTGCCAGAATTGGTGGTCGAGGGCCGATGATAATAATAACGATAATGATAATGATAATGCTAATGAAAATGAAAATGAAAATTAAAATGAAAATGAAAATGAAAATGAAAATGAAAATGAAAATGAAAATGAAAATGAAAATGATAATGATAATGAAAATGATAATGATAATGATAATGATAATGATAATGATAATGATAATGATAATGATAATGATAATGATAATGATAATGATAATGATAATGATAATGATAATGATAATGATAATGATAATGATAATGATAATGATAATGATAATGATAATGATAATGATAATGATAATGATAATGATAATGATAATGATAATGATAATGATAATGATAATGATAATGATAATGATAATGATAATGATAATGATAATGATAATGATAATGATAATGATAATGATAATGATAATGATAATGATAATGATAATGATAATGATAATGATAATGATAATGATAATGATAATAATGATAATGATAATGATAATAATGATAATGATAATGATAATGATAATGATAATGATAATGATAATGATAATGATAATGATAATGATAATGATAAT
>CAUYUJ010017380.1:0-87500 GCA_963575745.1 Prorocentrum cordatum | reverse complement strand
CCCACAATCCTCAGCACCGGAATATCATCACTATCATGGCCGTCATCGCCATCACCATCATCATCAGCACCATCATCATCAGCATCATCATAATCATCGTCGTCGTCGCCACCGTCACCGTCTTCATCGTCATCATCCTCATCATCAGACACCATCACCATCATCAGCATCAGCATCATCATCACCATCATCGTATTACCATCACCGTCACCATCATCATCAACAGCATAATTTGCATTATCATCATTAGCATCATCAACATCACAGCCTTCCAACCCAGAAGACACAAGGTGTCACACGTCACGACGTATGGTGCTCCATCGAACGTCGAGCACTCGCCACGCAGAATGCTGCGCTGGAACGGCGGCAGGACTTGCCTCAGGCAGCAAAATATCTACCAATGAGAGCTTGGAGGACGAAACAAACCCACCAGTGTCGACAAATACGCTAAGCCGACTCAACTGCGGCGACAGGTGTCCGCAGCGTCCATAGCCCTCTCCCAGAGAGAGCGTATCGTCAAACACATGCTGGGGAGAGACTGCTGAGGTCTCTTGGAAAAGGCTTCGCGAGGCGCCCGAATGTTTTGGGAATAACCCAGATGGACCCTGGACAAATACTAAGATAATCCCGAAGAGAGCCAGAAAAGACCCCGAACCACGCGAATAACGACACCCACTCTTGAACCCTGTAGGGTACAGGATCGAACCCCCCTGCAACAACTTTGGGGAATTATCCGGAACCCAAACCCCCGAGAGACACTCAAGACGTACTCCCGCAACCTGGGGTGAGTCACGAAACGGTCCCAGACTCGG
Organism: Prorocentrum cordatum; assembly: GCA_963575745.1. Lineage (NCBI taxonomy): Eukaryota > Dinophyceae > Prorocentrales > Prorocentraceae > Prorocentrum > Prorocentrum cordatum. The sequence continues at coordinate 86,688 of CAUYUJ010017380.1, read as the reverse complement.
CGGAGCTCGAAGCAAACATGGCCCCCGTATTTACTCTAAGTGGCAAGGAAAGTTCGAAACTGCACGCTCGCATCCCTGTGCGTATATGAGCATGTCCACGCACGCACACACATTTGTTAGTCGGCGGCGCAGAAGGACCACAGGCGCGGTCGGCAGGTAGAGGTGCCAATTGCGAACGAACAATGTCGAACGCGCCATGATGAAAGATCCCAGTCACAGCCACGCAGATTGGAGGTGGAAGACGTGAGGCACTGAAATGCCAAAGTGCATCGGCCAAAAAGCCCGAGTAATATAAGTTCGACGCGGGTAGTTTGAAGCGCAAGCAGGAGTCTGGTGCTCATTGAATCCTCAAAGAGACAGCAACAAGCAAGAACAACTATAAGACTGCCAAACCAGCCAACCTGGTGGCGGTGCATACACGCAGGGAAACTGCGCGACAAAGCAACGCCACCGACCTCGCAGCGAGCAAGAACGGATTGAGCGACCGCGCAACAAGGTGCATGAGGTCGGCGTGATGGACAATCACGCGGCCGAGACTGGCTTGGCCTTGCCCGAAAAAAAGCAGAGCCGAACGCGTGCGACCGCGAACAGCAGTCACGAAACGCAGCGGCGCACATGGATGGTGGACAAGGCGCGAGCACGGCCGAGCATGCAATGCCGACGCCAGCGTCAAAATGGCAGACCCAACCGCAACCAGAGCCGCGAAAGCTACTGGCGAGGCAGGCGACAGCAAAGCCAGGCAAGATAGGGCACACCATATACGCCCAAATAAGACTGCACGCATCACCTCACAGGTCACACCACTCCGACCAAGTGGCGACATGATGAAAGAGAAGACGAATCAAGCGAACCCGCCGGCGGGATACACAAACGCTCAAACAGAAGAGGACAGACCCCACCAGTGGGGACGACTCAGAAGGAGAGGAAAGGAGAGGGGTGGGGGGACGCAGCAAGAGCAAAAACAAAGGAGGAGCCCGGAACGACGACGACGGAAGATCCCGCGACACGGCCGACCACCGACCGACCGACGGCGGCGAGGACTGAGAGATCCCCGCGACGCAAAGGGAGAGGGGACCGACGAACCACTGCGGAGGAAAGCTGCCAGCAGAGCAAGCTGGCATACAGCTGAAGCCCAGCTAGAACAGCAAATTGCAGCAGCCCTACCTGCGAGGAGGAGGGAATGTTGTTTCATTTCTATACAATATATTATATAAAAATAGATTCATGTATATAGATATATATATATGTGTGTGTGTGTACTCATATACAAAAACAATGTAACTGTTTGATTAATCTGCATTTTAATACGAAACCAAAAAAATAAGACTCGACAAACAAAAACGCGGCCATGCCGGCCCGCACCCTATGTCCGGGCGCAAGCAGCAAGGCGGTAAGGCCGCCGCCAGCAAGGCGGTAAGGCACCGACCACGAAGTGTGCAAGGTGGAAACTGCCACGCGTACCCGCGAGGGGTACACACACATCTACACCACACACACACACACACACACACACAGTCACACACACACCATAGCCACACACACACACACACACAAACGCGCGCGAGTCTCATTCGGCAGCACACCTCGCCCAGCGGCACAGGCAGCCCTAGACGACCTGGACGCATCATCCCTCCCAGCCTGATCTTCGTGACACCCGCCCCAAACTCGAATCTGGTCTGGCGAAGCTCCTACAACAGCAAACAACGGCCCACAACTCCAGTGCCCTCCCACCCTCACGCACAATCCATTAACACAAGGTCACCTCACAGCAAGCCCCCCTCTGTCTAGGCCGCGGAAGAACACACCACTATTACGCGCCCCCCTTGGGGGCGCACGTCCTAAGGGAACACATTACACAAACACATCACTGCAGATCGGGCGGACGGCCAGAAATTCCCCACCACCGAGCGTGTAGTGTACGACATGCGAGTCTGATGGACCAGCACACGCATGGCTTGGGCGGTGCCGACCTCTGGCCGCAAACACATGCTTGAATCGGGAGCGCCGGCGGACGCACGCGCGCGGGTCGACACTGGCGGGTCGCGCCAGGCGCGGGGCGCACGGAGCGAGCGGAAAAGCAGAAAGTGGCCGAGGAGGAGACCCGACCGTCGACAGACGGCGGGCGCCCGGCGCGCAGGCGGCCCCAGGCATCGAAGACGACATGCACGGACACACGCACACACAAAGAGTCACGAGAGGACCACGCCGTCAGAAGTGGAAGACGGTCAGGACAGGCAACGAGGAGTAACGAGAGAGGGCCACGGCGGCATCGAAGAGCAGCGAGAGGACCACGCCGTCGAAGTGGAAGACGGTCAGGCGGCCACCGACACACACACACACACACACATAAACACACACGCACACATAAACACACACACACACACACCGACTGCCTAGGCACCCGAGCCGCTCGCAGGCAGAGCTCCGCCCAAGCATCCCCGCCTGTGCCGCGAGGCGCTCCCGGAGCGCCGCGCCCGGCTCCGCCTTCGGGGCCTGGCGAGCGCGAGCGCCGAGAGCGGTCCGCCGAGAGGGGGAGAGAGCACGACGGCAGCAACAGGAGATGCGGGCCTCGGAAAAAAAAATCAACGAACACTCATGCCACGTCCCTCTGCCAACGCCCCGCCCCCCAGCGATCAGATTCGGCAGTGGCTTTGGCGAGATGCACGCCGACCGCAGTCTTCCCCGCGCGTGCCAACTTTGCCTTTGAATCTGGGGGAGCGGGGGAGCATGTAGGCGTTTTAATTTCTGGGTTTGGACGTTTGGCCGAAGGTTGGGGTTGGAGGGTCTGGGTCTGGACTGGTGCTTCATCGATCTGCAGATACCAGTCGAACCAACAGACTGGGGACGAGGGACCCTGACCAGTCGCCAAAAGCAGCCGCCAAGAGCTGCCGAGATCTAGTCTACGAGGGGGGAAGATGGGGCGGGGGGGGCCCGCGCCCATCGGCGAAACTATATATATATATATACATATGTACATATATATGGATGCATATACATACATATATATATATACAGCCTGAAGTCCACGCAGCCCGCAACACGCCACGGGCTCAGCACCCTCACTGCCCGTGCGCTGGAGCAGGTGAGCCTGCCCGAGCCGCCGACCGGTGTGTGTGTGTGTGTGTGCAAATTATCGGCAAGCCTCACGCCACCCACGGCTGCGTCGAATCCCACCCAGGGCCGCAGCTGGGGCTGGGTAGGGGCAGCTCACGGGAGTTTGGACGCAGCGGCCATGAAAGCTTCCACGTACATCGCGGACCTCACCCTTCGGATATAAAATACGGCGAACCAGGAGATGCGCGCAGGACATCTCCGACCCGCTGAGCAACCAGATCGATTGTTACGCGTGTGAAGTAGAGAGCGAGACCAACTAGCCTGAAACCGGACGGCTATGTGAACCTGAGAGGGCCGCTACATGCTGCCACCCCATGGGGCCGCTTGGGCGCCAAACAAAGCGTTTTATTGTTCTGCCTCCTCGTGCAAGCGCTCTGGGGGACGGAGGGCCTTCAGCCTCCTGCCCTGGGGGGCTGGCTAGCGGTGGCCCGCGACTGGCCCAAGCGAGCTGCCCGTAAAGCTAGCACTAGCACACCTCACGTCACGAACCCCCCCTCTCCTCGCCCTCCGTATTATACAAAGTATACGGTCCGACCTGGGCCAAGACAACATCTTTCAAGAACAGGAAACCCTCCACCGGCAAACACACCCCATACCATGGGAGCACTCGGGGGTACCCTCCCCCAGGATGCACAGGAACAGTCAACGGGCACGAAGAACATGAGTGTACCCTCCCCGAAGCGACCTCGATCATATACCTCGGGCAGACTGTATGGCTCCGCCCTCTCCCCCCCGGAAGACCCGCTCCCCAGTGTATGTGGCGCGCCACGCGGCCGACCCAGCCTGCCCGCCGCGCGGGGCACGGTCGCCGAAGGTTTCGGACGCCTGGATCGCGTCCGTACAGCGGCGCGCAGCACCAACGAGGGCTGAGAGGAGAGCAGCAAGGACAAGAGAAAGGACGGAAGACGACGACCAGAAATGCCGCAGGCTTCGGACGCTCGGACCGCTTTCGTACGGCGGCGCGCAGCTCCAACCAGAGCTGAGAGGAAAACAGCAAATAGAAGGAGAAGGACGAGAAAGACGAGGAGGACGAGGACGAAAACGGGGACAGGGACCTCCTCCAAACACGGTCCACGCTGGAGGCGCTCCCCACCACCCCACGCCGCGCGTCGCGCGTGCGCCCGAGAATGCGTGCCGTGGCGGGGAGCTGCTGGTGTCTCGGCGTCGCGCCGGGGGGGGGGGGGGGAAGAGAGAGGGGGCAGGGCCTCTCAGCAGGCGGCGGGGCTCCTCGGGAGCCCTCCCTCGGCCTTCTGGGGGAGCCCCCCCCCCGAGCGGCCCTGGAGGTGGCCCGGGAGGCCCCTCTCGGGAGTCCGCGGGGGGGGCCTGCTGGGCCCTCGGAGGGGGCCCGCCCCCTCTGCCCTCCCCTCCCTGGCGCGCCGCGCCGCCCTCGAGGGCGCCGCCTCCCCAGTGCTCCACTGCAGGGCCGCGAGAGAGGGCGCGGGCTGGCGCCGCCGAGACCGAAAGCGTGCTCGTGGGCTCCGCCACGAGGCCGCGGGAGGGAGGCCCTCGAGCTGTGGCCCACGACAGCGGCGCCTCGACGTCAGCCAACCTGGACGAGCGCGTTCCTCTACAGGAGGAGGAGGAGGAGGAGGAGGAGGAGAAGGAGGAGGAGGAGGAAAAAAAAAGAGAGGAGGAGGAGAAGGGAAAACAAACCGAGGAGAAGGAAAAAGTAACTGCTCTCAGGTTGACGGGGATCCGCCGCGGGGGATTGACGGTCCATCGCGTCGAGGCAACAACGTGTGTCTTCGAGCGTTTACGGGTGGGCACCCCGCGAGCAGTGGAGCGCGCTCGCTCCCGCCCGAAAAGGGGGGGGGGCACGAGCCACCGGAGGCCACGAGCCAAGGCCCGGCACGATCGACGCCCGGGGGCTCCGCTGCAGGGCCCGGGGAGCCGCGAGGCGCGGAGGGGAAGCGGAGCGCGGCTGACGCGACGGAGTCCTGCGCCCTCCCCCCCCGGGTCACGGATCCCCGCACCGCTGGCTGCTCTCCAGAAGCGCTGCCGGGGGACTCCCACGGCGCGCTCGCCCCTCGGAGGGCCGACGTGGGCCTCGGGAGCCCTGCGGATGGCCATGGCATGCTGGGAGGCTCTGGGCGCCGGGGCGACTGGGGGAGCGGGGGAGCAGCATCCGAGAGGAAGCACGGTTGGCAGCAGATCCCAAACAGCCTATACCAGTGTCAAGCGGGTATCGCGCTGCACGTGCGGGAGGGAGACCCTGCGGGAGAGCGTGCGGGAGACCATCTCGGAGACCATGCGGGAGACCATGCGGGGAGACCCTAGAGGAAGACCCTTCGGGAAACAATCAGGTCACCGACTCCGGGGCAGGCAACGACCCCACACCCTGAGGACCATACGGGAGACCATGTGGGAGACCATGCGGTAGACCTTCGAGTCACTGATTCCTAGGCTGGCAACGGCCCCCCCGCCCTTCTCACGAAGCATACATAGAGCCATTACAGACAAGCTGCTTATCTAATTAATCCGCTCCAGAAGAAGCTGTGGGCTGCTTAGGCCACGGGACACTGTCATGAAGAACATACCCCGCCTGTTCACAACCAACTCCAGGTCGCGACACCATTGTACTGTCCAACGACCACACTAGAACCCATCAGATCGCGAACCAAACTCATACTTCCATGTCCTTCACTCCTTCACTAACTGAAGATACAAGCACCAGACGCAGTCGCATGCTGCATCGACGGGGATGAACACCTGCCTCGGACGCCAGGCGGCTCCTTTCCGAGGGCGAGCACATGCGCACGCAGCACATTCATTCACAGACTCACGCTCCCAAATAGCAAGTGGTATCTGCGTCGGTGCTCTAAGCTTGTTGTTAGAGGGGGTTCACAAGGTACCCTCCGATACCAGAATGGAAACCTCCAGCAACTCCCAGCACCACCACCACCGCCCCTCCGCTTCTTCCGCCGACTGGGCATCGAAGATTTGTCCCGAGGATGTTTACGATCCAGGGGTGCCTCAGGACAGGAGCACAAAGGCAAAATAAGCATCCCTCTCAGATTGTCGACTTTGAGCATGGTCGGCACGATCGTTTAAGTACGTGTCCAGCCGGCCTTTGTTCCACATGGCCTTGCCAAAACTGTCGGTTTACCCATTGCGTGCTACAGCCCCCCAGCCGCTGAAGCTTGAGAGATACACGACTGCGGCCGCACTTGCAAGGTGATGAAAATTGGACCCGCCGCAAACGAAAGCAACCAAAAGAGACTCAGCACGCAATAGGTGCACTGGGTAACTCGGGGAGCTCTCCTGGACCTCGCAATGTCAGTCAATCTGCAGACAACATGTAAGCATTATGTTGTCCATGCGCACAACAGGGAAGAAGGGCATCTAGAACGCAGGAGCCGAATTCGCCACCACGCCCCAAATGCACGATGCGGAGCGCTTTCACTTGAGTGTAAGAGATCATTGATATCGGTACCTGGAACTGTAGATGGTCTTGAAAATTGATTCAGGCGCCTGGGCAGGATCTCCAGCGGTGTCTTGAAGGCTACCGAAGTTGGTCGAAAGACGGATGTTCCAAACCCATGGGCGCATCTTGCAATGTAATGGAGTATACGCCTCCGACATGGCCGAAAAGGTTCACACATAGACCAAGATAGCCCATGTTGGCCTTAAAGACCGCCAACGATTGTCCATGATCATCCCAGGAGGCATCAAAATGGCCTGGATAGACCCACGAAGGCCCTGGGATCTGCAAAGGAGGCTCCTTCGACGCCAAATTGCAATGAAGGAGGTGTCCCTTTTCAAAGTCAGATATCAGATAAACCTTAAAAACTTCAAGGTGATCCCAAACAGGCCCCGCGGCCCCAGGGGGCCCTAGGCCCGACAAGGCCCCAAAGAGGCCTGTAGACGGGGCCTCGAAAAGCCCGAAGATGTCCTCAGCGGACCACGGACAGGCCTCCCAGGGCGGCCCAAAGACACCCAACAGAAGCGTAGGGGCAACTCTCCGAATTCACGATCTCGAAGCTATGCCGCCGCGACCCACATTCCAGGCCCAGCGGCAGGCTTGGTCAACGGGCCTCATATCCGCAGGCCCCGCAGAACCTGACGCGGGCGATTTTCGCCCCTCGTCCACTCCCATCAAGTGTGAGGGTCAAGAATCGGTGCCAGACGAAGACCCGGAAAAGCACGGGAGCCCCCACCCACAAAGCACAAGCCCGGCAACTCTCCTAATTCACGATCTCGAAGCTATGCCGCCGCGACCCACATTCCAGGCCCAGCGGCAGGCTTGGTCAACGGTGCCTCATATCCGCAGGCCCCGCAGAACCTGACGCGGGCGATGTTCGCCCCTCGTCCAATCCCATCAAGTGTGAAGGTCAAGAATCGGTGCCAGACGAAGACCCGGAAAAGCACGGGAGCCCCCACCCACAAAGCACAAGCCCATGACGGCGCAAGGGCATCAGCATGCCACATGAACACCTCATCATTGCCGCAACACTAAGTCCAGATAACCAAAACGGCGCGGCCTCCAAAACGATACGAATATTATCCTGGCGAAGGACCTAACCATACGCAATTGTGAATACAGCGTTGTGGGTACCGCTTTCGGTGGAGTTCCCTATGTGGCCACGAACCGCTTGAGGGGCGCGCCGAAATGGTGCGGCGGTGCCATGCTGACCCTGCCACTGGGGCCTTCGGTGGAGCTCCCTATGAGGCCACGAACCGCGTGAAGGGTGTGCCGAAGTGAAGCGGCGGTGCCATGCGGACCCTGCCACTGGGGCCTTCGGTGGAGCTCCCTATGGGGCCACGAACCGTGTCAGGGGAGCGCCGAAATGGGGCGGCGGTGCCATGCAAACCCTGCCACTGGGGCCTTCAGTGGAACTCCTCATGGGGCCACGAACCGTGTGAGCGGTGTGCCGAAATGGGGCGGCGGTGCCATGCGGACCCTGCCACTGAGGCCTTCGGTTGATATACATATGGGGCCACGAACCGTGTGAAGGGCGTGCAGAAATTGGGCAGCGTTACCATGCGGACCCTGTCACTAAAGCCTGCGGTGGAGCTCCCTATGCGGCCAGGAACCGTCTGAGGGGTGTGCCGAAAATGGGGCGGCGGTGCCATGCGGACCCTGCCACTGGGGCCTTCGGTGGAGCCCCCTGTGGGGCCACGAACCGCGTCAGGGTGTGCCGACATGGGGCGGCGGTACCATGCGGACCCTGCCACTGGGGTCTTCGGTGGAAATCCCTGTGCGGCCACGAACCGTGTGAGGGGCGTGCCGAAATGGGGCGGCGGTGCCATGCGGACCCTGCCACTGCGGCCGTTCGGTGGAGTTCCCTATGGGGCGGCGGTGCCATGCGGACCCTGTCAATTGGGCCTTCGGTGGAGTTCCCAATGGGGCCACGAACCGTGTGAGGGGTGTGCCGAAATGGGGCGGCGGTGCCATGCGGACCCTGCCACTGAGGCTTTCGGTGGAGCCCCTTTATGGGGCAACAAACCGTGTGAGCGGTGTGCCAAAAGGAGGCGGCGGAGACATGCCGACCCTGCCACTGAGGCCTTCGGTTGATATACATATGGGGCCACGAGCCGTCTGAGGGCCGTGCCGAAGTGGGGCGGCTGCATGCAGGCGCTGCCACTGGGGCATTCGGTGGAGCTCCCTATGGGGCCACGAACCGCGTGAAGAGTGTGCCGAAGTTGGGCGTCGGTGCCATGCGGACCCTACCTTGTGTGGCCTCCGGTGGAGCTCCGTATGGGGCCAGGAACCATGTGAGGGATGCGCCGACATGGGGCAGCGGTGCCATGCGGACCCTGCCATTGGGGCTTTCGGTGGAGCTCACTATGGGGCCAAGAACCGTGTGAGGGTGCGCCGAACTTGGGATAATGATGACGGTTACGATGATGAAAACAACGACGACGACGACTACGACGATAACAATCATGACTACGATGAAGATGACGACGGCGATGATGATGTTGGGAGGGGGACGGGAGGAGAGAGAAAGGAGAGGAAGGAGGCGGGAGAAGGAAAACGCGAGGCGCCGTCCCCTTAAAACGAAGACCCAACACCACAGGATGGTTGAGGGAGCGCGATCCACCGCGGCTGCGCTCAAAATTAACGTGGCGAAGGACCCAACCATATGCAATTGTAGGCACAGCATGTGTGAATATCTTCTTCGGTGAAGCTCCCTATGGAGCCACGATGCGCTGCACTGGGTCAGGGGGAAGCGCATGCGGGCAGTAGCAGTGGGGCCGTCGGCGGAGCTCCCTATGCGGCCACGAAACGCTGTAGTGGATGGGTGAAAATGCCACATTGGGCTTCCAGGACGCATGCGGACGGTCCCACTGGGGGCTTCGGTGGAGCTCCATATGGGGTCACGAAGCGCTATAGTGGGTGGGTGAAAATGCCACATTGGGCTGCCAGGACGCATGCGGACGGTCCCACTGGAGGTTTCGGTGGAGCTCCTAATGGTGCCACGAAACGCTATATCGGCTGTGCGAAAATGCCAAACTGGGCGTGCGGGACGCATAAGAACGGTCCCACTGGGGGCTTCGGTGGAGCTTTCTATGGGGCCACGAAACGCTGTACTGGGTGGGTGAAACTGCCAAGTTGGGTGTGTGCGGTACGCATGTGGGCAGTCCCACTGGGGGCTTCGGTGGAGCTCCCTATTGAGGCCACGAAACGCTGTACTGGGTGGATGACATGTAAAATTGCGTGTGGGGGACGCATACAAGCAGTCCCTCTGGGGGCTCCCGTGGAGCTGCCTACGGGGCCACGAAACGCTGTACTGGGCGGGCGAAAATGCCAAATTGGGTGTGCGGGATGCATGCGGACGGCCCCACTGCCCACGAAACGCTGTACTGGGTGTGGCGGACGCATGTGGCCACCCCTACTGGGGCCTCCGATGGAACTCCCTAGGGGGCCACGAAACGCTGTACTGCATATGGCGGACGTAAGTTTCCACCCGCACTGGGGCCGTTGGTGGAGCTCCCTACGGGGCCACGAAAAGCTGCACTGGGTGTGGCAAAACGCGCGTGGTACCACCCCCCTGGGGCTTTCGGTTGCACTCCCTATGAGGCAACGAAACGCTGTACTGGGCGTGGCAGACGCATGTGGCACCCCCCCCTGGGACCTTAGATGGAGTTCCCTGTGGGGCCACGAGACGCTGCATTGGGTGTGGCAGACGCATGGGGTACCCATGTCATGGGGCCTTCGGTGGAGTTCCATATGGGGCCACGAAACGCTGCAATGGGTGTGGCAGACGCATGTGGTACCCCCACCCATGGGCCTTACGTGGAGCCCCCTATGGGACCACGAAGAATTGCACTGGGAGTGGCGGACGCACGTGGCACCCCCCATGGGGCCTTCGGTGGAGCCCCCTATGGGATCACGCTATACTGCGTGTGGCAGACGCGCGGGCCCCCCCCCCCGCTAGGGCCTTACGTTGAGCTCCCCAATGGGCAACAAAACGCTGCACTGGGCGTGGCAGACGCATGTGGCACCCCCCCCTGGGGCCTTCAGCGGAGCTCCCTATGGGGCCACGAATCGCTGCACTCGGTGTGGCAGACGCATGTGGTACCCCCCCCACGGGCTTTGCGTGGAGCGCCCCGCATGGGCCAACGAAACGCTGCACTGGGCGTGGCGGACCCATGTCTCCACCCCCACTGGGGCCTTCGGTGGATCTCCCTATGGGGCCACGAAACGCTGCACGGGATGCGACAGACGCATGCAGTACCCCACCCCCTGGGGCCTTCGGTGGAGCCCCCTATGCGGCCACGAAACGCTGCGCTGGGTGTGGCAGGGGCCACGAATCGCTGTACTGGGCGTGACAGACGCACGTGGCACCCCCCTCTGAGGCCTTCGGTGGAACTCCCCATCGGGCCACGCAACGCTGTAACGGGTGTGCCAGACGCATGTGGCACCCCCACTGGGGCCTTACGCGGAGCTCCCGACCGGGCCACTGGGCGGGTGAAACGCACGGAGCAGGAAGGCGGGGGCGGAGGGAGGAGGGGGAAGACGAGGAGGAGGAGGAGGAGGAGGAGGAGGAGGAGGAGGAGGAGGAGGAGGAGGAGGACGAGTGGGACGCGGGGCGCTGTCTCTTCAAAACGATGACCCAACACCACAGGATGGTGGGGAAAAAATCCTGAAGGAAGGTCAAAGAACCAGGGGGGGGGCCTCTGACAAAAAAAATCCCCATGAAAAGGGTTCGGAAACCGAAGGGGCCCCCACCCACCCACCACCCGCCCTGAACACACACACACACACACACACACACACACACACCAAGAACCCGGAGGTCCGAACCCCCCCCGGGCTTCCCCAGCCCCCCCTGGTTTCGAAGCCACCCCCTCCACCCCTGGCCCCCCCGGGGGGGTTCGAACTCCCTCCCCCCCCCTACTTCCGCGGGCAGACGACGACGACGACGACAAGGACGAAGACGACGACAAGGACGAAGACGACGACGACGACGACGACGACGACGACGACGACGACGACGACGACGACGGCGGCGACGACAACGACGACAACGACGACGACAACAAAACCGACGATGACGACGACGACGACGACGACGACGACGACGACGACGACGACGGCGGCACGACGACAAAACAACGACGACGACGACGACGAAGACGACGCAGACAAAGAGGACGTCGACGACGACGACGACGGATGGACTCGGCGGGGCCGAGCGGGCAACCCCTATCGGGCGGGCTGGGACGCGCGGGCGGAGCACTAATAGTCTGACGCGTATACACCACGACACATGAGAAACCCATCGGGCGCGTCGGGCGGGCGGACCTATCGGGCGGGCCCGGTCGGGCGGGCGGGGAACTAAAGTCTGATGCGTACACAGCGCGACGCCTCAGAACCCTAGCGGGCGGGTCGGGGCGGGAAGACCCTATCGGGCGGGTCGGGCGGGCGGGCCCCAACGGCGGGTCGGGTCGCGCGGGCGTGGCGCTAAAGTCTGACGCGCACACAGCATGACACATGAGGACCCTAACGGGCGGGCCACGACGGGCAGACCCTATCGGGCGGGGCGGGCCGGGGCGGGCGGGACCTGTCGGGCGGGTCGGGCGGGCGGGCCTTTTCGGGCGGGCCGGGTCGAGCGGGCGGGGCAAAGTCTGATGCGCAAAGAGCAGGACACATGATCACCCTAACGGGCAGGGCGGGGGGGGCGGACCCCGTTGGGCGGGTCGGGCGAGCGGACCTATCGGGCGGACCAGGCCGGGCGGGCGGGGCATTAAAGCCTGATGCGCATGCGCCATGACACGGGGGAACACTGACGGGCGGGCCGGGGCGGGCGGCCCAATCGGGCGGGAAGGGTCGGGAAGGGCGGAGCCTGTCGGGCGGGTCGGGCGGGCGGGCCCCAACGGGCAGGTCGGGTCGCGAGCGGGGCGCTCAAGTCTGACACGCATACAGCATGACACATGAGCACCCTAGCGGGCGGGACGGGGCGGGCGGACCACTCAGCGGGTCGGACGGGCGGGCCCTATCGAGCGGGTCGGGTGGGGCGGGCAGGACATTAAAGTCTGATGCATGCACACCATGACGCGGGAAAACCATCGCGGGCGGGCCGGGGCGGGCGGACCTACAAGGCGGGTCGGGCGGGCCCAATCGGGCGGGCCAGGTCGGGCGGGCGGGGCGGACACTCTCGGGCGGGTCAGATCGGGCGGGCGGGGCGCTGAAGTCTGCTGCGCATACACCATGACACAGGAGAACCCTCGCGGGCGGGCCAGGGCCCGCGGACCCTATCGGGCGATTCGGGCGGGCCGGCCCTTTCGGACAGGTTGGGTCGGGCGGGCGGGGCGCTAGTCTGCTGCGTACACAGCGCGACACGCGGGCAACTTACGGGCGGGCTACGACGGGCAAGCCATACCGGGCCGGTCACGCAGGCGGGCCCGATCGGGCGGTTTGGGTCGGGCGGGCGAGGCACTAAAGTCTGATGCGCATGCAGTCTGCCGGCTGTTTCCCCCTTCTCCTCCCCCCCCCCCCCCTCCTCCTCCTTCTCCTCCTCGTCCTTCACCTCTTTCTCCTCATCCTCCCCCTCCTCACCCCCCCCTACCTCCGTCTCCTCCTTCCCCCCCCCCTCCCCCCCCCATCCTCCTGCAGCGGCGCGCACGGGTCTGCCGCGCGGCCAGAGCAGCGCAGTCGGGAGCTGGCGCGGCCCACTGCTCGGCGGCGCGCCGCCCCCGCGGAAAAAAGGAAGCGCCAGCCGGGGCCCATGCCTCGCATACCCAGGGCCACGCAAGCGAACGCCACCACGGAGCCCCACCGCCAGGCGCAGCCGCAAGGCCCCGGTCGCAGTTGCCACCGCCACACCGGCTCCGCCCGGCGGCCTCGCCCGGCACCCGCGCGGCGCCCGCCCCCGGCCAGCGCGCTGGCCCCACTCGTCAGCCGCTCCGAGCGCGCGCGGCCCAGCCCCGGCGCAGCCCGGCGCTGCAGGAGGAGCGGTCTCCAGCCCGCAGCAGGGCCCTCCGTCGGCGCCGCGCCTTGGCGGCCCAGCATCAGCAGCCGCTCCGCACCCCCAGCTGGCCCGGCGCGCTCAGCGCCCCGCCGGCCCCCGCCAAGCTCGGTGCTGCACGGCGGCGAGGACAGCGTCAGCTGCGCGGCGCTGCAGCACGCTGCCCAGCGTCTGGCGCAGCCGGCGGACGGCCGCCGACCGCCCGTCGCCTTCGGGCGGCGGGGACAGGAGGCGCAGCAAGGCCAGGTCGCCCTCCCCTGACGGCCGTGGTTCTCGATCGCGAACGAAACCATCTGCAAGCCAGGGCACCGCGCGCTTCTCGTCCTCGGCCGCAGCGGCCGCTGCGACAGCGCGCCGGGCTGACCTCCGCCACGGCGCGCCATGGGAAAGCACGCTGACCACGGCGAAGTCAAGCGACGTAGGCACAGCCACCTGGAGGGGGCGTGAATTATGCTGCTCCTCGCCCTCCTCCTCCTCCTCCTCCTCCTCCCTCCTCCTCCTCCCTCCTCCTCCTCCTCCTCCTCCTCCTCCTCCTCCTCCTCCTCCCCCTCCCCCTCCTCCCCCTCCTCCTCCTCCCCCCTCCTCCTCCTCCTCCTCCTCCTCCTCTCCTCCTCCTCCTCCTCCTCCTCCTCCTCCCCCTCCTCCTGGGAGCCATCGGTATATCGTCAAACAGGCTATCGCCGGAACCCTCGTGGAGCTCTGGAATCACAAAGTAGTGCTCAGATAACTAACGAGAGAAATCTATATAAAATATGAGCATACAATAATCCCAAACAGTTTTCACTATAGTTAGTCCGCCAAGTTTTTATGATTATATTACAGCTAGAGACCTGAGACTTCAGCAGGCCAACGCGCCATACACGTGCAGAAAATACTGAAGTTCTGTGCTTTGTTGTCAAATGCACGAGAGAATTTTCATGTTTGACAATGCACCCCGACGGCCAGTTGCAGACCAAAGCATGCAACAGGCGAGCGCGACACAACCCAATCCACGTTACAAAAATAGTGGTTCCCAAAAAAAAAAAATCAAAACTCTCAGAATGATCCAAAAACCGGCCCCAGGTTGTCACATTGTCCGTCGAGTCCGGCTGGGCCAACTAGCTGCCTCCCGCGCCAGAATTTCTCTAGCTCAGAGATGCCGAGCAGCTCTACGAGGCACTGGCGCCGGCGGTGAACCGTCAAGCTGGTCACGCCGGGAACCTCGTAGAGCTCCTTGCGCGCGTGAGTGCTCAGAATCCGAGCAGAGAATTCGCAGACGATTTTCATAAAATCTTCAATGTTGTATTTTTTGATGTCAACAATGGCGCCGGCTGTAAGCCGTCAACCTGGTCACCGCCGGGAACCTCGTAGAGCTCCTTGCTTGCGTAAGAGTCCGCAGAATGGAAACGGAAAACTTCCCAGAAGATTGTCTTAAAATCTTACTTTTTAACATATTTGATGTCAATATGAGGCCAGTTCCGGGAAGTGAACCGATAGTAAAACTCCCTCGGAAGAGCTGAGCTGCTCTCAGAACAAAGCTTATATACCAATGCTCAGCGTGAAACTCTGCTTCTTCCAAACCTTAGGAAAACCGACCCAAAGTCACCACATTGTCCGCCCGGGCCGGGTGCGCCAACTAGCTGCCTCCCGCGCCAGAATTTCTCTAGCTCAGAGATGCCCAGCAGCTCTACGAGGCACTGGCGCCGGCGGTGAACCGTCAAGCTGGTCACGCCCGGAACCTCGTAGAGCTCCTTGCGCGCGTGAGTGCTCAGAATCCGAGCAGAGAATTCGCAAACGATTTTCTTAAAATCTTCAATGTTGCATTTTTTGATGTCAATACTGGCGCCGGCTGTAAACCGTCAACCTGGTCACCGCCGGGAACCTCGTAGAGCTCCTTGCTTGCGTAAAAGTGCGCAGAAGCGAAACGGAAAACTTCCCAGGAGATTGTCTTAAAATCTTCATTTTCTACATATTTGATGTCAATATGAGGCCGGTTCCGGGAAGTGAACCGATAGTAAAACTCCCTCGGAAGAGCTGAGCTGCTCTCAGAAAAAAGCTTATATGCCAATGCTCAGCGTGAAACTCTGCTTGGTTAAAATGAACTATCAAATATCTTCCAAACCTTAGGAAAACCGACCCAAAGTCACCACATTGTCCGCCCGGGCCGGGTGGGCCAACTAGCTGCACCCCGCGCCAGAATTCCTCTAGCTCATCGATAACGAAGAGCTTTACGAGGTATGAGGTCGGTTCCCGGAAGTCAACCGATAGTAAAGCTGCATCGAGAGAGCTCAGCTGCTCTCAGAACAGAGCTTATATGCAAATGCTCAGCGCAATAAACTGGTTTCTCAAAATGAATTGTTACATCTCTTTCAAATCTGGGGAGCTCTCCTGAAGCGCTTTTGACTGGGCGCCGGCGGTGAACCGTCAACCTTGCTTATCGCCGGGAGACTCGTAGAGCTTGCTTGCTCATCTGCAGCTCGAGTTAAATCTCGAAAACCAAAACAGAGCCATCTCCAAGAAATTTGCACAGTACAAATAGTTTTTTAGCCCAAGCGCTGATAGCAGACTGATGTCAGGTGTCTAGATACTTTGAAATAACGCACCTGGCGAGTGCCTTCCGATTGCTGTGCCGAACAGCTCTGTAGCTTATCTGCAGCTCGTTTTACGTCAAGGAAATCAATTCCATCTCCAAAAAATAGCAGAGTATGAATAGTTGTGCGGCTTCTGCGCTGATAGCAGACCGAGTTCAGGTGTCTAGTAGTGCACCTGATCATTCCCTCCCGATAACTGTGTCGAACAGTTCTGTAGCTCATCTGCAGCTCGAGTTAAGTCGAGGAAATCATCACCATATCGAAAACATAGCAGGGTACGGATAGCTTGTCAGCCCCAGTGCTGATAGCAGACTGATTTCAGGCGTCTAGATACTTAGAACTATCGCACTCGATGGTTCCCGTCCGAATGCTGAGCCGAACAGCTCTGCAGCTCATCTGCAGATCGAGCTTAGTCAAGAAACACATCACCAACTCGAAAAAAGTGGAGAGTACGAATAGTTGTTCGGCTCCAGTGCTGATAACAGACCGATTTTGGGCGTCTAGTTACTTCAGAATAGCGCGCTTGATCACAGCCTTCCGATTGCTGTGCCGAAGAGCCCTTCAGCTCATCCAAGGCTTGAGTTAAGTCAAGAAACTTACCATTCTCTCGCTTTGAAAAATAAGGTACACATAGTTTTGCAGACCTAGCTCGAGTAGCAGACCGAGTTTAGACCTCTAGATGATCCAGACGAACGCGTCTGATGATGTCGAATCGATTACGTGCGCGTGCCAGCTCAATAGCTCTCCTAGAGCTCGAGTTAAGTACAGAAAACCGACAACGTCTGTCAGGATGACTCGAAACAGCCAATCCCGTCTGAGTGCTTGTTGGCAGTAATAGGTACCCGATATCGAGCTCAGAGTAATACGGCGAGCAGGAATAAGATCGGAGGTGGCAGAAAAAAATTCGAGCTCTAACGACTTTTTGAACTGGGAGCCGGCGGTAAACCGTCAACCTTGGTTTTTGCTTTGCGCAGAGCCACAGGCCTGAGTTCAGGCCCGCTCGAGTCACAGCCTAACGCAGAAGGGGCGCAACAGGCCAAGCGCCTGCAGGACCGCCACCACACCTTTCAGTAGGTGCTTTGCAGCAAGAAGTTCAGCCTGAGTCACTGTACACGAGGGCGGGAGACTAAAGGAGGAAAAAGCATCTTTGGAAAGAAAAAAATCAGACCCAGTTCTGGCGTCTGGACACATGAAGCTAGCGCGCCTGTTGATTTCCTTCCGATGGCTGCGCCAAAGAGCGTAAAGAGTGTACGAATAGTTGTTCGGTCCCAGCGCTGTCTAGATACTTTTCACTAGAGCGCCTGATGATTTCCGTTCGATTGCTGTGCCGAAGAGCTCTGTAGCTCATCTGCAGCTCGAGCTAAGTCCAGAAACCAATTCCACTTCCCCAAAAGCAGAGTACGAATAGTGATTCGTCTTCTGCACTGATAGTAGACCGAATTCAGGTGTGTACATACTTCAGACTATCGCGTCTGATGATTTCCTTCCATTTGCTCTGCCAGAGAGCTCTGTAGCTCATCTGCAGCTAGAGTTATGCCAAGAAAACACTTCCACTTCCCAGAAAAATTGCAGAGTATAAATAGTGATTCATACTTCTGTGCTGATCGCGCCTGATAGATTCCTTCCGATAGCTGTGCCAGAGAGCTGCTCTCCAGCTCATCTGCATGTCGAGTTAAGTCGAGAAACTCTTCATCATCTCGAAAAGAATGGTGAAGTGCAGATAGTTACGCGGACCTAGCTCTGGTAGCAGACCGAGTTCAGACCTCTAGATGCTGCAGACGAACGCGCTTCGTGATTCTGGATCGATTAGCTGTGCATAACAGCTCTGTGGCGGTCCTACAGCTCAGTTCAGAAAACAGACAGCATGTGTCAAAATGACTCGAACAGCTGATTCCGCCCACATGCTTATTCGCAGGAATAGATACCCGATCGAACTGAGATTGAGATGGCGAGCGGGAATGAGATCGAATATGGGTGGGGGAAATACTAGAGCTCTAACGACCTGCTGAATTTCGAGAACTCGAATTCAAATCGAGCCAAAACATGCAGAACTTTCGTCGAGATTTTTTGCAAACTGGCCCCGAGCGCGCCCGAATTACTCTTCTAGCTCGCCGCTAACGCTCTTGGAGAAGCTATACGAGTCATTTCGTGAACAGAACTGGCGCCGGCGGAGAACCGTCAACATGGTCACCGCCAGAAACCTCCTAGGGCTCCTTACACGCGTAAGAGTGCTCAGAATTAAAGCAGAGAGCTGCGGAGAAGAGTTTCTTGAAATCTTAATATTTGCATTTTTTGATTGGCGCCGGCGGTGAACCGTCAACCTGGTCACCGCCGGTGACCTCGTAGAGCTCTTTGCACAGGTAAGAGTGCTCAGAATCGAAGAAGAGAACTTCCCAGAAGATTTGCTTAAAATCTTCATTTTTGCATTTTTTGATGTCAATATAAGGCCGGTTCCGGGAAGTGAACCGATAGTAAAACTTCCTCGGAAGGGCTGAGCTGCTCTGAGAACGAAGCTTATATGCAAATGCTCAGCATAAAAATCGGCTTTCTCAAAATGAATGGTCAAATATCTTTCAAATCATAGTGAAACCGACCAAAACTTACGAAATTGTCCGTTCTGGTCGGGTCGACCAACTGGCGACGGCGGTAAAGCGTCAACCTGGTCACCGCCGGGGACCTCGTAGAGCTTCTCTCACGCTCGAGAGTGCTCGGAAAAGAAGCAGAAAGATTCTGGAAGCATGCCTTCAAAAACGAAACAATCTTATTTTTCGTCTCGACATCAAGTTGGCTCCGCCAAGTGTTTGGATGGTAAAAGTGCTCCTGTGGAGCTCAAACTGGCGCCGGCGGTGAACCGTCAACCTGATCACCGCCGGGAACCTCGTGGAGCTCCTTGCGCGCGTAAGAGTGCTCAGAATCGAAGCAGAAAATTTCGCAAAAGATTAATTTGAAATCTTAATGTTTGTATTTTTCATGTCGAAACGAAGTTCGTTGCTCCAAGTGTTTTGATTGTAGAAGAGCACCTACGGAGCTCATATTAAGAGGCAGAGGCCCTGAAAGTCTTCTATACGTGCAAAAAATCTGGTTTCTCAATATGAACGGTCAAATATCTGTCAAATAATAGCAGAACCGACCCAAAGTCGTCACATTGTCCGCCCGGGCCGGGCTGGCCAACTAGCTGCACCCGGCGCCCGAATTCCTCTAGCTCATCGATGCCGAAGAGCTCTACGAGGTAAAAGTGCTCCTGTGGAGCTCATATTAAGACGCAGAGGCCCTCATAGTTTTTCACAGGTGCAAAAAATCTGGTCTCTCAAACTGAATGGTCAAATATCTTTAAAACTGGCGCCGGCGGTGAACCGTCAACCTGGTCACCGCTGGAAACCTCGTAGAGCTCCTTGCGCGCGTAAGAGTGCTCAGAATGGAAGAGAGAACTTTGCAGAAGAATTTCGTGAAATCTTCAATTTTGTATGTTTCAGGTCGTCATGAAGTTGGTGCTGCAGAGATCGAAGACCGGCGAAGATGGGCTGCTGGCAGGCACCAACGTCGTCTGAATTCTAATCTAAAACCCTATAGCTCTGAGAGAGTCCCCCGGGAAAATCTTAACCGAGCCAACGTTATCACATTGTTCATCCGGGCCGGGTCGACCAACTAGCTCCATCCCGCGCCGGAATTCTCCTCGCTCATCGATGTCGAAAAGCTCTACGAGGTATTTGGTAGCGTTCGAAACCCGGAGAGCAAAGAGGCTCTCTGGAAACTGGCGGAGTGCTCTCCTGAAGTGCCTCTGAAGCGCTGACTGCACGCGCGCAGGCACGCGTGGACGCGTGCTGGAAGCGCTCCTGGACAGGCTGCGACGTTTTACAAGCCCCTCCGGGATTGTTGGTTGCTACTTGGTAGCGTCCAAAACCCGGAGAGCAAAGAGCCATCCAGAAAATCGCAGCACACGCGCGATTTACTGGGATCCGGCGGTAAACCGTCAACCAGGTAACCGCCTGGAGCCTCGCAGAGCTCTTTTCTCGCGCGGCGCTGCTCGAAACACACGGAAAAAAGCTTTCTGAAGCGTGAAGAAAAGCTCGAAAAGTACGATTTGTCGGTTTTCATCCAACGTCGGTTCCCTCAAATGTTTTGATAGTAAGATTGCATCTACGGACCTGAGAATTGGACTGGCAGACGCGGCATAACCCACTACACGTGAGAAATATATGGTTTCTCAAAATCAATTGTCAAATATCTTTCACATTTCAGCAAAACCGACCAAGTCACCACATTGTCTCTTAATGTCGGATCTGCCGACTACCCTGCCCGAATTCCTTTATGTCCAAAGAAGTAGCAGAGAACCTATATTTGTTCAGCCCGAGCGCTGATAGCAGATGATCTCGGGCGTCAAGATACATGTCACTATTGCCCCTGATGCTCTGTAGCTCATCTGCTAAAACAAAGAAACACAATACCATTTCCAAGAAAGTAGCGCAGTACGAATCAGTGCTCAGCCCCAGCGACAATGCATACTGAGTGTGGGTGTCTAGATAGTTTCCAATAGCGCGCATCATCATTATCTTCCCATTGTAATGCCGAAGAGCTCTCAAGCTCATCTGCACCTAGAATTCAAACCAGAAAACAAATTACATCACCAGAAACATAGCAGAATATGACTAGTTGTGCGGCGTCTGCGCTCATAACAGACCCAAGCCAAGCGTCTAGATACTTCAGACTATCGCGTCTCATGATTTTCTTCTGATTTCTGTGCGGACGAGCTCTGGAGCGCATCTGCAGCTCGAGGTAAGTGAAAAAATCACCATCATTTCGAAAAAATCGGCCGCAAACGAATAGTTTTGCGAATCTAGCTCGAGTAGCAGACTGTGTTCAGAGCTCTACATACTTCAGCCGAACGCCCCTGATGATTCTAGATCGGTTTCTGTGCGCACCAGCTCTGTAGCTCCGCTACAGCTCGAGTTTAGTACAGAACACCGACAGCACCTCTAAAGAGAACTTGAGGAATACAAATAGTGTCGCGGACCTAGCTCGAGTAGCAGAGCGAGTTCAGACCTCACGACGCAACAGACAAACGCGCCTGGTGATACAGGATCGGTTTATGTGCGCACAACCTATGTAGCTCTTGTAAAACTTGAGTTAAGTGCAGAAAACCGACAGCACTTGTCAAAATGACTCGAAGAAAACGAATAGTTTTGCGGACCTAGCTCGAGTAGCAGACCAAGGTCAGACCTCTGGATGCAACAGAAGAACGCGCATGATGATTCTCAATCGGTTTCTGTAAGATCCAGCTCTGTAGCTGTCCTAAATCTCGAGTTAAGTACAGAAAACTGTCAACGCGTGTCAAAATGACTTGAAACACAACCGGTTCCTGCAAGTCATTTGATAGTAATATTGCAGCTACGGACTTGAGAATTTGACTGTCAGACGCGGCATAACCCACTACACGTGAGAAAAATCTGGTTTCTCAAAAAGAATGGTCAAATACTGGCGCCGGCGGTGAACAGTCAACCTGGTCTTTTGCGTCTTTTGCGAAGGCCGGCTCGAGCTCCCATGGGAGCAGGCCTAAACACAAAGAACCTAAGCAGCGAAGCTGCAAAGATTAAAGCAGGTGCATCAACAGCGAAGCTGTACAGATATGCACAAGACTGCAAGTATACGCGAAAACAACTAAAAATGTAAAGAGGAATAGAAGCAGTGAGAGCCCATACAGTAACCACTGGTGTATACAGCGATTACCGTCTCAACACCACTGAGAATGTACAAGAGATTAACGGTCCGAATGCAGGTAAGAAAGTGAAACAAAGTGAAAATCAGCGAGTACAATCAAAGCAAGTGGCCTATGCACCTGCCCCGATAGAAGCTGCCCCAATCCTCTTATGAGACCAGTCAGCGCATCTAACTTTGCCGAACGTCTTCCCAGATCCTCGGCCCATCACGTCTTAGACGAGAAACCACCGACTCAAGAAAATCATTCATGAGCTCTTCATCGTGGAAAGCACCATCCCAGACCTCGCTGCACTGCGCAGCATGCCACACCGTGACCCGATTTTTGCAGCAACTCCTCCACCGTCCACCACATCCCCGCGGAAGTGACTCTATACAGGAAACGGAGTTTACACCGAGCTCCTCATCCCAGCCCGCTGCAACCAGACAGCCCTCAAAGTACGAGATATCCGCATGGGAGTAGCCACTGCCCAGAAGACGTTGAAGCAGATTCAACTCTTGGAATGTGTGGAGGGTCCGTGTATATACGAGGTTTACTGCCTGGAGCACTGCTACAGAGCGCCTCGGGATCCAAACCACATTGCCACTGTTGCCCGGCGGAGGCAATAGCCTGCCTGTCCGTAACAATCGGCCGTTCAAAGCAATATTTTCTGATCCGCAGGTTTGTTGGCACGAGCTCCACTGCTGTTTCAACATCAACCATTGCGTCAGGTGCTTGATTGTGCTGCAAGTCATCCTCATCCTCTTCCATCACCTCCTTCTGCTGCAAATCCATCTTAGCAACTGCCGTGGAAACCTCATGAACATAATCCTCCTCCGCCACCCCCACCAGCTCCATCTCCGCAACTGCAGAACTCCCAACCACAGAATCTGGCCGAATCCTGTGGTCAGCCTCCGTTGAACTCCCAACTGCAACAGCAGAACTCCCAGTCATAGAACTCCCTACTGCATCAGCTGAACTCCAAACCGCGGTACTCTCAACTGCAGAACTCCCAGCTGTTGAACTCCCAACTGCATCAACAACTGCATCAGCGGAACTCCGAACTGTGAAACTTCCTACTGCACTCCGAACTGCGGAACTCCCGACTGCACTGGAACTCCCAACTGCAGGAGCATCACCCTGATCAGCGCGCACTCGATGACACTCCTCCTTCTCCTCCTCACCAACAAAGAGAGCACAAAGATCAGTCTGAGTCCCACACGCAATGTAACACAGGGATCTGTCTGAGCCCCACAATCGGAGCACTGCGAACACAAAGAGTTGCCAGCCAATTCAACGGCATCCATATCAGTCTGTGTTCCACAAGTGTCCTCAACCCATTCCTCTTCCTCAGAATCGTCCGAGCAGAAATTCCGATAATAGCTGGGCGCGCAAATGCCCGCGCGAACAAGGCACGACGGATCTGGCCCCCGAGCCGTGGACCACAAACGATACCTGACACGTTTCGCCCGCAGGCGGCGCAACTTCGATTGAGAAACTTTGACACCATGCCCATACAGCTGGTCTCGCTCAGGCAGGCGAGACTCACCTCCGTACGAAGGGCGAACACGGCAATATAGATCACTAACACACACTTCGACCGTAGACAAACAAGCAGACAAGCAAGCGAGAAACTCGGAAGTAAACAACGCCGTATCTGTCCAATCTGAAGCAAAAAATCCGCGCCTGACAATTCAGATGAAACAAACTCCACATTTAAAACGTGGACTCGCTCAACAAGAAGAAGGCAAATCACAAGCAATAACTAGATGGACAGTTGAGATAGCCAAGGAAAATGCTGTTCCAACGATACTCCGACAATCTCAACAATAATGCGCACTCCGACGACAATGGGCGTGGACAGGGCTTCGTCAATCAATGAAGGGTATCGTACTCCAACAATCAATGAGAGTGGACGGTACTCAAGCAAAACAGACACTGAAGCACCGTGTACGGTAAAGAGAACCAAACACCAGGCACGGCACAATGCCGCTCGAGGAGGCCTCCGACGGGCCAGGTCGCCGCTGAGAGCCCGAGGAGGGACAGCAGCAACCTGGTCACCGCCGGGAACCTCGCAGAGCTCCGTGCACGGACTAGAGTGCCAGAATTGACGCAGAGAACTTCGCAGAAGATTTTCTGAAAATCTTCATTTTTTTTTATTCTTCGATATCAATCGAGGTCGGTTCCCGAAAGTCAACCATACAAAAACTCCTTTGAGAGAGCTGAGCTGCTCTCAGAACAAAGCTTATATGCGCATGCTTAGCGAAAAAAACGGGTTTCTCAAAATGAATGGTCAAATATCCTTCAAATCCAGGGAAGGAGGGGGGGGGAAAAAAAAAAAAAAAAAAAAAAAAAAAAAAAAAAAAAAAAAAAAAAAAAAAAAAAAAAAAAAAAAAAAAAAAAAAAAAAAAAACGTTGCGACTTTGTCTGCCCGGGCCGGGTGGGCCAACTAGCTCCAGACCGTGCCGGAATTTCTCTAGCTCATCGATGCCGAGGAGGTTTACGACGCATTGAGACGGCGAGCAGGAATAAGATCGAATATGGGCAGAAAAAATACTAGAGCTCGAACGAACTGTAGAATTTCGAGAACAAAATTTTCAACCGAGCAAAAGTCACCAAAAGGTCCGTCGAGATTTTTCTTGCCAACTAGCTCTCCAGCGCCCCAGACTGGCGCCGGCGGTGAACTGTCAACCTGGTCACCGTCGGGAACGTCGTAGAGCTCCTTGCACGCGTAAGAGTGCTCAGATTCGAAGCAGACAGCTTCTCGGAGCATTTCTTGAAAAAACGTCAAATTGCATTTTTCGGTGTCAACGCGATGTCGGTTGCTCCGAATGTTTCGATAGTAAAACTCCCCCTAGACAGCTGAGCTGCTCTCAGAACAGAGTTTAGACACTAATGCTCGGAGTGAAAATCTGCTTTCTCAAAATGAATGGTCAAATATCTTTCGAATCTAGGCAAAACTAACCAAAAGTCACCACATTGTCCTTTCTGGTCGGGTCGGCCAACTAGCTCCACCCCGCGCCAGAATTCCTCTATCCCATCGATAACGAAGGGCTCTACGAGGTATCTTTCAAATCTTAGCAAAACCGACCCCAAGTCATCACATTGTCTCTTCAGGTCGGGTCTGCCAACTAGCTCCACCCTGCGCCCGAATTCCTCTTAGCTCATCTTGCCGAAGAGCTCTACAAGGTACTAGGTACTGGCAACCGGCGGTCAACCGTCAACCAGGTTACCGCTGGGACCTCGTAGACTCTTTTCTAACACGGCGCTCCTCGGAACACATGCAGAAACCTTCTGAAGCGAGCCGGAAAACCCGAAGAAGAAGAAGAAGAAGAGAGAACAAAAAAAAAAAAAAACCCTCCAAATGTTTTCATAATAATACTGCATCTACGGGCCTGAGAATTGCAAAGGCACACGCGTCATAACCCACTACAGGTGCGACAAATCTGGTTCCTGAAAATGAATGGTCAAATATCTTTCAAATCTTCGCGAAACGGACCCAAAGTCGTCACATCTTCTTCGTCGGGTCGACCAACTGGCGCCGGCGGTAATCCGTCAACCTTTCTTACCGCCGGGAGACTCGTAGAGCTTCCTTGCCATATACTGGGCGCCGGCGGTAGACCGTCAACCTTTCTTACCGCCGGGGGACTCGTAGAGCTTCCTGACAATATATAATGTCGAAAAATAAGAGAACGAATAGTTTTTCAGCCCAAGCGATTTCAGACCTCTCGATGCACGAGCCGAACGCCCCCGATGCTTCTGGATTGTGTTCTGCACGAGCTCTGTAGCTCTCCTACAGCCCGAGTTACGCGCGTAAATCGACAGCACCTCTCAAGATGACTCGAACAATACTAATAGTTTGGCAAACCTAGCTCGAGTATCAGACCAAGTTCAGACCTATGAATGCGCCAGACGAACGCGTCTGATGTCTTCCAATCGATTCTTGTGATTACCAGCCCCCCTACAGCCCGAGTTAAGTGCAGAAAACCAACAGCACCTCTCAGGATGACTCGAACAATGCGAATAGTTTCGCGAGCCTAGTTCAGGCAGCAGACCGAGTTCCGAGCTCTGGATTCGACAGGCGGACGCGCCTCATGTCTCCAAATCGATTCCAGTTAGCCCCCCTACATCCCGAGTTAAGTACAGAAAACCGACAGCCTCTCTAGCTGACTCGAAGAATACGAATAGTTTCGCGAATCTAGATCGGGCAGCAGACCGAGTTCAGAGCTCTCGATTCAACAGACAAACGCGACTGATGATTCTGAATCGGTTTCTGTAAGTATCAGCTCTGTATGTGTCATATAGCTGGAGATAAATACAGAAAAACGAGAGCGCCTGTCAAGATGCCTCGAATAATACGAATATGTTTGCGGACCTAGCTCGGCTGCAGACCGAGTTCAGACCTCTGGATGCAAGAGACAAACGCGCCTGATCATTCTGAATCCATAAGCTGTGCTGACCAGCTCTGTAGCTGTCCTGTATCTCGAGTTAAGTCCAATATGCCGAGAGCGCGTATCAAGATAACTCGACACGGCCGATCCCGCCTGGACGCTTTTTGCCAGTAAAAGGTACCCGATCGAGCTGAGATCCAGATGGCGAGCGGGAATAAGATCGAATATCACGTGAAAAAATACTAGAGCTCCAACGAATAGTTGAAAATTGAGACATTATTTTCAACCGACCGAAAGTCAGCAAAAGATCCGTCGAGATTTTTCTTGCCAACTAGCTCTGCAGCGCCCCGGAACTGGCGCCGGCGGTGAACCGTCAACCTGGTCACCGCCGGGGACCTCGTAGAGCTCTTTGCACGCGCAAGAGTGCTTAGATTTAAACCATAGCGCTCATTGGAGCATTTCTAGAAAAATGTAGAGTTTTCATTTTCCGTTGCCAACTTCATGTCGGTTCCTCTTAATTTCCTGATAGTAAAACTGACCCTAGAGAGCTCAGCTGCTCTAGGAACAAATTTCATATTCCAATGCTCGGTGTAAAAATATGCTTTCTCAAAATGAATGTTCAAATATCTTTCAAACTGGGCGCCGGCGGTAAACCGTCAACCTTTCTTACCGCCGGGGGACTCGTAGAGCTTCCTGACAATATATAATGTCAAAAAAAAAAAATGCAAAGAACGAATAGTGTTTCAGCCGAAGCGATTTCAGACCTCTCGATGCAACCGCCGAACGCCCCCCGATGCTTCTGGATTGTCTTCTGCACGAGCTCTGTAGCTCTCCTACAGCCCGAGTTACGTGCGCTAATCGACAGCACCTCTCAAGATGACTCGAACAAAACGAATAGTTTGGCAAACCGAGCTCGAGTATCAGACCGAGTTCAGACCTCTGAATGCGACAGGCGGACGCATCTGATGTCTCCGAATCGATTCCTGTGATTACCAGCCCTGCAGCCCCCCTATAGCCCGAGTTAAGTGCAGAAAGCCGACAGCATCTTTCAGGATGACTCGAACAATACAAACAGTTTCGCGGACCGAGTTCGGGCAGCAGACCGAGTTCCGAGCTCTGGATTCCAGAGGTGGACGCGCCTTATGTCTCCAAATCGATTGCTGTCACCACCAGCACTGTAGCCCCCCTATAGCCCGAGTGAAGTACAGAAAACCGACAGCACCTCTCAAGATGACTCGAACAATACGAACAGTTTCGCGATTCTGGATCGGACAGCAGACCGAATTCGAGCTCTGGATTCAACAGACAAACGCGACTGATGATTCTGAATCGATTTCTGTAAGTATCAGCTCTGTAGCTGTCCTATAGCTCGAGTTAAGTACAGAAAACCGAGAGCGCATGTCAAGATGACTCGAATAATACAAATAGATCTGCGGACCTAGCTCGGCTAGCAGACCGAGTTCAGACCTCTGGATGCAACAGACGAACGCGCCTGATCATTTTGAACCGATAAGGTGTGCTTACCAGATCTGTAGCTGTCCTGTATCTCGAGTTAAGTTCAATATACCGACAGCGCGTATCAAGATGACACGAAACGGCCGATCCCGCCCGCGTGCTTTTTGGCAGTAAAAAGTACCCGATCGAGCTGAGATCAAGATGGCGAGCGGGAATAAGATCGAATACCACGGGAAAAAATACTGGAGCTCTAACGAATGTTCACATTTTGAAAACAAAATTTTCAACCGACCAAAAGTCAGCAAAAGTTCCGTCGAGATTTTTCTTGCCAACTAGCTCTCCAGCGCCCCGGAATTACTCTTAAGCTTCCAGCAACAACTTGCTAAGGGAAGCTCTACGAGTTATTTTTGCAAAACCGACCCAAAGTTGTCACTGGCGCCGGCGGTGAACCGTCAACCTGGTCACCGCCGGGAACCTCGTAGAGCTCCTTTCACGCGTGAGAGTGCTTAGAGTCGAAAGAGAGACCTTCTGGAGGCATTTCTCAAAAAAGGCAAAATTGATTTTTTCATGTCGACATGGAGATGGTTCCTCCAAGTGTTTCGATAGTAGAAGTGCGCCTACAGAGTTCATATTAAGACTCAGAGGCCCTCGTAATCGTTTACAGGTGCGAAAAATCTGCTTTCTCAAAATAAATGGTCAAATATCTTTCAAATTTTCGCAAAACCACCCAAAAGATATCACTTTGTCCTTTCTGGCCGGGGCGGTCAACTAGCTCCACCCCGCGCCGGAATTCCTCTAGCTCATCGATCCCGAAGAGCTCTACGAGGTACTTGGTAGCGTCCAAAACCCGGGGAGCCACTGGGCGCCGGCGGTGAACCGTCAACCTTTGTTATCGCCGGGGGACTCGTAGAGCTTCCTGACAATATATAATGTCGGAAAACATTCTAGAGAACGAATAGTTTTCAGCCCAAGCGATTTCAGACCTCTGAGTGCAACAGCCAAACGCCCCCGATGCTTCTAGATTCTCTTCTGTACGAGCTCTATAGCCCTCCTACAGCCCGAGTAACGTGCGTAAATCGACAGCACCTCTCAAGATGACTCGAAAAAAAAAAAAAAAAAAAAAAAAAAAAAAAAAAAAAAAGGCAAACATAGCTCGAGTATCAGGCCGAGTTCAGACCTCTGAATGCGACGGGCGGACGCGTCTAATGTCTCCGAATCGATTCATGTGATTACTAGCGCTGCAGCCCCTCTACAGCCCGAGTTGTGTGTAGAAACCGACAGCACCTCTCAGGATGACTCGGACAATACGAATAGTTTCGCATACCTAGTTCGGGCAGCAGACCGAGTTCGGAGCTCTGGTTTCGACAGGCGGACGCGCCTGATGTATTCAAATCGATTCCTGTAACTACCAACCCTGTAGCCTCCCTACGACCCGAGTTAAGTACAGAAACCCGACAGCACCTCTCAAGCTGACCCGAACAATACGAATAGTTTCCCGATTCTCGATCAGGCAGCAGACCGAGTTGAAAGCTCTCCATTCAACAAGCGAACGCGACTGATGATTATGAATCGGTTTGTGTAAGCATCAGCTCTGTAGCTGTTATATAGCTTGAGTTAAGTACAGAAAACCGAGAGCGTCTGTGAAGATGACTCGATTAATCAAACAGGTTTGCAGGCCTAGCTCGGCTACCAGACTGAGTTCAAACCTCTGGATGCAACAGACGAACGCGCCTGATCATTCTGAATCGATTAGCTGTGCTTACCAGCTCTGTAGCTGCCCTACAGCTGGAGTTAAATACAAAATACCGACAACGCGTATCAAGATGACTCGAAACGGTCGATCCCGCCAGTGTGTTTTTTGGCAGTAAAAGGTATCCGATCGAGCTGACATCAAGATGGCGAGCGGGAATAAGATCGAATATCCTCAAACCAATTGAGGAATTTCGAGAACGAAATTTTTAACCGACCAAAAGTCAGCAAAAGGTCTGTCTAGATTTTTCTTGCCAACTAGTTCTCCAGCGCGCCGGAATTACTCTTAAGCTTCCAGCAATAACTTGCTAAGGGAAGCTACGAGTACAGGGCACACACAGACCAGAAAGCTTCCCTGGCGCGCCCTCAGTCGCTTTCGTGAAGTCTTTCTGGCGCTCTGGGGGGCTCCCCTACAGCGCTGCTGAAGCGCTGCCAGAATCGCTTCCATGCGTGCCTGCACGTGGAAGCTCGCCGAAAGCTCTCCCAGACTGGGCGCCGGCCGGGGAACTCGTAGAGCTTCCTGACAATACATAATGTCAAAAAAAATACACCGAAAAAATAGTTTTTCAGCCCAAGCAATTTCCGACCTCTCGGATGCAACAGCCGAACGCCCCCAATGCTTCTGGATTGTCTTCTGTACGAGCTCTGTAGCTCTCCTACAGCCGAGTTACGTGCGTAAATCAACAGCACTCAAGATGACTCGAAGAATACAAATAGTTTGGCAAACCTAGCTCGAGTATCAGGCCGAGTTCAGACCTCTGCAACCGGCGGACGCGTCTGATGTCTCTGAATCGATTCCTGTGATTACCAGCCCTGCAGCCCCCCCTACAGCCCGAGTTAAGTGCAGGAAACCGACAGCACCTCTCAGGATGACTCGAACAATACGAATAGTTTCGCGGACCTAGTTCGGACAGCAGAAAGAGTTCGGAGCTCTGGATTCCAAAGGCGACGCGCCTGATGTCTCCGAATCGATTTCAGTGATTAACAGCGATGCAGCCGCCCTGAACCCGAGTAAAGTGCAGAGAACCGACAGCATCTCTCAAGACAACTCGAACAATACGAATAGTTTCGCGATTCTACATCGGGCAGCAGACCGAGTTCAGAGCTCTGGATTCGACAGACAACGGCCACTGATGATTCTTAATCAGATTCTGTACGCATCAGCTCTGTAGCTGTCTTGTAGCTCGAGTTAAGTACAGAAAACCGAGAGCGTCTGTCAAGATGAGTCGAATAATACGAATAGATTTGCGGACCTAGCTCGGCTAGTAGACCGAGTTCAGACCTCTGGGTTCGACAGGCGAACGCGTCGATCATTCTGAATCGATTAGCTGTGCTTATCAGCTCTATAGCTGTGCTCAAGCTCGAGTTATCTTGAGA
The DNA here is from genome assembly GCA_963575745.1 of Prorocentrum cordatum. Taxonomy (NCBI): domain Eukaryota; class Dinophyceae; order Prorocentrales; family Prorocentraceae; genus Prorocentrum; species Prorocentrum cordatum. The sequence goes on along the minus strand of CAUYUJ010017380.1, from coordinate 55,925 downwards.
AAACCGTCACCGCGTATTAACATGACTCGAAACGGCGGATCCCGCCTGGACGCTTTGGCAGTAAAAGGTACCCGATCGAGCTAAGATCAAGATGGCGAGCGGGAATGAGATCGAATATATCGGAAACTAGAGCTCTAACGGATGGTTGAATTTCGAGAACAAAACTTTCAACCGACCAAAATTCCTCAAAATGTCGAGATTTTCTTGCCAACTAGCTTCCAGCAATAACTGGGCACCGGCGGTAAACCGTCAACCTTTGTTTTTGCTTTGCTCGGAGCCCACAGGGACAGAGGAGCCCCCGCTCAGGATTCAGGTCCGCAGCAGAGGAGCAGCAGGTGCTCAACACCTTCAGCGAGGCGCTTGCTGGCCAAGAGCTCAGCTTGACTAACCGTGCAGGTCGGCGGGATGGCGGCAGCCTCCGAGGCTATACTGAATAGCCAAGAGCCTTGAGAGTGTTGAAGAGCAGGGAGGGGGAGCACGAATAAGTCAATAACCCAACCAATGCCAACACCGTGGGAGGAACGACCACCATCGAAGTAGCCGCGAATCCCCTTTATTTGTTCCCTTCTGAGAGTATGAATGCACGGGTCGAAAGTACGATGGTTCTGGCCCGTGCGGGCCTTCCAAGTTTCAGCATCAGCACGCTCGTTTCCCTCACGATAAAACCACTTCCAAGGATCTAAACCCCAAGACGGCGGCCTCAGGTTCACGCGGTAGTTCAAGTGTAATCTGTATAATATACTTTGAATGTGTGCAATGGTCTCACAATACACTTCCGTCGTACATACATATTGTCCCACCAGCCAGTTCACTACCACCTGCGAGTCACCACAGAGCTCGACGGGAATCCCTTCAGCCTCATAGTTCCAGACGCTGGCATTCTCGAAGTTAAAGGCGAGCCGCTTTGCAATCTCATTATTTCTCTCCTCCGTCCCCTCCGCCTCCTCCTCGTCGTTTTTCGGCCTCCAGGGTTTTGGTTCAGGCAGGTGAGCATACTCTAAAACATGTTGTAGGTCCCATTCCGAAAGCAACGTACGGATAAAACATCTCCACCCTGCCTGAGTCCACTCAAGAGTATCATACCAAGCAACTGACAACATATAATGTCGAAAAAAATTACACCGAAAAATAGTTTTTCCAGTCCAAGCAATTTCAAACCTCTCGGATGCAACAGCCGAACGCCCCCGATGCTTCTGGATTGTCTTCTGTACGAGCTCTGTAGCTCTCCTACAGGCCGAGTTACGTGCGTAAATCGACAGCACCTCTCAAGATGACTCGAACAATACGAATAGTTTGGCAAACCTAGCTCGAGTATCAGACCGAGTTCAGACCTCTGCATGCGACAGGCGGACGCGTCTGATGTCTCTCAATCGTTACATGTGATTACCAGCCCTGCAGCTCCTCTACAGCCAGAGCTAAGTGCAGGAAACCAACTGCACCTCTCAGAATCACTCGAACGATACGAATAGTTTCCCGGACCTAGTTCAGACAGCAGACAAAGTTCGGAGCTCTGGATTCGAAAGGCGGCTCCGAATCGACTCAGTGATAAAAGCCCTGCAGCCCCCCTACAGCCCGAGTTAAGTGCAGGAAACCGACAGCATCTCTCAGAATGACTGGAACAATTCGAATAGTTTCGCGATTCTAGATCCGGCAGCAGACTGAGTTCAGAGCTCTGGACAACAGAGAACGACCACTGATGGTGCTGAATCAGATTCTGTACGCATCAGCTCTGTAGCTATCGTGTAGCTCGAGTTAAGAAAAGAAAGCCGAGGGGGTCTGTCAAGATGAATCGAATAATACGAATAGGTTTGCGGACCTAGCTCGGCTAGCAGACCAAGTTCAGACCTCTAGATTCAACAGGCAAACGCGCCTGATCATTCTGAATCGATTAGCTGTGCTTAGCAGGTCTGTAGCTGTCCTGAAGCTCGAATTATCTCGAGAAAACCGTCACCGCATGACAAGATGACTCGAAACGACCGATCCCGCCTGGAGCTTTTTGGCAGTAAAAGGTACCCGATCGAGCTGAGATCAAGATGGCGAGCGGGAATAAGGTCGAATGTCACGGGAAAAAGTACTAGAGCTCTAACGAATTGAGGAATTTCGAGAACAGAATTTTCAACCGACTCAAGGTGACCAAAAGGTCCGTCGAGATTTTTCTTGCCAGCTAGCTCTCCAGCGCGCCGGGAACCTCATAGAGCTCATTTCACACGTAAGAGTGCTCGGAGTCGAAAGAAAGAGCTTCTGGAAGCATTCCTCGACAAAGAAAAACATCTTTTTTTTGTGTCGACATAAAGATGGTTCTGCCAAGTGTTTTGATATTAAAAGGGCGCCTCAAGAGCTCATACTGAGACAGAGAGGCCCTCATAGTTCTTTACAGGTGCGACACAGCAGCTTTCTTTTTTTTTTTTTTTTTTTTAAAAAAAAAAAAAAAAAAAAAAAAAAAAAAAAAAATCTTACAAAAAAATGCACAACTGGACCCGGCGTAAACCGTCAACCTGGCTACCGCCGGGAACCTCGTAGAGCTCTTTCCTTGCACGGCGATCATCGGAACACGAAGAGAAAGCTCCTGGAGCGAGAAAGAAGAAACAGAAAAAAACACGTGTTTCTGCTTTTACTCAACATCGGTTCTCTGAGTCTTGTGATAGTAATACTGCTCCTACAGACTTGAAAATTTTACTGGCAGACGCGGCAAAATCCACTACAGGTGCGTAAAATCTGGTTTCTCAAAATGAATTGTCAAATATCTCAAATGTTTGCGAAACAAAGAAGCTTTCTTCATGTGTTCTGACAATCGCCGTGCAAGAAACGAGCTCTACGGTTTACCGCCGGGTCCTATACTCGAAAGATATTTGACAATTCATTTTGAGAATCGGTATTTTTCTAACGTGTAATGGGTTATGCCGCGTCGGCCAGTAAAGTATTCAGGTCCGTAGCTGAAATATGACAATCAAAAGACTTGCAGAACGGACGTTGGATTAATTGAAAAAAAAATAATTTCTCGAGTTCGGTAACCAGGTTGACGGTTTACCGCCGGTTCCCAGTTGACCGAGGCGGACAATGTGACGAAAAACTTGCAAAATCACGTTTTTCTGTTTTCATCCAACGTCGGTTCCTGCAAGTCTTTTGATAGTAATATTGCAGCTATCGACCTGAAAATTTAACTGGCAGACGCGGTATAACCCAGTACACGTGAGAAAAATACCGGTTCTTAAATAAATTATCAAATATCTTTCAAATCTCAGCAAAACCGACCCAAAGTCATCACATCCTCTCTTTTGGCCGGGTCGGCCGACTAGCTCCACCTCGCGCCGGAATTCCTGTAGCTCATCGATGTCGATGAGCTCTCCGAGATTTTAACAAAACGGACCAAAGTCATCACATTATCTCTTTTAGTCGGGTCGGCCCCGCGCCGGATTTCCTCTAGCTCATCGAGTAAAAAGCTAACACAGCAGATAGCTTTCCGACAAGCCGTGCAACGCTCTCGCACAGCTCTACTTGCGCTCTGGAATGCCCCCTTGCAGCGCTGCGGAGGCGCTGCGCCTCCATGCGTGCCTGCACGCGTGCAGGCACGCGTGAAAGCTTGCCGGTTGCTATCCCGGACCAGCTGCCGGGCCGGGCGAGCGGCTGCGAGGATTCTGGAGCGGCGCAGATGGGCTGGTTGCGGGCACCACCAATCGGAACCAGCGATAAACCGTCAACCAGGTTACCGCCGGCACTCTCGTAGAGCTCTGCATAGACCAGGTCCGCGAAACTATTCGTATCGTTCGCGTGAGGTGCTCCCAGTTTCTGCACTTAACTCGGGCTGTAGGGTGACTGCAGGACTAATGATGACAGGAGTCGATTGCAAGACGCCTGTCGCATTCAAAAGGCAAAAAATAAACACTATTAGTCGGAATCTTGGTTGCTCCACGAGGTGCTAGCTCCACCCCGCGCCGGAATTTCTCTAGCTCATCGATGCCGAAGAGCTCTACGAGGTACTAGCTCTCGAACGCCCCGGAACTGGGCGCCGACGGTGAACCGTCAACCTTGATAACAGAAAAGAGCTTCTCCATACCAGCCTCAAACAGAAAGACCTATTTTTTTCGGTCGTACACAATGGTGTTCCCCCGAGTCTTTTCATCGGAATAATGCAGCGAGCGCCATGAGAATTGCACCATCGAAAGCGTCATGATTCACTGCATAGAATAAAAGTTCAAATTTGCAAAACGACTTTCAAAAACTCTCGCCATCTCCGAAAAAACCACCCGAGGTCACCAGATTGTCCGCACGGGCCGGGTTGGCCAACTAGCTGCACACGCGCCGAAATTCCTCTAGCTCATCATGCCGAAGAGCTCTACGAGGTACGACCAGCTTCTAATCTGAAACCCTATGGCTCTCAGAGCTCTCCAGGAACTCTGTCCTTTCTGCCGGGTCGACCAACTAGCTCCAGCCCACGCCGGAATTCCTCTAGCTGATCGATGCGGCCGACGGTTCTTTCGATAGTAATATTGCAGCTACGGACCTCAGAATTTAACTGGCAGAGGCACAACTCACTACAGGTCAGGAAATTACCGGTCCCCAAAACGAATTTAAAATTTCGGACCCACTACAGGTGGGGAAAATACTTCTTCTCCAAACAAACTTTCGAATTTTACGCAAAGATAGAAAAACCGACCCCAAGTCACCATATTTGGTAGTGTCCGAAACCCGGAGAGCAACTTGTAAGCGTCCAATACCGGGCGCCGGCGGTAAACCGTCAACCTTCGTTACCGCCGGGGGACTCGTAGAGCTTCCTAACTCGACTTAAGTTGAGAAAACAGCCAGCACTTACCAAGAATCTGACTCATAGTGAACAGTTTTTCATCTCTGAATGCGACAGACGGACGCGTCTGATGTCTGCGAATCGACTCTTATCATTACCAGCCCTGAAGCCCCTCTACAGCCCGAGTTCAGAAAACCGACAGCACCTCTCAGGATGACTCGAACAGGAATAGTTTCGCGGACCTAGTTCGGGCAGCAGACAGAGTTCAGAGCTCTGTATTCGACAGGCGGACGCGCCTGATGTCTTCAAATCGATCCCAGTGATTTCCAGCCATGCAGCCCCCCTACAGCCCGAGTTCAGTCCAGATCATCGACATTATCTCGCAAGCGACTCGAACGATACGAATAGTTTCGCGAGTCTAGATCGGGCAGCAGGCCGAGTTCAGAGCTCTGGAGTCGACAGACAAACGCAACTGATGATTCTGAATTGGTGTCTGTAAAAAAACAGCTCTGTAGCTGTCCTACAGCTCGAGTTAAGCAGAAAACCGAGAGTTTCTGTCAAGATGACTCGAATAATACGAACAGGTTTGTGGCCCTAGCTCGGCTAGCAGACCGAGTTCAGAGCTCTGGATTGAACAGGCGAACGCGCCTGATCATTCTGCATGCATTAGCTGTGCTTACCAGCTCTGTAGCTGCCCTAGAGCTCGAGTTATGTTCAGAAAAACGTCAGCTCATATCAAGATGACTCAAAACGGCCGCTCCCGCACAGTGCTTTCGATAATAATATTCACCCGATCGAGCTGAGATCAAGATGGCGAGCGAGAATAAGATCGAATATTACGGGAAAAAATACTAGAGCTCTAACGAATGGTCAAATTTCGAGAAACAAATTTTCAACCGAGCAAAAGTTGTCAAAAGTTCCGTCGAGATTTTTCGAGCCAACTAGCTGTGGGGCGCGCCGGAATTACTCTTAGCTTCCAGCAATAACTTGCGAAGGGGAGCTCTACGAGTTAAACCCGGATAGCGAAGCCAGGCGCGGAGCGCTTCAGAACGCCGCACGGGAACCTCTGCCGTGCCGCTTGAAACGATGCGCGGGATGCTGGAACTGGCGCCAGCGGTGAACCGTCAACCTGGTCACCGCCGGGAACCTCGTAGAGCTCCTCGCACCCGTAAGAAAGCTTAGAATCGAAGCGGAGAGCTTCTGTGAGCTTTTCTAAAAAACGTCAAATTCAGATTTTTGGAGCGAAGATGAAGTCGGTTCCCGGAAGTCAACTAATACTAAAACAGGCTCTAGAGAGCTGAGCTGCTCAGGGAACAAAGTTTATATGCCACTGCTCGGCGTAAAAATCTGCTTTCTCAAAATCAATGGTCAAATATCTTTCAAATATTCGCAAAACTGGGCGCCGGCGGTAAACCCTCAACCTTTCTTACTGCCGGGGGACTCGTAGAGCTTCCTGACAGTATATAGTGTGGGAAAAAATCCAGAGGACAACTAGTTTTCAGCCCAAGCGATTTGAGACCTCTCCAGGTCACTCTAACAAAAAAGAAACAGTTTCGCAACCCAATTCGAGTACCAGACCGAGTTCAGACCTCTCAATGAGAGAGGCGGACGCGTCTGACGTCTGCGTATCGACTCATGTGATTACCAGCCCTGCAGCCCCCCTACAGCCCGAGTTAAGTGCAGAAAACCGACAGCATCTCTCAGGATCACTCGAATAATAGAATTGTTTCGCGAACCTGTTTCGAGCAGCAGACCAAGTTCTGAGCTCTCGAATCGACCAACGAACGCGACTGATGTGTGCAGATCGATTTCTGTGGCCCGCAGCACTGTAGCCCCCCCCAACACGAGTTCAGCACGAGCACTTTCCACGATGATTCGAACAATACGAATGGTTGCGCGATTCTAGCTCGGGCAGCAGGCCGAGTTCAGAGCTCTCGATACAACAGACAAACGCGCCCGATAATTTCCGATCGATTTCTGTGACTATAGGCTCTCTAGCTGCCCTACAGCTCGAGTTAAGTACAAAAAACCGAGAGCGTTTCTCAAGAACCGAGACCTAGCTCGGCTAACAGATCGATTTCAGACCTATGGATTCAACAGACGAACGCGCCTGATAATTCTGAGTGCGATAGGCGTGCTTACCAGCACTATAGTTGCCCTAGAGCTCGAGTTAAAGAGAAAATACCGACAACGCGTATCAAGTTGACTCGAATAATGCGAATAGATTTGCGCACCTAGCTCGGGTAGCAGACCGACGTCAGACCTCTCGAGTCAAGAGGCGAACGCGCCTGATGATTATGAATGCGATAGATGTGCTTAACAGCTCTGTACCTGCCCTGCAGCTCGAATTGAGTGCAAAATAACAACCACGCATGTCAAGTTGACTCGAATAATACGAATAGGTTTGCGGCCCTAGCTCGACTAGCAGACCGAGTTCAGACCTATGGATTCAACAGGCGAACGCGCCTGATGATTCCGAGTGCGATGGGCGTGCTTACCAGCACTGTAGCTGCCCTACAGCTCGAATTAAGTAGAAAATACCGACAACGCGTATGAAGTTCACTCGAATAATACGAATAGGTTTACGGACATAGCTCGGCTAGCAGACCGAGTTCAGACCTCTGGATTCAACAGGCGAACGCGCCTAATGATTCTGAGTGCGATAGGTGTGCTTACCAGCAATGTAGCTACCCTAGAGCTCGAGTTAAGTAGAAAATACCGACAGCGCGTATCAAGATGACTCGAAACGGTCGTTCCCGCCGGGACGCTTTTTGGCCTTGAAAGTTACCCGATCGAGCTGAGATCAAGATGGCGAGCGGGGATAAGATCGAATAATATGGGAAAAAATACTAGAGCTCTAACGAATGGTCAAATTTTGAGTACAAAATTTTCAGCTGACCAAAAGTCAGCAAAAGGTCCGTCGAGATTTTTCTTGCCAACTAGCTCTCCAGCGCTCCGGAATTACTCTTAAGCTTCCAGCAATAACTTCCTAAAGGAAGCTCTACGAGTTATTACCCAAAAGTTGTCACATTGCCCTTTCTGGTCGGGTCGACCAACTAGGCGCCGGAACTGGGCGCCGGCGGTAAACCGTCAACCTTTCTTACCGCCGGGGGACTCGTAGAGCTTCCTGACAATATATACTGTGGGAAAAAACTCCAAAGAACGACTTTGTTTTAAGCCCAAGCGATTTCAGACCTCTCAAGATTACGCTAACAAAAAACAAACAGTTTCGCAACCCAGTTCGAGTATCAAACCGAGTTCAGACCTCTGTATGCGACATCATGCGATTCCACTCATGCGATTCCAGCCCTAAAGCCCACCTACAGCCGAGTTAATGCAGAAAACCGACAGTATCGACTCGAATAATATAATAGTGTTGCGAACCTAGTTCGAGCAGCAGACCGAGTTCCGAGCTCTGGAATCGACCGAAAGACGCGCCTGATGTGTGAAAATCGATATATGTGGCCTGCAGCACTGTAGCCCTCCCCCAGCACGAGTTCAGTGCAGAAAATTGAGAGCACGTCTCAAAATCATTCGGACAATACGAACAGTTTCGCGAACCTAGCTCGGGCAGCAGGCCGAATTCAGACCTCTCGGTTCAACAGACGCGTGCCATTGGTGATTTCCCATCGATGTCTGTGACAATGAGCCCTGTAGCTGCCCTACAGCTCGAGTTAAGTACAGAAAACCGAGAACGTCTATCAAGATAACTCGAATAATACCAACAGGTTTGCGGACCTAGCTCGGCTAGCAGACCGAGTTCAGACCTCCGGATTCAACAGGCGAACGCGCGTGATGATTCTGAGTGCGATAGGTGTGCTTACCAGCACTGTAGCGACCCTAAAGCTCGAGTCAAGTACAGAAAACCGAGAGTGTCTATCAAGATGACTCGAATAATACAAACAGGTTTGCGGACCTAGCTCGGCTCACAGACCGAGTTCAGACCTCTGGATTCAACAGGCGAACGCGCCTGATCATTCTGCATGCATTAGCTGTGCTTACCAGCTCTGTAGCTGCCCTAGAGCTCGAGTTATGTTCAGAAAACCGTCAGCGCGTATCAAGATGACTCGAAACGGCCGTTCCCGCCACTGTGCTTTTTGGCCTTCAAAGTTACCCGATCGAGCTGAGATCAAGATGGCGAGCGGGAATAAGATCGAATATCACGGGAAAAAATACTAGAGCTCTAACGAATGGTCAAATTTCGAGAACCAAATTTTCAACCGAGCAAAAGTCATCAAAAGTTCCGTCGAGATTTTTCGAGCCAACTGGCGCCGGCGGTGAACCGTCAACCTGGTCACCGCCGGGAACCTCGTAGAGCTCCTTGTACCCGTAAGAAAGCTTAGGATCGAAGCGGAGAGCTTCTGTCAGCTTTTCTAAAAAAAACGTCAAATTGAGATTTTTTGAGTAAAGATGAAGTCGGTTCCCGGAAGTCAACTAATACCAAAACTGGCTCTAGAGAGCTGAGCTGCTCAGAGAACAACGTTTATATGCCAATGCTCGGCGTAAAAATCTGATTTCTCAAAATAAATTGTCAAATATCTTTCAAATATTCGCAAAACTACCCAAAAGTTGTCACATTGTCCTTTCTGGTCGGTCGACGCGCGAGACCATTCTGCGTCGACAAACATGCACCAGAACTCTCTAGGTCACCCATAGATCGATATAAATTAGAAAAAAAAAAATCCGACACAAAAAATACAAAATTGTACAAATCGATATTTTTCATTGATTTTGAAAATTCTAATCAATTTGGGCACTCTTGAGGCTCCCATTCGATGTCTCGCATGTCGCTACTTCGATTGGAATGTACCTGGCATGCATAGCATGCACTCAGCTCGAGTTATCATCGAAACACCGTTCGCAACACGCATACATAGAGACAGTATTTCGAGCATAACTCCTGACTCAGCCATTTCTAGGAACTCTCGAGCTTCCAGTGTGACGCGCCAGATCATTCTGCATCGACTGGTGTGCGTGAGAGGTCTGTAGCTTGCTGACAGCTCGAGTTAAGTAAAGCCAACCACCGTCACCTGCCAAACTGCACTGCAGGCAAAGTCGGTTCCTGCAAGTCTTTTGACAGTAATATTGCCCCTAGAGCCCTGAAAATTTTACCAGCAGATGCGCCATAGCTTATTGTAGGTAGGAAAAATCCAACTTATGAAAACGAATTGTCAAATCTTGCACAATGTTTCAAAAACCGACCCCAGGTTAACACATTGTCTCTTTTAGTCGGGTCGGCCAACTGGGCGCCGGCGGTAAACCGTCAACCTTGGTTACCGCCGGGGGACTCGTAGAGCTTCCTGACAACATATACTGTCGGAAAAAAATTACAGAGGACGAATAGTTTTTCAGCCGATTTCGAGTATCAGATCGAGTTCAGACATCTGAGTGCGACAGACGGACGCGTCTGATCTCGCCGAATCGATTCCTGTGATTACCCGCCCTGCAGCCTCCCTACAGCCCGAATTAAGTGCAGAACGCCGACAGTAGCTCTCATGATGACTGAAGAATACGAACAGTTTCGTGATTCTGGATTACGCAACAGACCGGGTTGAGAGCTCTAGATTCAACAGGCGAACGCGCCTGATGATTCTGAGTGCGGTAGGTGTGCTTACCAGCACAGTATCTGCCCTACAGCTCGAGTTAAGTAGGAAATACTGACAACGCGTATCAAGTTGACTCGAAGAATACGAATAGGTTTGCGGACCTAGCTCGACTAGCAGACCGAGTTTCGACCTATGGATTCAACGGGCGAACGCGTCTGATCATTCTGAGTGCGATAGGAGTGCTTACCAGCACTCTAGCTGCTCTAGAGCTCGAGTTAAGTTGAAAATACCGACAACGCGTATCAAGTTGACTCAAATAATAGAAACAGGTTTGCGAACCTAGCTCGGCTGAGAGACCGAGTTCAGACCTCTGGATTCAACAGGCGAACGCGCCTGATCATTCTGAGAGCGATACGTGTACTTACCAACACTGTAGCTGCCCTACAGCTCGAGTTATGTTCAGAAAACCGACAGCGCGTATCAAGATGACTCGAAACGGCCGTTCCCGCCCCCCTGCTTTTTGGCCTTCAAAGTTACCCGATCGAGCTGAGATCAAGATGGCGAGCGGGAATAAGATCGAATATCATGGGAAAAAATACTAGAGCTCTAACGAATGGTCAAATTTCGAGAACAAAATTTTCAACCGACCAAAAGTCACCAAAAGGTCCGTCGAGATTTTTGTTGCCAACTAGCTCTCCAGCTCCCCGGAATTACTGGGCGCCGGCGGTAAACCGTCAACCTTTCTTACCGCCGGGGGACTCGTAGAGCTTCCTGACAATATATAATGTGGAAAAGAATTTCAGAGAACGACTAGTTTTTCAGCCCAAGCGATTATAGACCTCTCAAGATGACTCTAACAAAACAAACGAACAGTTTTCCAATCGAGCTCGAGTATGAAACCGAGTTCAGACCTCTGAATGCGACAGGCGAACGCGCCTGTCTAGGAATCGATTCCTGTGATCACCAGCTCTGCAGGCCACCATACAGCCTGAGTTAAGTGCAGAAAACCGAGAGTACCTCTCAGAATGACTCGAATAATACAACAGTTTCGCGGATCTTGTTCGAGCAGCAGACCGAGTTCCGAGCTCTCAGTTCAACGAACGGACGCGCCTGATGTCTCGGAATCGATTCATGTGACCAGCAGCACTGTAGCCCTCCCCCAGCACAGTTTCAAGTACAGAAAACCGGGAGCACTTCTCAAGATTACTGGAACAATACCAATAGGTTCGCGAACCTAGCTCGGGAAGCAGGCCGAGTTCAGAGCGTGTGCTTCAACAGACGAACGCGTCTGATGATTCCCAATCGATTTCTATGAGTATCAGCTCTGTGGCTGCCCTACAGTCGAGTTAAGTACGAAAAACCGAGAGCGTCTGCTACAATGACTCGAATAATACGAATAGGTTTGCGACCCTAGCTCGGCTAGCAGACCGAGTTCAGACCTCTGGAGTCAACAGGCGAACGCGCCTGATCATTCTGAATGCATTAGCTGTGCTCACCAGCTCTGTAGTTGTCCTGAAGCTCGAGTTATCTTGAGAAAACCGGCAGCGCGTATCAAGATGACTCGAAACGGCCGTTCCCGCCCGTGTGCTTTTTGGCCTTCAAAGTTACCCGATCGAGCTGAGATCAAGATGGCGAGCGGGAATAAGATCGAATATCATGAGAAAAAATACTAGAGCTCTAACGAATGGTCAAAAATTCGAGAACAAAATTTTCTACCGACCAAAAGTCACAAAAGGTCCTTCGAGATTTTTCCTGCCGCCAAACTGGGCCGGCGGTGACCGTCAACCTTGTCACCGCCGGGAACCTCGTAGAGCTCTTTTCACTGATAAGAGTGAAGAGAATCGACCCAGAGTGGAAAAATAGATATTTTTCGAAAATCTTCAAATTGGATTTTTTTGATGTTCATATTCGCTCAGTTCCCGGAAGTCAGCTCGTGCAAAAATGCATCAAGAGAGCTCAGCTTTGGTCAGAGAGGAATTTATATTCCAATGCTCGGCGTAAAAATCTGCTTTCTCAAAATAAATGGTCAAATATCTTTCAAATTTTCGCAAAACCACCCAAAAGTTATCACTTTGTCCTTTCTGGCCGGGTCGACCAACTAGCTCCACCCCGCGCCGGAATTCCTCTAGCTCATCGATGCCGAAGAGCTCTACGAGGTATTTTCAACCGAGCAAAAGTCACCAAACTGGGCGCCGGCGGTAAACCGTCAACCTTTCTTACCGCCGGGGGACTCGTAGAGCTTCCTGACAATATATAATGTGGAACGAATTTCAGAGAACGACCAGTTTTTCAGCCCAAGCGATTATGAACCTCCAAAGATGACTCTAACAAAACAAACAAACAGTTTTCCAATCGAGCTCGAGTATGAAACCGAGTTCAGACCTCTGAATGCGACAGGCGGACGAGTCTCATGTCTGCGGATCGATTTCTGTGATTACCAGCTCTGCAGCCCATACAGTATGAGTTAAGTGCAGAAAACCGAGAGTACCTCTCAGGATGACTCGAATAATACAACAGTTTCGCAGATTTCGTTCAAGCAGCAGACCGAGTTTCGAGCGATCGGTTCGACGAACGGGCGCGCCTGATGTCTCGAAATCGATTCCTGTGACCAGCAGAGCTATAGCCCTCCCCCAGCACGATTTATGTAAAAACCGAGAGCACTTCTCAAGATGACTCGAACAATACGAATGGGTTCGCGAACCTAGCTCGGGGAGAAGGCCGATTTCAGAGCTCTTGATGCAACAGACGAACGCGCCTGATAATTCTCAATCGATTTCTGTTAGTATGAGCTCTGTGGCTGCCCTATAGATCGGGTTAAGTACGAAAAACCGAGAGCGTCTGCTACAATGACTCGAATAATACGAATAGGTTTGCGACCCTAGCTCGGCTAGCAGACCGAGTTCAGACCTCTGGATTCAACGGGCGAACGCGCCTGATCATTCTGAATGCATTAGCTGTGCTGACCAGCTCTGTAGTTGTCCTGAAGCTCGAGTTATCTTGAGAAAACCGACAGCGCGTATCAAGATGACTCGAAACGGCCCTTCCCGCCTGCCTGCTTTTTGGCCTTCAAAGTTACCCTATCGAGCTGAGATCAAGATGGCGAGCGGGAATAAGATCCGAATATCATGGGAAAAAAATACTTGAGCTCTAACGAATTGTCAAATTTCGAGAACAAAATTTTCAACCGACCAAAAGTCATCAAAAGGTCCGTCGAGATTTTTGTTGCCAACTAGCTCTCCAGCGCGCCGGAATTACTCTTAGCTTCCAGCTATAACTAGCTAAGGGAAGCTCTACGAGTTACTAGCTCTCCAGCGCGCCGGAATTACTCTTAGCTTCCAGCTATAACTAGCTGAGGGAAGCTCTACGAGTTACTAGCTCTCCAGCGCGCCGGAATTACTCTTAGCTTCCAGCTATAACTAGCTAAGGGAAGCTCTACGAGTTATTACTCTTAGCTTCCAGCTATAACTAGCTAAGGGAAGCTCTACGAGTTATTACTCTTAAGCTTCCAGCAATAACTTGCTAAGGGAAGCTCTACGAGTTATGACTAGCTAAGGGAAGCTCTACGAGTTATTACTCTTAGCTTCCAGCTAGAACTAGCTAAGGGAAGCTCTACGAGTTACTCTTAGCTTTCAGCTATAACTAGCTAAGGGAAGCTCTACGAGTTACTTGCCAGCGTCCATGTAAGCGTCCAAAACCCGGATAGCGAAGCCAAGCGCGGAACGCTGCACGGGGACCTCTGCCAGGCCGCCTGAAACGATGCGCGGGACGCTGGAAACCTCGCAGGAGTCGCTTGCAGGGGCGTCGTTTACGATGCGTGGGGCCCTGCAAAGCGCGCAAGGAAGATCTGCCTAGGAGCCTGGAAGAACTTGCGAAGCTCTTCCGAAGCTCTGCCGAAGCGCTTCGCGCACCCTGGAGCCACGCGTATTGGGAAACGCTAGGAAGCCACGCTCCTGGACACGCTGCGAACTCCGGCAACCTGCTGCGACGAGCGTGGACCGCCGTGGAGGAGCTCCTGGCGGGCACCACCACCGTCCGGCTTCTAATCTTAAACCCTTAGCTCTCCAAGGAGCTATCCGGGAACTTGTAAGCGTTCAAAACCCGGATAGCGAAGCCAAGCGCGGAACGCCGCACGGGGACCTTTGCCAGGCCGCCTGAAACGATGCGCGGGATGCTGGAAACCTCGCAGGAAACGTATGCAGGGGCGCCGTTTACAATGCGTGGGGCCCTGCAAAGAGCGCAAGGAAGATCTGCCTAGGAGCCTGGAAGAACAGCCGAAGCTCTAACGAATCTCTGCCGAAGCGCTTCGCGCACCCTGGAGCCACGCGTATTGGGAAACGCTAGGAAGCCACGCTCCCGGACCCGCTGCAAGCTCCGGCAACCTGCTGCGGGGATCGTGGACCGGCGGAGGTGGGCGTGTGCTCCGCACCACCCACTGCCGGCTTCTTATTTGAAACCCTCGGCTCTCCAAGGAGCTATCCGGGAGAAACCCGGAGAGAAAAATGCGCACACACACCAGACAGCTTTCCTGGCGAGCTCTCGCAGGCTCTCGCAAAGCTCTTCTGGTGCTCGGAGGGGCTCTCCTGCAGCTCTGCTGAAGCGCTGCCAGAATCGCTTCCATGCGTGCCTGCGCGCTTGCAGGCACGCGTGGAAGCTTGCCGGAGGCTCTCCCGGACCCGTTGCCGGCTGAGGCGAGTTGCTGCGGGAATCGGGGAGCGGAGATGGGCTCCTGGCGGGCACCACCACCGCCCGGCTTCTAATCTTAAGCCCTCTAGCTCTCAGCGAGCTCTCCGGGAATCTTAACCCTTTCGCTCTCAGTGAGCTCTTCGGGAAAGAAGGCACACGCAAGAAAGCCTTCCTGGCGAGCCCACAGAAGCTCTGGGGGAACTCTTCTGGGGCTCTGGGGGCCCCCCTGCAGCGCTTCTGAAGGGCTGTCAGGAACGCTTCCGCGCGTGCCTGCACGCCTGCGGGCACGCGTGGAAGCTTGCCGGAAGCTCTCCCGGACGCGCTGCCAGGCGAGTTGCTGCGAGGATCGTGGACCGGCGAAGATGGGCTGCTGGCGGGCACCACCACCGTTCGGCTTCTAATCTAAAACCTTCTAGCTCTCAGAGAGCTCTCCGGGAATATCTTTCAAATCTGCGCAAAACCGACCCAAAGTCACCACTTCGTCCTTTCTGGTCGGGTCGGCCAACTAGCTCCACCCCGCGCCGGAATTCCTCTAGCTCATCGATAACGAAGAGCTCTACGAGGTACTTGACTCGTAGAGCTTCCCTAAGCTAGCAGCTGGAAGCTTAAGAGTAATCCGGACGCACTGGCAGTCTAGTTGGCTTGAAAAATCTCGACGGAACTTTTGGTGACTTTTGGTCGGTTGAAAATTTCGTTTTCAAAATTTGACCATTCGTTAGAGCTCTAGTATTTTTTCCCGTGATATTCGATCTTATTCCCGCTCGCCATCTTGATCCCAGCTCGATCGGCTGAATATTACAATGGAAAAGCACTGTGGCGGGATCGGCCGTTTCGAGTCATCTTGATACGCGCTGACGGTTTTCTGAACATAACTCGAGCTTTTGGACAGCTACAGAGCTGGTAAGCACAGCTAATCGATGTAGAATGATTAGGCGCGTTCGCCTGTTGAATCCAGAGGTCTGGACTCGGTCTGTTAGCCTAGGTCCGCAAACCTATTCGTATTATTCGAGTCATCTTGACAGGAACTGTCGGTTTTCTGTACTTAACTAGAGCTGTAGGACTGCTACAGAGCTGATAGTTACAGAAACCGATTCAGAATCATTAGTTGTGTTTGTCTGTCGAATCCAGAGCTCTGAACTCGGTCTGCTGCCCGATCTAGAATCGCGAAGGTATTCGTATTGGTCGAGTCATCTTGAGGAGTGCTCTCGGTTTTCTTCACTCAACTCGCGCTGAGGGGGGCCACAGTGCTGGTGGTCACAGGAATCGATTTGAAGACATCAGGCGCGTCCGTCTTTCGAATCCAGAGCTCGGAACTCGGTCTGCTGCCCGAATTAGGTCTCCGAAACTACTGTATTGTTCGAGTCATTCTGAGAGCTCCTGTCGGTTTTCTGCACTTAACTCGGGCTGTAGGGGGGCTGCAGGGCTGGTAATGACAGGAGTCGATTCGGAGACATCAGACGCGTCCGCCTGTCGCATTGAGAGATCAAAAAATGTTCACTATAAGTCGGAATGTTGGTAGGTGCTGTCGGTTTTCTCAACGTAAGTCGAGCTAGGAAGCTCTACGAGTCTTCTGGCGGTAACCAAGGTTGACGGTTTACCGCCGGCGCCCAGTGCTACGGGAAGCTCTACAAGTTACTAGCTCTTCAGCGCCCCGGAATTACTTTTACGCTTCCAGCAAGGACTTGCTAACTTGCTAAGGGAAGCTCTACGAGTGACTAGCTCCCCCCCGCGGGGGAACACACACCCGACAGCTTTCCTGGCTGGCTCTCGGAAGCTCTCGTGAAGCGTTTCTGGAGCTCCGGGGGGCTTCCCTGCAGCAGTTCTGAAGCGCTGCCAGGAACGCCCCCTCGCGTGCCTGCACGCGTGCAGGCGCGCGTAGACGCTTGCCGGGTGCTCTCCCAGACCCGCTGCCGGCTCGGGCGAGTTGCTGCGGGAAATGTAGAGCGGCGGAGATGGGCTGCTGGCGGGCACCACCACCGTCCAGCTTCTAACCTAAAACCCTCTAGCTCTCAGAGAGCTCTCCGGGAACTTTGTCCTTTCTGGCCGGGTCGACCAACTAGCTGCTCCACCCCGCGCCGGAATTCCTCTAGCTCATCGATGCCGAAGAGCTCTACGAAATATTAGCCTGGCGAAGGACCCAACCATATGCAGCTGCGAGTGCCGCACGGATATGAAACGAATGAGGGGGCACGGAAACCAGGCCCCTCTTCTCATAGGCGCCGCGCCGCTGGGGCCTTCGGTGGAGCTCCCTATGGGGCCACGAAGCGTGTGAAGGGTGTGCCGAGCCACTAGGGCCTTTGGTGGAGCTCCCTATGGGGCCACGAAGCGTGTGAGGGGTGTGCCGAAATGGGTGGTGGGGAAGCATGCGAACGCAGCCACTGGGGCCTTCGGCGGAGCTCCCCATGGGGCCGCGAAACGTGTGAGGGGTGTGCCGAATTGGGTGGTGGGGAGCCACTGGGGCCTTCGGTGGGGCCACGAAACGTATGAAGGGTGTGCCGAAATGGGTGGTGGGGAGGCATGCGAACGCA
This sequence comes from Prorocentrum cordatum, assembly GCA_963575745.1. NCBI lineage: Eukaryota > Dinophyceae > Prorocentrales > Prorocentraceae > Prorocentrum > Prorocentrum cordatum. The sequence goes on along the minus strand of CAUYUJ010017380.1, from coordinate 38,427 downwards.
GCCACTGGGGTTTTCGGTGGAGCTCCCTATGGGGCCACGAAACGTGTGAGGGGTGTGCCGAAATGGAAAGTGGAGAGGCATGCGAACGCAGCCACTGGGGCCTTCGGTGGAGCTCTCTATGGGGCCACGAAACGTGCGAGGGGCGTGCCGAAATGGGTGGTGGGGAGGCAGGCGAACGCAGCCACTCGGGCCTTCGGTGGAACTCCCTACGGGGCCACGAAACGTGTGAGGGGTGTGCCGAAATGGGTGGTGGGAAACGAATTGAGCAACTGGCACCAGCAGTGAACCGTTGGTCACCGCCGGGAACCTTGTAGAGCTCATTTCACGCGCGAGAGTGCTCAGAGTTGAAATGAAGAGCTTCTGGAGGCATTTCTCAGAGAATTAAAATTTCATGTTTTTCGTGTCCACATAAAGTTGGTTCCGCCAAGTGTTTTGATAGTAAAAGTGCGCCTACAGAACACATATTAAGAAGCAGAGACCCTCATAGTCGTCTACAGGTGCGAAAAATTTGGTTTCTCAAAATGAATAGTGAAAAATCTTTTGAATATTTGCAAAACCATGTCCTTTCTGGTCGGGTCGACCAACTAGCTCCACCCCGCACCGGAATTCCTTTAGCTCATCGATGACGAAGAGCTCTACGAGGTATTCGAGAACAAAATTTTCAACCGACCAAAAGTCAGCAAAAGGTCCGTCGAGATTTTTCTTAATAGCTCGCCAACGCCCCCGAATTACTGTTAAGCTTCCAGCAATAACATGCTGAGGGGAGCTCTACAAATGACTCGTAAGCTTCGACCAATAACTTGCTAAGGGAAGCCCTACGAGTACCTCGTAGAGCTCCTTGGCAACGATGAGCTAGAGGAATTCGGGCGCGGGGTGGAGCTAGTTGGCCGACCTGGCCCCGACGGACAATGTGCGAACTCTGGTTGGGCAAACTTTGTGGGAGATTTGAACATTCGTCTTAAGAACCGGTATTTTTCGCACCTGTAGTGGGTGGTGTCGCGTCGGCTAATTAATTCTCAGGTCCGTAGCTGCAGTTTTTCTATTAAAACAACGGTCGTTCGAACAACTAAAAAAACTTAAAAAACCTTCTTTTTCGAGTTTTCACCTCGCGTATCAGAAAAGCTCGTGCCACATGTTCTAAGCAGCGCCGTGCGAGAAAAGAGCTCTACAAGGCTCGCGGCGGTAACCTGGTTGACGGTTTATCGCCGGCTCCCAGTTACTAGCTCTCCAGCGCCCCGGAATTACTCTTACGCTTCCAGCAATAACTGGGGGCCGGCGGTAAGCCGTCAACCAGGTTACCGCCGCGAGCCCCGTAGAGCTCATTTCCCGCACGGCGCTGCTTAGAACATGTGGCATGAGCTTCTCTGATACGCGAGGTGAAAACTCGAAAAAGTAGGTTTTTTTGGTTGTCACCCAACGACGGTTCCGCCAAGTATTTTGGTAGTAATACTGCAGCTACGGACCTGAGAATTCATTGGCAGACGCGGCACAACCCACTGCAGGTGCGAAAAATACCGGTTCTTAAAATGAATGTTCAAATCTCTCACAAAGTTCGTCCAACCGACCCAAAGTACGCACATTGTCCGTCGGGGCCGGGTCTGCCAACTAGCTCCACCCCGCGCCCGAATTCCTCTAGCTCATCGATGCCGAAGAGCTCTACAAGGTAGTTGGTAGCGTCTAAAACCCGGAGAGCGAAGAAACCTTCTGGAACGAAAGAAATCATTCCTCAAGAGCTCTGGGGGGCCCACCAGAAGCCCTACTGAAGCGCTCCCGGGCACGCTTCCACGCGTGCCTGCACGCGTGCAGGCTCGCGTGGACGCGTGCTGGAAGCGCCCCTGAACCCGCTGCCGGCCCGGGCGAGCCGCTGCGGGGATCCTGGAGCGGCGGAGATGGGCTGCTGGCGGGCACCACCACCGTCCGGCTTCTAATCTAAAACCCTCAACCTCTCAGAGAGCTCCCCGGGAAGAACCCGGACAGCGAAGAGACCTTCTGGAACGGGAGAAATCTTTCCTGAAGAGCTCTGGGGAGCTTCCCAGAAACCCTACTGAAGCGCCACCGGGAACGCTTCCACGCGTGCCTGCACGCGTGCAGGCTCGCGTGGACGCGTGCTGGAAGCGCCCCTGAACCCGCTGCCGGCCCGGGCGAGCCGCTGCGGGGATCCTGGACCGGCGGAGATGGGCTGCTGGCGGGCACCACCACCGTCCGGCTTCCAATGCCTCGTAGAGCTAGCTCTTCGGCGTAGATGAGCTAGAGGAATTCCGGCGCGGGATGGAGCTAGTTGGTCGACCCGACCAGAACGGACAAACCGGCAACTCTTGGGTGGTTTTGCGAAAATTTGAAAGTTATTTGACCATGTATTTTTAGATAGCGGATTTTTACGCGTAGCATTTGTATTTGAAATTCATTCTCAAAGCAGCTTAGCTCTTTGGAGAGAGTTTCACTGTCCGACAATGAGCGGGAACCGACATGGCAGTGACATCGAAAAATGCAAAGTTGATGTTCCCGGGGAGCTCGCTGAGAGCTAAAGGGTTTAAGATTAGAAGCCGGACGGTGGTGGTGCCCGCCAGGAGCTCTTCCACGGCGCTCCACAGGCTTCGCAAAACACCCCGTGAGCCGGCAACGAGTCCGGCAGAGCTTCTGGCAAGCTTCCAAGCGTGCCCGCACGCGTGCAGGCATGCATGGGGGCGTTCCTGGCAGCGCTTCAGCAGCGCTGCAGGGGGGCTCCCCGGAGCTCTCCAGAAAAGATTTCCCGTCCCCGAGGGTGTCTTCGCTCTCCGGGTTTTGGCGCTACCAAGTTTTTCCCGGAGAGCTCGCTGAGAGCTAAATGGTTTTAAGAACAGAAGCCGGACGGTGGTGGTGCCCGCCAAGAGCTCCTTTCCGTCGCCCCACGAGCCTCGCAGCGACTCGCTCGACCCGGCAACTGGTCCGGGAGAGCTTCCGGCAAGCTTCCACGCGTGCCTGCACGCGTGCAGGCGCGCATGGAAGCGTTTCTGCCAGCGCTTCGGCAGCGCTGCAGGGGAGCTTTCCTGAGCTCTCCAGGAAAGATTTCTTGTCCCGAAAAGAGGCTCTTCGCTCTCCGGGTTTTGGACGCTACCAAGTTTGCCGAGAGCTCAAGAATTTAAGATTAGAAGCCGGACGGTGGTGGTGCCCGCCACGAACTCTTCCACGGCGCTCCACAGGCCTCGCAGCGACTCCGGTGAGCCGGCAACGGAACCGGGAGAGCTGCCGGCAAGCTTCCAAGGGTGCCTGGACGCATGCAGGCAGTAATTCCCGGATGGCTCCTTGGAGAGCTAAGGGTTTCAGAGAAGAAGCTGGAGGTGGGTGGTGGGGGGGGACACGCCCACTTCTGCCGGTCCACGATCTTCGCAGCGAGTTGCCGGAGGTTGCCGAGGGTCCGGGGGCGTGGCTTCCTAGTGTTTCCCAATACGCGTGGCTCAAGGGTGCGCGCAGCGCTTCGGCAGAGCTTCGGCAGAGCTTCGCCAGTGCCCGCTGGCTCCTGGGCAGAGGTGTCGTGGTAGGTTTCACAGAGTCCCGCGCGTCGTAGAAGACGCCCTCGCAGGCGTCTCCTGCGAGGTTCCCAGCGTTCCACGCATCGTTCCAGGCGGCCTGGCAGAGGTCGCCGTGCGGCGCTTTGGAGCGCTCCGCGCTGCGTGCTTTGCCTCGCTATCCGGGTTTTGAACGCTTACTAGTGGAAGCGTAACTCGTAGAGCTTCCTTGAGCTAGTTGCTGGAAGCTTACCTCGTAGAGCTCTTTGGCATCGATGAGCTAGAGAAATACCTCGTAGAGCTCTTCGGCAGCGACTGGCGCCGGCGGTGAACCGTCAACCTAGTCACCGCCGGGAACCTCGTAGAGCTCCTCTCACTGGTAAGAGTGCAGAGAATCGACACAGAATCGAAAACTTGAGATTTTTCGACAAACGTAGAGACGGTGTTCCGCCCATATCTCCTGAGGCAACTATTTTTGAAGACCCTCTCGCTTCCACTGGAATGCGTCAGATCATTCAGGATCGCCTCGTGTGCGAGAGACATCCATAGCCTGCCTACAGCTCAAGTTAAGTTGACGAAACCACCGTCATCTGCAAAAGTGGTGGTACATGGTTTGTTCCTGGAAATTTTCCGATAGTAATACCTGGGCTACAGACTCCTTCTGCTCTCAGAATTTTCACCGCTCAAAAATCTTTTTTCTTAAAATGAATTTCAAAACTCTGCAAAAAGTTCAGAAAACCGACTCAAAGTTATCACATTGTCTCTTTTCGTCGGGTCGGCTAACTAGCTCCACCCTGTGCCCGAATTCCTCTTAGCTCATCTTTGCCGAAGAGCTCTACGAGGTACTAGCTCCACCCCGCGCCGGAATTCCTCTAGCTCATACCTCGTAGAGCTCTTCGGCAAAGATGAGCTAAGAGGAATTCGGGCACAGGGAAGTTTGTGGAGTGGAGTAGTTAAGCCGACCGACGAAAAAGAGGACCATGTGATAACTTTGAGTCCGGTTTCTGAACTTTGTGCAGTCGTTTTGTAAATTCCTTGTAAGAAAAAGCTTTTTGAGCGAGCATTGGCAATATTAAACTCCTCTCTGAGAGCAGCCTTCGGCTCTCTCGATGCTATTTTTGCATGAGCGGACTTCCGGGAACTGAGGATATTGAATATCCAAAAAATCGTATTTGAAGATTCTTGACGAGGTTCTCCAATTTTTCGATTCTGATTTCGATTGCTATCTGCGCTTCGCACAGTGAGAGGGAGTATACGGCGGGAGGCGGTGACTAGGTTGTCGGTTCACCCGCCGATTCGGGGCATCGGGTGGAGCTAGTTAGCCGACCCGACGAAAAGAGACAATGTGATAACTTTGAGTCGGTTTTCTGAACTTTTTGCAGAGTTTTGAAAAAATTCATTTTAAGAAAAAAGATTTTTGAGCGGTGAATAACAATATAAATTGAATTCTGAGAGCAGAAGGAGTCTGTAGCCCAGGTATTACTATCGGAAAATTTCCAGGAACAAACCATGTACCACCACTTTTGCAGATGACGGTGGTTTCGTCAACTTAACTTGAGCTGTAGGCAGGCTATGGATGTCTCTCGCACACGAGGCGATCCTGAATGATCTGACGCATTCCAGTGGAAGCGCGAGGGTCTTCAAAAATAGTTGCCTCAGGAGATATGGGCGGAACACCGTCTCTACGTGTGTCGAAAAATCTCAAGTTTTCGATTCTGTGTCGATTCTCTGCACTCTCACCAGTGAGAGGAGCTCTACGAGGTTCCCGGCGGTGACTAGGTTGACGGTTCACCGCCGGCGCCAGTTGGCCGACCCGGCCAGAACGGACAAAGTGGTAACTTAACTCGTAGAGCTTCCCTTAGCTAGTTATAGCTGGAAGCTAAGAGTAATACCTCGTAGAGCTCTTCGGCAAGATGAGCTAAGAGGAATTCGGGCGCAGGGAGGAGCTAGTTGACCGACCCGGCGAGAACGGACAATGTGGCAACCTGGGCTCGGTTGATTCAATATTGTGAGGAATTTAACCATTCGTTTGAAGAAATCAGATTTTTGAGCTGAGCATTAGCATATAAGCTTCATTCTGATAGAAGATGAGCTCTGTACGAGTAGTTTTACTATCAGTTTACTTCCAGCAACCGACTTGATGTTAGAGCACTTTTGGACAATGTGCGAACTTTGGGTCAGTTGGACGAACTTTGTGAGAGATTTGAACATTCGTTTTGAGATCTGGTATTTTTTGCACCTGTAGTGGGTTATTTCGCGTTCGCGAATCAATTCTTAGGTCTGTAGGTGTAGTATTACTATCAAAACACTTGGCGAAACCGTCTTCGGGCAAAACATAAAGACACAAATTTTCGAGTTTTCTGGGATTCTGTTCCAGACTCTACCTGCAATTGTAACGAGCAGGGCCGTGCGAGAACAGAGCTCTACGAGGGTTCCGGCGGTAACCTGGTTGACGGTTTACCGCCGGTCCCAGTTCCGGCGCGTCCCAGAGCTAGTTGGCAAGAAAAATCTCGACGGAACTTTTGCTGATTTTTGCTCGGTTGAAAATTTCGTTCTCGAAATTTGACCATTCGTTAGAGCTCTAGTATTTTTTCCCGTGATCTTCGATCTTATTCCCGCTCGCCATCTTGATCTCAGCTCGATCGGGTAACTTTGAAGGCCAAAAAGCACTGTGGCGGGAACGGCCGTTTCGAGTCATCTTGATACGCGCTGTCGGTTTTCTCAAGATAACTCGAGCTCCAGGGCAGCTACAGAGCTGGTTAGCACAGCTAATGCGTTCAGAATGATCAGGCGCGATCGCCTGTTGAATCCAGAGGTCTGAACTCGGTCTGCTAGCCGAGCTAGGGTCGCAAACCTATTTGTATTATTCGAGTCATTGTAGCAGACGCTCTCGGTTTTTCGTACTTAACTCGATCTATAGGGCAGCCACAGAGCTCATACTAACAGAAATCGATTGAGAATTATCAGGCGCGTTCGTCTGTTGCATCAAGAGCTCTGAAATCGGCCTTCTCTCCGAGCTAGGTTCGCGAACCCATTCGTATTGTTCGAGTCATCTTGAGAAGTGCTCTCGGTTTTCTGTACATAAATCGTGCTGGGGGAGGGCTATAGCTCTGCTGGTCACAGGAATCGATTTCGAGACATCAGGCGCGTCCGTTCGTCGAACCGATCGCTCGAAACTCGGTCTGCTGCTCGAACGAAATCTGCGAAACTGTTTTTGTTAGAGTCATCTTTGGAGGTTCATAAGCGAAAACTGGTCGTTCTCTGAAATTCGTTTCCACATTATATATTGTCAGGAAGCTCTACGAGTCCCCCGGCGGTAAGAAAGGTTGACGGTTTACCGCCGGCGCCCAGTTTGGGTGGTTTTGCCAATATTTGAAAGATATTTGACCATTTATTTTGAGAAAGCAGATTTTTACTCCGAGCATTGACATATAAACTTTGTTTCCTGAGCAGCTCAGCTCTCTAGAGCTATTTTCAGTACCAGTTCACTTGGAGCAACCGACTTCATGTTCACTCCGAAAAATCTCAACTTCAAGTTTCCTATAAAAGCTCCCAGAAGCTCTCCCTTTGATCCTGAGCTTTCTCACGGATGCAAGGAGCTCTACGAGGTTCCCGGCGGTGACCAGGTTGACGGTTCACCGCCGGCGCCAGTTCTGGCGCGGGGAAGAGCTAGTAACTCGTAGAGCTTCCCTTAGCAAGTTATTGCTGGAAGCTTAAGAGTAATTCCGGGGAGCTGGAGAGCTAGTTGGCAACAAAAATCTCGACGGACCTTTTGCTGACTTTTGGTCGGTTGAAAATTTCGTTCTAAAAATTTGACCATTCGTTAGAGCTCTAGTATTTTTTCTCATCATATTCGATCTTATTCCCGCTCGCCATCTTGATCTCAGCTCGATCGGGTAACTTTGAAGGCCAAAAAGCACACGGCGGGAACGGCCGTTTCGAGTCATCTTGATACGCGCTGTCGGTTTTCTCAAGATAACTCGAGCTTCAGGACAACTACAGAGCTGGTCAGCACAGCTAATGCATTCAGAATGATCAGGCGCGTTCGCCTGTTGAATCCAGAGGTCTGAACTCGGTCTGCTAGCCGAGCTAGGGTCGCAAACCTATTCGTATTATTCGAATTATTGTAGTAGACGCTCTCGGTTTTTCGTACTTAACTCGATCTGTAGGGCAGGCACAGAGCTGATAATCACAGAAATCGATTGAGAATTATCAGGCGCGTTCGTCTGTTGAATCAAGAGCTCTGAACTCGGCCTGCTCCCCGAGCTAGGTTCGTGAACCTACTGGTATTGTTCGAGTCATCTTGAGAAGTGCTCTCGGTTCTGTACTTAAATCGTGCTGGGGGGGGGGACTACAGTGCTGCTGGTCAGAGAAACCGATTCGAGACATCAGGCGCGCCCGTTCGCCGAACCGAGAGCTCGGAACTCGGTCTGCTGCTCGAACGAGATCCGCAAAACTGTTGTATTATTCGAGTCATCCTGAGAGGTACTCTCGGTTTTCTGCACTTAACTCAGGCCGTATTGGTGGCTGCAGAGCTGGTAATCACAGGAATCGATCTGCAGACATCAGACGCGTCCGCCTGTCGCATTCAGAGATCTGAACTCAGTCTCATACTCGAGCTCGATTGGAAAACTGTCATCTTGAGGGGTCTATGGGCTGGAAAACTAGTCGTTCTCTGAAATCCTTTTCCACATTATATATTGTCAGGAAGCTCTACGAGTCCCCCGGCGGTAAGAAAGGTTGACGGTTTACCGCCGGCGCCCAGTTCCGGGCGCTGGAGAGCTAGTTGGCAAGAAAAATCTCGACGGACCTTTTGGTGACTTTTGGTCGGTTGAAAATTTTGTTCTCGAAATTTGACAATTCGTTTGAGCTCTAGTATTTTTTCCCATGATATTCGATCTTATTCCCGCTCGCCATCTTGATCTCAGCTCGATCGGGTAACTTTGAAGGCCAAAAAGCACACGGGCGGGAACGGCCGTTTCGAGTCATCTTGATACGCGCTGTCGGTTTTCTCAAGATAACTCGAGCTTCAGGAAAGCTACAGAGCTGGTCAGCACAGGTAATGCATCTAGAATGATCAGGCGCGTTCGCCTGTTCAATCCAGAGGTCTGAACTCGGTCTGCTAGCGGAGCTAGGGTCGCAAACCTATTCGTATTATTCGAGTCATTGTAGCAGACGCTCTCGGTTTTTCGTACTTAACTCGATCTGTAGGGCAGCCAGAGAGCTGATAATCACAGAAATCGATTCGAAATTATCAGGCGCGTTCGTCTGTCGAGTCTAGAGCTCTGTACTCGGCCTGCAACCCGAGCTAGGTTCGGAAACCTATTGGTATTGTTCGAGTCATCTTGAGAAAAGCTCTCGGTTTTCTGTACTCAAATCGTGCTGGGGGAGGGCTACAGTGCTGCTGGTCACAGGAATCGATTGCGAGACATCAGACGCGTCCGTTCGTCGAACCGAGAGTTCGGAACTCGGTCTGCTGCTCGAACGAGATCCGCGAAACTGCCGTATTATTCGAGTCATCCTGAGAGGTACTCTCGGTTTTCTACACTTAACTCAGGCAGTATGGGGGCTGGAAAGCTGGTAATCAGAGGAATTGATCCGCAGACATGAGCGCGTTCGCCTGTCGCATTCAGAGGTCTGAACTCGGTTTTATACTCGAGCTTGATTGGAAAACTGTTCGTTTCTTTTGTTAGAGTCTTCAGAGGTTCTATAACTGCTTGGACTGAAAAAACTAGTCGTTCTCTGAAATTCGTGTCCACATTATATATTGTCAGGAAGCTCTACGAGTCCCCCGGCGGTAAGAAAGGTTGACGGTTTACCGCCGGCGCCCAGTTGGTCGATCCGACCAGAAAAGAAGATATGATAACTTTTGGGTGGTTTTGAATTTTTTAAAGATATTTGAAAATTGATTTGGAAAAAGCAGATTTTTACTCCGAGCATTAGTATTTAAACTTTCTCCTTTCTAATATGAGCTGCAGGCGCACTTTTACTCAAAACACTTGAAGGAACCAACTTTCTGTCGACACAAAAAAAAAATAATGTTTTTATTTTTTGGAAATGCTTCCAGAAGCTCTCTCTTTCGACTCTGAGCACTCTTACACGCGAAAGGAGCTCTACGAGGTTCCCGGCGGTGACCGGATCGACGGTTCACCGCCGGCGCCAGTAAGAGTAATTCCGGCGCGCTGGAGAGCTAGTTGGATTGAACAATCTCGACAGAACTTTGGGTGACTTTTGGTCGGTTGAAAATTTTGTTCTCAAAATTTGACCATTCGTTAGAGCTCTAGTATTTTTTCCCGTGATATTAGATCTTATTCCCGCTCGTCATCTTGATCTCGGCTCGATCGGGTAACTTCGGAGGCCAGAAAGCACTCTGACGGGATCGGCCGTTTCGAGGTCGATATTTTTTGCTTAACTCGAGCTGTAGGGCAGCTAGAGGGCTGGTAAGCACACTCATCACATTCAGAATAAATAGACGCGCTCGCCTATTGAATCCAGAGGTCTCAACTCGGTCTGTGAGCCGAGCTAGGTCCGCAAACCTATTTGTATTATTCGAATCATCTTGACAGACACTGTCGTTATTTTCTACTTAACTCGAGCTGCAGGGCAGCTAGAGAGCTGGCCAACACATCTATCGCATTCAGAATGATTAGGCGCGTTCGCCTGTTGAATACAGAGGTCTGAACTCGGTCTGTGAGCGAGCTATGTTCACAAATCTATTCGTATTATTCGAGTTATCTTGACAGAAACTCTCGGTTTTCTGCTCTCAACTCGAGCTCCAAGACAGCCACAGAGCTGATATTCATAAAAACTAATTCAGAATCGTCAATTGCGGTTGTCTGTCGAATCCAGAGCTCTGAACTCGGTCTTCTGCCCGATCTAGAATCGCGAAATTATTCGTATTGGTTGAGTGATCTTGATAATTGCTCTCGGATTCCTTCACTTAACTTGCGCTGAGAGGGGGCTGTAGTGCTGGTTGTCATATGAATCGATTTAAAGAGATAATGCGCGTCGACCTGTCGAATCCATAGCTCGGAACTCGGTCTGCTGCCCGAACCAGGTACGCGAAACTATTATATGGTTCGAGCCATCCTGAGAGATGCTGTAGGTTTGCTGCACTAACCTCGGGCTGTAGGGGGGCTGCGGGGCTGGTAATGACAGGAGTCGATTCGCAGACATCAGACACGTCCGCTTGTCGATTCAGAGGTCAAAAATATTCACTATAAGTCAGAATGTTGGTGGGTGCTGTCGGTTTTCTCAACTTAAGTCGAGCTTGGAAGCTCTACGAGGTCCCCGGCGGTAACCAAGGTTGACGGTTTACCGCCGGCGCCCAGTTTCTGGCAGCGCTTCTGAAGCGCTGCAGAGGACCCCCAAAGCTCTCCAGAAAAGACCCCCCGTCCCCGAGGGTGTAGCAAGTAACTCGTAGAGCTTCCCTTAGCAAGTTATTGCTGGAAGCTAAGAGTGCCTCGCAGAGCTCTTCGGCATCGATGAGCTATGGGAATTCGGGCGCGGGGTGGAGCTAGTTGGCCCAGCCGGCCAGAAAGGACAATGTGGCAACTTCTGAGTGGTTTTGCGACAATACCTTGTAGAGCTCTTCGGCAGCGATGAGCTAGAGGAATTCCGGCGCGGGGTGGAGCTAGTTGGCCCACCCGGCCGAGACGGACAATGTGGCAACTTTTGGGTTGTTTTTTTACGAATTTTTAAGAGATATTTGACAATTCATTTTGAGAAAGCAAATTTTTCGCACCTGTAAACGAATATGAGGGCCTCTCTGTCTTAATATGAGCTCTCTAGGCGCACTTTTACTATCAAAACACTTGGCGCAACCATCTTCGTATCGACATGAAAAAATCATGTTTTCTCTTTTTCGATAAATGCTTCCAGAAGCCCTCTTTTTTGATGCTGAGCACTCCTACGCGTGCTAGGAGCTCTACGAGGTCCCCGGCGGTGACCAGGGTCACGGCTCACCGCCGGCGCCAGTGGTTTTGCGACAATACCTCGTAGAGCTCTCATGGTATGAGAGATAGAGGAATTCGGCGACAGGGTGGAGCTAGTTTGCGAAATTTCGAAAAGGGACGCACTCATACCATCCGCGGCCTGGCTCAGCCGATTTTGCAGCTCCAACCATTCGTTTGAGCTGAGAATTGCGGAAAGCAAAGCTTTGCATCATATAAGTTGCCTCTCGAATTCTCAGCTCATTCCGTGGACAAATTCTTCGGAACGAAGCCAGGAACCTGACCTCATATTTACCTAAAATTAAAAATTAAAGAATTGAAGGCGATCTACTGCGAAGTTCTCTGCTTCGATTCTGACACTCCTACGCGTGAGAGGAGCTCTACGAGGTTCCCGGCGGTGACCAGGTTGACGGTTCACCGCCGGCGCCAGTTTGAAAGATATTTGACCATTTATTGAAAAAGCAGATTTTTACGCCGAGCATTGGCATATGAACTCCTCTCTGACAGCAGCTCAGCTCTCTCGATGCATTTTTGCATGAGTTGACTTCCGGGAACTGAGCGAGTATGAACATCGAAAAAAGCGAATTTGAAGATTTTCGAACAATCTTCATTTTTTGATTCTGTCTCGATTCTCTGCACTCTTACTAGTGAGAGGAGCTCTACGAGGTTACCGCGGTGACCAGGTTGACGGTTTACCGCCGGCGCCATAATTCCGGCGCGCTGGAGAGCTAGTTGGCAAGAAAAATCTCGACGGAACTTTTGGTGACTTTTGGTCGGTTCAAAAATTTGTTCTCGAAATTTGACCATTCGTTAGAGCTCTAGTATTTTTTGCCGTGATATTCGATCTTATTCCCGCTCGCCATCTTGATCTCAGCTCGATCGGGTGAATATTACTATCGAAAAGCACTGTGGCGGGAACGGCCGTTTTGAGTCATCTTGATATGCGCTGACGGTTTTCTGAACATAACTCGAGCTCTAGGGCAGCTACAGAGCTGGTAAGCACAGCTAATGCATGCAGAATGATCAGGCGCGTTCGCCTGTTGAACCGAGAGGTCTGAACTCGGTCTGCTAGCCGAGCTAGGTAAGCAAACCTGTTCACATCAGACGCGTCCATCTCTCGCATTCAGAGGTAAAAAACTATTCACTATAAGTCAGATTGTTGGTAAGTGCTGTCTGTTTTCTCAACTTAAGTCGAGTTAGGAAGCTCTACGAGTCTCCCGGCGGTAAGCAAGGTTGACGGTTTACCGCCGGCGCCCAGTTATTGCTGGAAGCTGAAGAGTGACTCGTAGAGCTTCCCTGAGAGCGTAGCGGCGAAGCTTAAGAGTAATTCGAAAACGCTGGCAGGCTAGTAACTCGTAGAGCTTCCCTTAGCAAGTTATTGCTGGAAGCTTTAGAGTAATTCCGGAGCGCCGGAGAGCTAGTTGGCAAGAAAAATCTCGACGGAACTTTTGGTGACTTTTGCTCTTGAAAATTTTGTTCTATAAATTTGACCATTCGTTAGAGCTCTAATATTTTTTCCCGTGATATTCGATCTTATTCCCGCTTACCATCTTGATCTCAGCTCGATCGGGTGAATATTACTATCGAAAAGCACTGTGGCGGGATCGGTCGTTTTGAGTCATCTTGATATGCGCTGACGGTTTTCTGAACATAACTCGAGCTCTAGGGCAGCTACAGAGCTGGTAAGCACAGCTAATCCATGCAGAATGATCAGGCGCGTTCGCCTGTTCAAGCCAGAGGTCTGAACTCGGTCTGCTAGCCGAGCTAGGTCCGCAAACCTGTTCGTATTATTTCAGTCATCTTGACAGGCGCTCTCGGTTTTCCGTACTTAACTCGAGCTATAGGACAGCTACAGAGCTGATATTTACAGGCACCAATTCAGAATCATCAGTTGCGTTTGTCTGTCGAATCCAGAGCTCTGAACTCGATCGGCTGCCCGATCTAGAATCGCGAAACTATTCGTATCGTTCGAGTCGCTTGCGACATGCTGTCGGTTATCTGGACTTTCGGGCTGTAGGGGGGCTGCATGGCTGGTAATCACTGGAATCGATTTGAAGACATAAGGCGCGTTCGCCTGTCGACTACAGAGCTCTGACCTCTGTCTGCTGCCCGAACTAGGTCCGCGAACCTGTTCCTATTGTTCGAGTCGTCATGAGAGGTGCTGTCGGTTTTCTGCTCTTAACTCGGGCGATAGGGGGGGCTGCAGGGCTGGTAAGGACAGGAGTGCATTCGCAGACATTAGACGTGTCTGTCTGTCGCATTCAGATGTCTGAACTCGGTCTGATACTCGAGCAAGATTCGCGAAACTATTTGTATGGTTCGAGTGATCTTGAGAGGTGCTGTCGATTTTCGCACGTAACTCGGGCTGTAGGAGAGCTGCGGAGCTCGTGCGCAGAGAAAAGGGTCTAGAAGCATGAGGGGCGTTTGGCTGTTGCATCGAGAGCTCTGAAATCGTTTAGGATGCACAGTTCTTATTTTCTGTATGACTTTCCTCGACATTATATGCTCAGGAAGCTTTACGAGTCCCCCGGCGGTAACCAAGGTATGCCGTCGTTATGGCGTCGTTATGGCTTCTGTCGTCTTGTTGTTGCCATGGATGCGAATGTTGAGATACAGCCACACTTACAGCATGAGGAGGAGGTTTATTCGGGAGGAGGCTTGGAGGTAGTGCAGATCCAGGCCACGGGGACCAAGGAGCGGGAGAGGAAGGAGAAGGTGGAGAGCTTGCGACAGGAGGTGGAGGATTGGTTGGTTCAGGAGCGTATGTGTGCTTCGAATTCTTTTGGAGCTAGGAAGCCGACTTGGTTTGATTATCGGAAGGGGTCCCGCCGTGAAGTGCTGGATTACATCCTTGTTCCTCATGGATCGCAGGTGTCGGGGTGCTCGGTTGAGTTTCTGTACGTAGGACAGCAGCAGGGAGCCGTGATGAGATTATCAGATCATGCCCTTGTTCGAGCTTCTCTGAGAGTGGCTTCCAGGGAGTCGGCGAGACGGAATCTCTCACGACGTTCTCGAACCTTGAAAGGCTGGGACCCACTCAACTTGTCTGCTCGTCGATCGTGTCGCCAGTTGTTGGATGCCAATCTATTTTCGTGCCAACTTATGTGTCAGGCAGAGAGTGTTATCTATTCGTGTGCGTCGGCCACCGAATGTACCCCGAAGCGCCCAGCTCGACCCCCTGAACGATCGGAGTTGCTGCGGTCCTTGGATGTGCAGGTCTACCGGAGGAGGGCGGAGAGGGGGACGTTAGCCTATCGACTTCTACGCAGAAAAAGAGATCGGGAAGCGAGAAAATTCAAACGAGCAAAGCTGGAATGGGAAGCGGAGCGTCCACGTAAAGCAGCTTTGAAGGCGGTGAAGATTGAGGGGGAGGAGAGCGTGGACAGGGAGAGGTGGATGGAGGAGATGATGAAGTTGAAGGAGGTCTGCGAGGATGAGGAGGAGCGTCGGCGGTCGATCAAGATTGTCCAGGGCCTCAGGGAGGAGCTCCAGGGGTCCCCCAGACCCCAGGAGGCGACGCTCACGATGGCGGTGGTCCTTCGGGCCCGAGCTCGACTCAACCCTGGAAAAGCCACGGGACCAGACGGGGTGGGGGCAGAAGTAATCAAAGCGCTTCCGTGGAGAGCCGTTCGCACTATCAAGCGATTATTTTGTGATATCTTACGTGGCATTGTTGTACCTCCATCTTCTTGGCATCAAACATTGACGACACTACTTCCCAAATCTTATCCGATATGCGATGTTTCTGATACGAGGCGTATTTCTGTGGAGAGTATCTTTAAGAAGTGGTACAGTACTTGTCTCTCGATCATGCTTGAACCATATTGTCTCCAGGCTGGCACTCATGCATCGTTATTCGGTTTCGTTCCCAAAAGATCATGCACCGAGATATTTGCAGGACTTAAGGCAGCAGCACAACACGCCTCACAGTGGGGGAAGGATCGACGTCTGGTTCTGGGGTCAGCGGATGTGAAGCAAGCTTTCCAGAACACGAAAATCTCGACGGTCAAACGTGCGTTCGACGTCCTCTCTATCCCTCCCTGGCTCCAGTACGGTGTGCTCGTGCCGATGCCGTGCGAGGTCACTTCGCTTCTCTTCCAGGGCTTGCAGCTGCCAGATGTGGGAATTGATACCCACATCAGGACAGGTGGGAACGACAGCCCCTCCTTGTGGAACCTGATAGTCGTTGCGATGTGGGCTCCTTTATTTAAGCTTTGGGATGAGCAGGGGATTGGGTTTCATTGTCTGGATCCAAACTCGGTGGGAGAAGTTTCGGCCTCGGTTCCTGTGCACCACTTGCTATATGCCGACAACATCTTTATCTTGGGATCTTCGGAGGAGGAGTTTAGGCGACAGGTAGGAGACATGACAGAGACTCTGCGGGGATGGGGATTCGAATGGAAGATCGAGTCGCTCGAGGTCGCGTTTATCGGTTTCTCGGAGAAGCCAAAACATCCTATCCTGGTTCGGGTTCAGGATCAGATGGTGCCGTTCAAAGTAGTTGATGAGATGAATGTCTTGGGGAACAGCATATACTGTAGCTATAGGGAGGCACACCAGGACCTTCGGCGGCGGATCGGGGCCGCGCGACGAGCCTTCCATGCGCATGCAGCTTATTTTAGATCAAAGGCAGTCCCGTTTTCGGCCAAGTGTAGGAGTTATATCACTCGGGTTCAGAGCATTCTCATTTATGGAAGTCAAGGTATTAGTTGGGACAGGGACTCCTTGCAGAGCCTGAATGTCTTTGAGGGAAATTGTCTTTACCAGATGACGTCACCCCAAAAGCCAGCCTCCGAAAGTTGGGTTGTTTGGAAGCCAGCTCGACTCAGAATTGCTAGACGGATGTTCTTTGAAGCAAAGTGCCAGAGTGCAGTGCAGAGAGTTCTTTATTCCTTGTGGCAGCTTGGAGCTGACATAGCATCATATTTTGGAGCTAATGTCGACAGCGGATATCAGATTCCTGAGTCGGAGCTGAGCCCAGGAATGGTCGCGGGCTCTCTAGTTACCAATGGGATGGGGGAGGTCTCTTCAGTTACCAATGGGATGGGGGCTGTCTCTTCAGTTACTAGTGGGATGGGTGCAGTCTCTTCAGATATGAATGGGATGGGTGTGGTCTCTTCTGATATGCATGGGATGGTCTCTCCAGTTACCAGTGGGATGGATGTGGTCTCTTCAGTTACTGGTGGGATGGTGGGAGTCTCTTCAGTTACCAGTGGGATGGGTGCTGTCTCTGATATGCATGGGATGGTCTCTCCAGTTACCAGTGGGATGGGTGTGGTCTCTTCAGTTACTAATGGGATGGTGGGAGTCTCTTCAGTTACCAGTGGGATGGGTGCTGTCTCTGCAGTTACTAATGGGATGGGCGCAGTCTCCTCAGATACGAATGGGATGGGCGCTGTCTCTTCAGATATGCATGGGATGGTCTCTTCTGCTATGCCCTCTGATAGGGCCTCTTCTTCTCGAGATGTTGAAGTTCCCTGTGAGCGGGGGGGGCCTAGGGATTCCCCCAGGCCCCCCCCGAAACGTCGGAGGGTGGCTGTTCCTGGACCTGGACAACAGACGGTGTATCCTCGTGCGCATCGTGACGCACGCCGGCTTCTGATGTGCTGTACCCCGAGGTGGGAGGAGAAAAGGACACTGGAGTCAAAATATTGGCGTTCACAGTGGAAGTGGAAGGAGGCCTCGAAACTGACACGATTAGGCAGTACTAAGGGGCAGGCGACGGGTGAACATCCTTGGTGTTTCATGTTCCAGACGATATTTCCCTCGTTTGTGAATCTGGAGGATCGGTGGTGGAGGGCGTGCTCTTTCTCTTACTCTGACTTCGTTCAGTATTGCAGGCAGTTCCTGGAAGCTTGTACTTTGGGGTCTCTGTTTGACTTGTTTGTTGTCCGTGGAGGAACTGGAGGGAGAGGAGACTACATAAAGGAGAGGGGGGAGGAGATGTTGGCTCGTCCGTTGTCGGCGAAGGAGTCCGAGAAGCTGGCCCAGAGATTGGCCTCGAACAATGAACAGGAGCCGACTTGGGATCTGAGTGATGATGGGATCGGTCTCGAGCTGACGGGCGATTCGCTTCTTATCTGTAACTGGATCAATGGTCTCTGGAAGGTTGAGGGAGGAGAAGGAGGAGATGGGGCTTCTTATCGTAGGCGGGTGGCAAATATTATTTCTCTTTTGGAAGAGTTGGAGGAGGAAGGAATACGACCCCCCTCATGGGGCAACGACTTCATTCGACACATATATCGAGAGAGTAACACAGTAGCTGATGAACTTACCCACTTAGCACGGGAAGGCCAGATATTCAGAGAGCTGTTCCACCACCATATCTTTCGTTCTGATGTCCGAGACAACTTTCGAGTTATTGGCCTCCGCGGATCCTTCGACGGCGGAGTGTGTGCCCAAGGTGTGGGCGTTGGCTGGTTTCTGCAGATTGGATATATTCCTCGATTCCATGACCCTTACCCTGACCCTGAGCATAGAGATAAGAGAGCTCGTGTAGTCTCCCTCTTCCCCCAAGCCTCCTCTCCTTGTCCAATCATATGGGAAATAGTAGGGCGTTGTGCACAGGCACTCCCCTCCCATAGCAGTATCACTGACGCTGAGCTTTCGGGTCTCGAGGGCCTCTTGCGGGCCGCAGTCCAGGTGGCCCAAGACCTCCAGCTGCAGAGAGACTAGGTAGGCACTTAACGGGCGCTGGGGCGCTCGGTGCCTGGTCAGCCTCCCCCAAAAAAAAAACCAAGGTTGACGGTTTACCGCCGGCGCCCAGTTGGCTCGAAAAAAAAGAACTGAACTTTTCACAACTTTTGCTCGGTTGAAAATTATGTTCTCGAAATTCAACAATTCGTTTGAGCTCTAGTATTTTTTCCCGTGATATTCGATCTTATTCCCGCTCGCCATCTTGATCTCAGCTCGATCGGGTGAATATTACTATCGAAAAGCACTGTGGCGGGATCGGCCGTTTCGAGTCATCTTGATACGCGTTGTCGGTATTTTGTACTTAACTCGAGCTGTAGGGCAGCTACAGAGCTGGTAAGCACACCTATCGCATTCAGAATCATCAGGCGCGTTCGCCTGTTGAATCTAGAGGTCTGAATTCGGTCTGCCAGCCGAGCTAGGTCCGCAAACCTATTCGTATTATTCGAGTCATCTTGACAGACGCTCTCGATTTTCTGTACTTAACGCGAGCTGTAGGGAAGCTACAGAGCTCATAGTCACAGAAATCGATCGGAAATCATCAGGCGCGTTTGTTTGTTGATTCGAGAGCTCTAAAATCGGCCTGCTACTCGAGCTAAATTCGCAAAACTATTCGTATTGTGCGAATCATCTTGAGAAGTGCTTTAATTTTCTGCACTCAACTCGTGCTGGGGGAGGGCTACAGTGCTGCGGGTCACACAAATCGATTTGCACAGATCAGGCGCGTCCGTCGGTCGATTCTAGAGCTCGAAACTCGGTCTGCTGCTCGATTTAGATCCGCGAAAGCATTGTATTATTCGAGTCATCCTGAGCGATGTTGTCAGTTTTCTGCACTTAACTCGGTCTCCAGCGGGGCTGCAGGGCTGTTAATCACATGGGTCGATTTGCAGACATCAGACGCGTCCGCCTAGTGCATTCAGAGGTCTCAATTCGATTTGATACTCGAACTGGATTGCGAAACTATTTGTTTCTTCTTAGAGTCATCTTGAGAGTCTGAAATCGCTTGGGCTGAAAAACTAGTCGTTCTCTGGAGTTTTTTTCCACACTATATGCTGTCAGGAAGCTCTACGAGTCCCCCGGCGGTAACAAAGGTTGACGGTTTACCGCCGGCGCCCAGTAATACCTCGTGGAGCTCTTCGGCATCGATGAGCTAGAGGAATTCGGGCGCGGGGTGTAGCTAGTTGGCCGACCCGGCCCCGACGGACAATGTGCGAACTTTGGGTCGGTTGGACAAACTTTGTGAGAGATTTGAACATTCGTTTCGAGATCTGGTATTTTTCGCACCTGTAGTGGTTATTTCGCGTCGTCAGTGAAATTCTCGGGTCTGTAGATGTAGTTTTACTATCAAAACACTTGGCGAAACCGTCTTTCGATAAAAACCTAAAAACGCGATTTTTCGAGTTTTCTGGGATCTTTTCCCAGAGTCTACCTGCATGTTTACCGAGCAGCGCCGTGCGAGAAAGGAGCTCTACGAGGGCTCCGGTGGTAACCTGGTTGACGGTTTACCGCCGGTTCTAGTACCTCGTAGAGCTCTTCGGCAACGATGAGCTAGAGGAATTCCGGCGCGGGGTGCAGCTAGTTCGCCAACCCGGTCTGGGCGGACAATGTGGTAACCTCGGGTCGGTTTTTCGAAGATGGCGAGAGATTTTGAAATACCTCGTAGAGCTCTTCGGCATCGATGAGCTAGAGGAATTCGGGCGCGGGCGGGAGCTAGTTGGCCAACCCGGCCCGGGCGGACAATGTGGTAACCTGGGGTCGGTTTTTGGAAGATAGCGAGATATTTTGAAATTCGTTTTGCAAATTTGAATTTTTATTCTATCCAGTGTATCATGGCGCTTTCGATGGTGCAATTCTTAGGGCTCTAGCTACATTATATCGATCAAAAGACTGCGGGGAACCAGTATTCTGTACGACCGAAAATACGATGTCTTTATTTTTGAGAATGGTATTGAGAAGCGTTTTTCTGCTGTGATCTCGAGGGTGCCGGCGGTAACCTGGTTGACGGTTCACCGCCGGATCCCAGTTCGTTTTGCAAATCTGAATTTTTATTCTATGCAGTGAATCATGGCGCTTTCGATGGTGCAATTCTTAGGGCCCTAGCTGCATTATTTTGATTGGAAGACTACGGGGAACCACCACTGTGTACGACCAAACAAACATTGTCATTCTGTTTGAAGCTAGTATGCAGAAGCTTTTTCTGCTATTATCTCGGAACCGAGCTGGTCTATGGAGAGCTCTACGAGGGTCCCGGCGGTAACCTGGTTGACGGTTTACCGCTGGTTTCCAGTACCTCGTAGAGCTCTTCGGTATCGATGAGCTAAGGGAATTCCGGCGCGGGGTGGAGCTAGTTGGTCGACCCGGCCAGAAAGGACAAAGTGATAACTTTTGGGTGGTTTTACAAAAAGTTGAAGGATATTTGGCAATATTCCGGCGCGGGGTGGAGCTAGTTGGCCGACCCGGCCAGAAAGGACAATGTGATAACTTTTGGGTGCTTTTGGGATTTTTTGAAAGATATTTGACAATTCATTTTGAGAAAGCAGATTTTTCGCACCTGTAAACGACTATGAGGGCCTCTCTGTCTTAGTATGGGCTCTGTAGGCGCACTTTTACTATCAAAACACTTGGCGGAACCATCTTTATGTCGACACGAAAAAATCAATGTTTCTCTTTTTCGAGAAATGCTTCCAGAAGCTCTTTCTTTCGACTCCGAGCACTCTTACGCGTGAAATGAGCTCTACGAGGTTTCCGGCGGTGACTGTTGACGGTTCACCGCCGGCGCCAGTTGACAATTCATTTTGAGAAAACAGATTTTTCGCACCTGTAGTGGGTTATAACGCGCTCGCCAGTAAAATTTTCAGCCCATAGATGCAGTATTACTATCAAAACACTTGGCGGAACCGACGTTGGATAAAAACAGAAAAACATGATTTTTCGAGTGTCTCAGGCCTTGCTTTAGAAGCTTTCTTCATGCTCACCGAGGAGGGTCGTGTGAGGAAAAAGCTCTACGAGCGCCCCGGCGGTCACCTGGTTGACGGTTTACCGCCGGTTCCCAGTAACTCGTAGAGCTTCCCTTGCAAGTTATTGCTGGAAGCTTGAGAGTAATTCCGGAGCGCTGGAGAGCTAGTTGGCGAGGAAAATCTCGACGGACCTTTTGGTGACTTTTGGTCGCTTGAAAATTTTGTTCTCGAAATACCTCGTAGAGCTCTTCGGCATCGATGAGCTAGAGGAATTCCGGCGCGGGGTGGAGCTAGTTGGCCGACCCGACCAAAAGAGACAATGTGATAACCTTGGGTTGGTTTTGCTTTGATTTGAAAGATATTTGAGAATTAATTTTGAGAACCGGTATTTTTCTCACGTGTAGTGGGTTATGCCGCGTCTGCCAGTTAAATTCTCAGGTCCGTAGCTGCAATATTACTATCAAAAGACTTGCTGGAACCAACTGCGTTCCGAGTCATCTTGACACGCGTTCACGGTTTTCTGTACTTAACTCGAGATTTCGAGAGCTACAGAGCTGATACTTACAGAAACCGATTCAGAATGATCAGGCGCGTTCGCCTGTTGCATCCAGAGGCCTGAACTCGGTCTGCTACTCGAGCTAGGTCCGTAAAAGTCATCTTCACCAGTGATGCCGGTTTTCTGTACTCAACTCAAGATTCAGAGGAGCTACAGAGCTGGTGCGCACATAAACTGATTCAGTATCACCAGGCGCTTGCGTCTGTTGCATCGAGAGGCCTGAACTCGTTCTGCTAGTCGAGCTAGGTCCACAACACTATTCGTATTTCTCAAGTTCTCTTTAGGGGCACTGTCGGTATTCTGCACTTAACTCTAGCTGTAGTTCAGCTACAGAGGTGGTACGCACAGAAACCGATACAGAATCATCAAGGGCGTTTGGCTGAAGCATCTAGAGCTCTGAACAGAGTCTGCTTCTCGAGCTAAGTCCGCAAAGCTATGTGTATGCGATCGATTTTTTAGAGTATTTTGGCTCTCGCTTAAGCTTGCTTCACGTGTTCCGAGGAGCTGGGCAAGAAAAGAGCTCTACGAGGTCCCCGGCGGTAACCAGGTTGACGGTTTACCGCCGGCGCCCAGTTCAACAATTCGTTTGAGCTCTAGTATTTTTTCCCGTCATATTCGATCTTATTTCTGCTCGCCATCTTGATCTCAGCTCGATCGGGTACCTTTTACTGCCAAAAAAGCGTCCCGGCGGGAACGGCCGTTTCGAGTCATCTTGATACGCGTTGTCGGTATTTTTCACTTACCTCGAGCTGTAGGGCAGCTACAGAGCTGGTAAGCACACCTATCGCATTCAGAATGATAAGGCGCGTTTGGCTGTTGAATCCAGAGGTCTGAACTCGCTCTGTTAGCCGAGCTAGAATCGCAAACCTATTCGTATTATTCGAGTCGTCTTGATAGACGCTCTCGGTTTTCTGTACTTAACTCGAGCTGTAGGGCAGCTCCAGAGCTGGTAAGCACGCCCATCGCATCAAGAATTATCAGGCGCGTTCGCCTGTCGAATCCAGAGGTCTGAACTCGGTCTGCTAGCCGAGCCAGGTTCGCAAACCTATTCGTATTATTCGAGTCGTCTTGGCAGGCGCTCTCGGTTTTCTGTACTTAACTCGAGCTGGGCAGCTACAGGGCTGATTGTCACAGACATCGATGGGGAACCATCAGTCGCGTTCGTCTATTGAACCGAGAGCTCTGAACTCGGCCTGCTGCCCGAGCTAGGTTCGCGGAACTATTCGTATTGTCCGAATCATCTTGAGAAGTGCTCTGAATTTTCTGCACTCAACTCGTGCTGGGGAGGGCCACAGTGCTGCGGGTCACAGATATTGATTTGCACACATCAGGCGCGTCTGTTCGTCGATTCCAGAGCTCGGAACTCGGTCTGCTGCTCGAACTAGGTCCGCGAAACTATTCTATTATTCGAGTCGATACTGTCGGTTTTCTGCAGTTCACTCGGGCTCTAGGGGAGCTGCAGGGCTGGGAATGACATGAGTGGATTCGCAGACATCAGACGCGCCCGCCTGTCGCATTCAGAGGTCTGAACTCGGTTCGATACTCGAACTGGGTTGCGTAACTGTTTCTTTTTTTAGTTAGAGTCATCTTGAGAGGTCTGAAATCGCTTGGGCTGAAAAACATAGTCGGTCTTTGAGTTTTTTCCACACTATATACTGTCAGGAAGCTCTACGAGTCTCCCGGCGGTAAGAAAGGTTGACGGTTTACCGCCGGCGCCCAGTTCCGGAGCGCTGGAGAGCTAGTTGGCAAGAAACATCTCGACGGACCTTTTGATGACTTTTGGTCGGTTGAAAATTTTGTTCTCGAAATTCAACAATTCGTTTGAGCTCTAGTATTTCTTCCCGTCATATTCGATCTTATTCCCGCTCGCCATCTTGATCTCAGCTCGATCGAGTATCTTTTACTGCCAAAAAGCGTCCCGGCGGGAACGGCCGTTTCGAGTCATCTCGATACGCGTTGTCGGTATTTTGTACTTAACTCGAGCTGTAGGGCAGCTACAGAGCTGGTAAGCACACCTATCGCATTCAGAATTATCAGGCGCGTTCGCCTGTTGAATCTAGAGGTCTGAACTCGGTCTGCTAGCCGAGCTAGGTCCGCAAACCTATTCGTATTATTCGAGTCATCTTGACAGACGCTCTCGGTTTTCTGTACTTAACTCGAGTTGTAGGGCAGCTACAGGACTCATTGTCACAGACATCGATGGGGAATCAGCAGTCGCGTTCGTCTATTCAAGCGAGAGCTCTGAACTCGGCCTGCTGCCCGAGCTAGGTTCGCGAAACTATTTGTATTGCCCGAATCATCTTGAGAAGTGCTCTTAATTTTCTGCACTGAACTCGTGCTGGGGGAGGGCTACAGTGCTGCGGGTCACATATATCGATTTCCACACATCAGGCGCGTCTGTCGGTCGATTCCAGAGCTCGGAACTCGGTCTGCTGCTCGAACTAGGTCCGCGAAACTATTCTATTATTCGAGTCGATACTGTCGGTTTTCTGCGCTCATTTCGGGCTGTAGGGGGGCTGCAGGGCTGGGAATCACATGATTGGATTCGCAGACACCAGACGCGCCCGCCTGTCGCATTCAAAGGTCTGAACTCGGTTTGATACTCGAATCGGATTGCAAAACTGTTTGTTTTTTTGTTAGCGTCATCTTAAGAGTCTGAAATCGCTTGGGCTGAAAAACTAGTCGTTCTCTGGAGTTTTTCTCCACACTATATATTGTCAGGAAGCTCTACGAGTCCCCCGGCGGTAAGAAAGGTTGACGGTGTACCGCCGGCGCCCAGTAATTAACTCGTAGAGCTTCCCTTAGCAAGTTATTGCTGGAAGCTTTAGAGTAATTCCGAAGCGCTGGAGAGCTAGTTGGCAAGAAAAATCTCGACGGAACTTTTGGTGACTTTTGGTCGGTTGAAAATTTTGTTTTCGAAATTCAACCATTCGTTTGAGCTCTAGTATTTTTTCCCGTAATATTCGATCTTATTCCCGCTCGCCATCTTGATCTCAGCTCGATCGGGTACCTTTTACTGCCAAAAAGCACTGTGGCGGGATCGGCCGTTTTGAGTCATCTTGATACGCGTTGTCGGTATTTTGTACTTAACTCGAGCTGTAGGGCAGCCACAGAGCTGGTAAGCACACATATCGCATTCAGAATCATTAGGCGCGTTCGCATGTTAAACCTAGAGGTCTGAACTCGGTTTGCTAGCCGAGCTAGGTCCGCAAACCTATTCGTATTATTTGGGTCATCTTGATAGACGCCCTCGGTTTTCTGTACTTAACTCGAGCCGTAGGGCAGCTACAGAGCTCGTGGTCACAGAAATCGATTGGGAATCATCAGACGCGTTCGTTCGTTGAATCGAGAGCTCTGGACTTGGCCTGCTGCCCGAGCTAGGTTCGCAAAACTATTCGTATTGTTCGAGTCATCCTGAGAAGTGCTGTCGGTATTCCGTGCTGGGGGAGGCTACAGTGCTGCTGGTCACGGAAATCGATTTAAGACATCAGGCGCGTTTGTCTGTCGAATCCAGAGGTCGGAACTCGGTCTGCTGCTCGAACTAGGTTTGCGAAACTATTGTATTACTCGAGTTATTCTGAGAGCTGCTGTCGGTTTTCTGCACTTCACTCGGGCTGAAGGGGGGCAGCAGGGCTGGTAATCACATGATTCGATTCGTAGACACCAGACGCGCTGCCTGTCTCATTCAGAGGTCTGAGCTCGGTTTCATACTCGAGCTGGGTCTACACTGTTCGATTTTTTATTAGAGTCATCTTGAGATGTCTGTAATCGCTTGGGCTGAACAACTAGTCATTCTCTGCAATATTTTTCCACATTCCAACGAGTCAGGAAGCTCTACGAGTCCCCCGGCGGTAACAAAGGTTGACGGTTTACCGCCGGCGCCCAGTCCGGCGCGCTGGAGAGCTAGTTGGCTCGAAAAAAAAGAACTGAACTTTTCACAACTTTTGGTCGGTTGAAATTTTTGTTCTCGGAATTCAACAATTCGTTTGTGCTCTAGTATTTTTTCCCGTGATATTCGATCTTATTCCCGCTCGCCATCTTGATCTCAGCTCGATCGGGTACCTTTTACTGCCAAAAAGCACACTGGCGGGATCGGCCGTTTCGAGTCATCTTGATACGCGTTGTCGGTATTTTGTTCTTAACTCGAGCTGTAGAGCAGCTACTGAGCTGGTAAGCACACCTATCGCATTCAGAATTATCAGGCGCGTTCGCTCGTTGAATCCAGAGGTCTGAACTCGGTCTGCTAGCCGAGCTAGGTCCGCAAACCTGTTCGTATTATTCGAGTCGTCTTGACAGACGCTCTTGGTTTTCTGTACTTAACTCGAGCTGTAGGGCAGCTACAGAGCTGGAAAGCACATCTATCGCATTCAGAATTATCAGGCGCGTTCGCCTGTTGAATCCAGAGGTCTGAACTCGGTCTCCTAGCCGAGCTAGGTCCGCAAACCTATTCGTATTATTCGAGTCGTCTTGACAGACGCTCATGGTTTTCCGTACTTAACTCGAGCTGTAGGGCAGCTACAGGGCTCATTGTCACAGACATCGATGGGGAACCATCAGTCGCGTTCGTCTATTGAACCGAGAGCTCTGAACTCGGCCTGCTGCCCGAGCTAGGTTCGCGAAACTATTCGTATTGTCCGAATCATCATGTTCGAGAAGTGCTCTCAACTTTCTGCACTCAACTCGTGCTGGGGGAGGGCTACAGTGCTGCGGGTCACAGATATCGATTTGCACACATCAGGCGCGTCTGTTGGTCGATTCCAGGGCTCAGAACTCGGTCTGCTCGAACTAGGTCCGCGAAACTATTCTTTTATTCGAGTCGATACTGTCGGTTTTCTGCACTTAACTCGGGCTGTAGGGGAGCTGCAGGGCTGGGAATCACAGGAGTCCATTCGCAGACATCAGACGCGTCCGCCTGTCGCATTCAGAGGTCTGAACTCGGTTCGATACTCGAACTGGGTTGCGAAACTGTTCGTTTTTGTCGTCAGAGTTATCTTAAGAGCTCTGAAATCGCTTGGGCTGAAAAACTAGTCGTTCTCTGGAATTTTTTACACATTATATTCTGTCAGGAAGCTCTACGAGTCCCCCGGCGGTAACAAAGGTTGACGGTTTACCGCCGGCGCCCAGTAATTCCGGAGCGCTCCTAAGCTAGTTGCTGGAAGCTTAAGAGTAATACCTCGTAGAGCTCTTCGTTATCGATGAGCTAGAGGAATTCCAGCGCGGGGTGGAGCTAGTGACTCGTGGAGCTTCCCTAAGCTAGTTGCTGGAAGCTTAAGAGTAATTCCGGCGCGCTGGAGAGCTAGTTGGCAAGAAAAATCTCGACGGAACTTTTGGTGACTTTTGGTAGGTTGAAAATTTTGTTCTCGAAATTTGACCATTCGTTAGAGCTCTAGTATTTTTTCCCGTGATATTCGATCTTATTCCCGCTCGACATCTTGATCTCAGCTCGATCGGGTAACTTTGAAGGCCAAAAAGCACTGTGGCGGGATTGGCCGTTTTGAGTCATCTTGATACGCGCTGACGGTTGTCTCAACATAACTCGAGCTTTAGGACATCTACAGAGCTGGTAAGCACAGCTAATGCATGCAGAATAATCAGGCGCGTTCGCCTGTTGAATCGAGAGGTCTGAACTCGGTCCGTGAGCCGAGCTAGGTCCGCAAACCTATTCGTATTATTCGAGTCATCTTGACAGAAACTCTCGGTTTTCTGTACTTAACTCGAGCTGTAAGACAGCTACAGAGCTGATATTCACAGAAACTGATTCAGAATCGTCAGTTGCGTTTGTCTGTCGAATCCGGAGCTCTGAACTCGGTCTTCTGCTCGATCTAGAATCGCAAAAATATTCGTATTGGTCGAGTCATCTTGAGAAGTGCTCTCGGTTTTCTTCACTCAACTCGCGCTGAGAGGGGGCTACAGTGCTGGTTGTCATATGAATCGATTTAAAGAGATCATGCGCGTCCGGCTGTCGAATCCAGAGCTCGGAACTCGGTCTGCTGCCCGAACTAGGTTTGCGAAATTATTCTATTGTTCGATCCTGAGAGATGCTGTCGGTTTTCTGCACTGACCTCGGGCTGTAGGGGGGCTGCGGGGCTGGTAATGACAGGAGTCGATTCGCAGACATCAGACGCGTCCGCTTGTCGCATTCAGAGGTCAAAAAAATATTCACTATGAGTCAGAATGTTGGTAGGTGCTGTCGGTTTTCTCAACTTAAGTCGAGCTTGGAAGCTCTACGAGTTCCCTTGGCTCAAGTCTCTCCTGGCTCAAGCTGCATCGTGCAGTCAGGCAGCCTGCCCCTGGCCCGCCGCGCGGGGGGCGCGTGGCGATTGGGCCACTTCGGCGACGCCTGCACTTGTTTGCGGCATTGTTTGCACTTGTTTGCGAGCAGGCCGCCTGCACTTGTTTGCGGCATTTTCCCGCGTCGAGCTGGACGGGACGAGCCAGAGTCAATCGATCGATTTGGACCGCTGGGGAGCCAACTTCGGACATTGGGAGTGGGAGTATCTTGCCAGACAGGTTGGTAGAGCTCGACACGACGATAAGGATTCTCTAGTCGACATACCATCTGGGCCACCTGATCTCTCTCCCACTTTACCTCACCATCCTGTTGCCCCATATAACTTTCATCAGTTGAGTGCACATCTCAAACGTACTCGAGAAGATCGATCGTTCTGTGCGAAGTGGAATATCCCTTGTAATATCTCAGACGGCAAGATGGCTGCCTCATCAGCTGCTGCGGTCCCCGAGGTTTTCGCTATGGACGCCACTGATATGCCCGTTCCAGGAGCCAAGGAGGAGGAGGTCCCAGAGGGAAAACGGATCAAAATTCAGACGGTTGAAGGCCTCGAGGAGGCCATGACAAAGGGGATGGACAAGATCACGACGCTTGTTGCATCTCTGGGAGGTAAGATGACGGAGGGCTTCCAATCAACACATCGAAGCATCACGGATCTCGGCACCCAGCTCAATGCTCGTGTTGATTCGGTGGAGAAAAATGTACAGCAGGCGATGACGGACATAGATGCTATTACTAAGAAGGTTGAGGATCAGAGGCTCCAGATAATCCAGCTCCAGCAGGCTCCTGCAGGTGGGGCCCCCAGAGCAGGCACCTCTACGACAGCGTCCTCGGCGGAAACTCGGCAGTCAGTGCAGAATTTCACCCCATCGTTCGTCGAGCTCAAGGGATGGGTGACGGACTGGAGGGATGCAGAGAAGCGTCAGGAGGAGATGTTATCACAGCAGGCGTTGAATTCACTGCTGAATGAGGTCCTGGCTGGAGAATGGTTCAGTGGTGTGAAGGAGTTTCTGGACCTGAACCAATCCAAGAGGTTCAACACAGGTAGAGAGGCGTGGGGGTATTCGCGTGCTCGGCTCTATTTCCAGAATGGGGTTACCAGTGACCAGCTGTGGGATCTTCGTCGTCGACTCGTTGCCGCGATCGCCGACAACAAACTCCAGCACGCTCCCAGGGCCCTCAAGGTCCACGTGGAGGCCCCCCCCTGGAAGAAGCCCCATCTGGATGCCGCTGGGATCTTTCAGGCCAAGTTCAAGAGTTTCAAGAAGCATCATTCGAATCTCAGGGCTGAGACGGGACCACCGATTACGTTCATGTGGGGCTCCAGTGACCACTTACCACCTCCAGGGAAGATTGTGGCCAAGTTCTCTCTGCAGAATGGCTGGGAGATCACTCGTGCAATGAATCAGCTTGAGCCAGGGATCAACATTGATGAGTTGCGAGCGAGGATTTCCAGTACGAACTAGAGGTGCCACGACACCATTGCGTCATGGAATGTGCGTCGGGCAGGTGCAGAGAACGGCCATGACATAATTAATTCACTACGTCGTTTAGATGTGGGACTCGCGGGGTTGTGCGAGTGTCAGTTCCTTTCAGTTCGTGATCTCAGCATGCGAGGTTACACAATTTTTCGGAGTACTTGTCGGAAGGCTGCGGTGATTATGTCTAAGTCTTGGAGAGACTCGCTCAGAGCCACATATCGTGGCAAAGGTTTTGTCATTTGTAGTTATTCTAGTGTTACGGTTATTGTTGCATATATGCCACATGAGAGTATCAATGCCCTTACGGAAGAACAGTATGAGCATGATGTGTATGAACAGATATTGTTTGATATATCCCAAGTGCTTCGCACACATAGGTCTAAGTTCCCGAAGCAGCCGCAGGACCTGGTCTTCTTGACAGATGCTAACGTCGAACTCGAGCCAGATTCGGAGGTCAACGGCTTTAGAGTTACTGGATCAGGGCTTCTGGAGGCGTCTGGGATTGCTGGGGAGTCTACGGAGATTGATACTGGGATGGAGGAGGGAGCGGATGACGGCAACCCGTATATGACTCAAACAAAACGTGGTGCACGCAAAGCCAGACCTCATAGGCTTGTCTCGGGCTTCGAAATTCGACGGGCGTCTAGGTTGCAATCGATGAGGAGGGCCCTACTGGACTTCTGCGGGCTCTGGGGCATCAGGATGGAGAACACATTCGGGCAGAGGAGGGTTACTTTCAAATCAGGTACGGGGGTGGAGAAGGTGCTCGACTATGTTGGTGTCAGCCGTCGTTTACACAGGCAGGAGCTCACCGTTGGCTGGATGCTGCCTTCGGAAGTCGGCCACGCCTGGACGGAGCACCCTTGCAGCAGATACGAGCGTGCGCTGTCTGACCACGCCTGCATAGTTGTTCGCTTGTCTTGTGCACCGTCTGCGAAGAGACGGACCCAGCCTGCTCGAAAATTCATCCACTTGCAACCGGTGTCACAGCTGGAGTTTGCGAAGAACATGGACGATCGGGGCAGTCGTTACCGTGCTCTGTGCCAGGAAAATGCTGACCCAGAGGATCGACAGGAGATGTTGGATACGCTGGGACCTGACCTCATAAAGGCCGCCGAGGAGACCCCCCAGAAAGATATCAATCCCAGGAATAATGTGCCAAAGAAATCCGAGATCCACTGGGCCGCCCAGGCAAGTAAACGTGAAGCTCTTCGTCGGGGGGATAGAGAGGAGGCTAAACGGTGCTCAAAGATTGTGAGGAGAGAAAGAAGGAGGCTAGAGGCAAGAGTACAGAGGTGGAGGACGGAAATGAACACGAGGAGGAGGAGGAGGGCCAAGACGGAGACGTTGATCCTTGCCAACGGGATGGAGTCTCAGAACCGCGAGGAGTGGGGGGACGAGATATTGGGGCACATGAAGTCTAAGGTGGAGGACCCCGAGGCCAGAGAGGTGACCCTGCGTGAGCTTCAGTCGCTGCGTGGTCTATGTTCGGGAAGCGGATCCTCAGAGGTGTTCTCGATGTCGCTCCTGCTGCGGGCGAGGGCGAAGCTGTCCACGGGAAAGGCCCCAGGTCCCGACAACGTGACTGTCACGATGTTGAAACAGCTCTCGTGGGCATCTGTGCGACGTGTTCTGGTGAGCTTCCAAGGTGTGTATTCCAGAAGGTTATGTTGTCCCGACAGTTGGCGTCAACTAGCTGCCACACTCATGCCAAAAGAAATGGACATACAACATTTGACAGATACACGTATGCTATGTCTACAGTCGTGTCTTATGAAATGGTACATGACATGTATTGTGATGTTGATTGAGAAGAGGATTGAGGAGCACCGACACTATGTATGCCTGTACGGATTCAGATCGGGACGCAAAACATCGGAAATCACCAGCGTTGCCAAGAGGCTCAGCCAGCACTCCGCTGTCTGGGGCAAAGGAGACAGTTTGTGGCTTGCCAATCTTGATATCTTACAAGCTTTCGATAATGTTACTCCGTGCCTCGCCATGCGCTGTCTTCGTGCTCTTGACATACCTGCTGATCTCATTGTGGCGTTGATTGAACCCATGATGGATAATCAGTGCGTGGCCAGCTTCGAGGGCATCGAGGCATCGTCAGCGGTCTATTGGGACAAATCTATTCGAACGGGAGGAGTAGAGGGACCTATGATTTTTCTGGCAGTTTCTATTGTACTCTGGAGAGATGTTATCGACAGATGGAGGCAAGAAACGCAGTACGGCATCAAATTGGAAAATGATGAGCGCATGTTCAATGGTGAGCGTATGACCCACAGTTTCTGGGCAGATAATCTTTTGTTGTATGCGAAGACCCGCACTGACCTTGAGTTGATGGTGCGTGACATGAGTATCCCCCTGATGAATGCAGGAATGACCTGGAAGCCGAAATCTTTGATGTATATTTACTTTGGTGCGCCGCCTGGCATCCCGCCGTCCCCTGAGCAGGATATCCGTGTGCTGGTGCCGTCTAGTGACGCCGCTCTTGGGACCCGAGAAGTGGTCCTACCGCGTGTTCAAGCGTTTGAGATCCTGGGAGCCACTCTGGAGGAGACCTGGAAGGACCACTCGGACTCAGAGGCCATGCTCCAGAAAGCCCAGAGGATGTTCTTTGGGGAAATCGCGTATTACCGCTGTTCTGGGATTGACTTGGCTGAAAGATTTACTCGCTATCAAGCTAAAGTGATTGCTGCATTATTATTCAACTGTGAGGGCAGAACGCCCGACTATTCTACCATTGCTGCTGTTCACTATTTTGAAGGCAGATGTCTAGCTATAATGTCAGGTATACGCAAGCGGAGAACTGAAGGCTGGTCTGAGTTTCAACGTAGGCGATACAAAGCGGGACGACAGAGTTTTGCTGGACTTGGATTCCGAAGTGCGGTGCAGATATGGATATTTCGTTGTTGGGATTGGGCTAAGGATGTCTCAGTTGCTGCAAGTATTCGTATGAGGAGATACACAACACACACAGAGGAGGAGGAGGGAGAGACGGTACCAAATCGGCGTCAGAGGAAAACTCGGGCGATGGCGGCGGCGGCGACTTCTCAAACATATCATGTATCTCAGATATCCCAGATGTCGAGTGGCTGTCGCCGGCGTACACCAGATGATCAGCCTGCCATACCTGAGGAGTCGGACATGTCACGTGAATGGATGATATCTAGGCTGGCCATGTTACATGGAAGGGGGAAGTGGACGGAACATCGTGACACATGTATTCTAGCAATGCCTGTAAAAGATAGGAAGCAGCTGACACGCATGAACATAGGCGGCCGCCCCCGTGGACATACTGCGTGGGACTGGTGCTTGTGCGATCTCTTTGGTTGTGAGTGGTACCTCTCATTCGACAGTTCCGCTGGGTCCCGTGAGAAATACTGCAAGCATTTGCTGACTGTGATTGGTATGCAACACTTGTTCGACTTGTTTGTTCTACCCAGGCCGCCTGGTGTGAGACATGTGAAGGCAGAGGAGGAGGAGGAGAGTGAGATGAATGAGAGGATGAGCAAACGTATTGCCGCAAATTTTGAGAATGAAACGGAGTGGAGGTGTGAGAATATTGAGCGTCTTGGGATGGAGATTTTGGGAGATAGTAAGACTGTTGTAAACTGGATGTGTGGTGAGTGGCAGATTCGCAACAAGCAGTATGTACGACTGGTGGGAACACTACAAAATACGGTATCGATGCTGTCTGGATGGGGACTGACCTCACCTGCATCGGGACAGAATCTGTATAAGCATTTCTTTCGTGAGGGTAATGAGCGTGCGGATAAATTGTCGTGGGAGGCCAGAGGTGGCCAAACTATTACTCGCTGGTTTGCATATGATAAGTTCCTCAGTACTCGTAAGACTGCTCTCCGTGGTGCATTCGATGGGGGTGTCAGTAATGAAGGATGTGGAGGTGGGTGGTGGCTTCAGATTGGCGTTGTAGGTAGGGGTTCCAGCGTGCAGGTTGATTTTCCCATCTCCTCCTCCTCCTCCTCCTCCTCCTCTTCCTCCTGCACCAGCTCGCACAGCTTCCATTGGCACGATGTGGCCGAGGAGGCGATGAGCTTGCCTCCTGGTAGCACGGTAACCTGCTGTGAACTAGCTGCCTGCGCTGCCCTGACGAGAGCTGCTGCTAAGGTGGCGTGCGCTCTGCTACGACCTACCTAAGATGGTGGGGGCTCAGTTGCACTGCTCCGCCGATTCGGATTCGGATTCTAGTGGCGGACCGCAAACCGCAAAAAAAACCAAGGTTGACGGTTTACCGCCGGCGCCCAGTTGGCCGACCCGGCCAGGACGGACAAAGTGGTAACTTTTGGGTGGTTTTGCGATTTTTTGAAAGATATTTGCTTATTTATTTTGAGAAAGCAGATTTTTCGCACCTGTAAACGACTATAAGGGCTTCTCTGTCTTACTATGAGCTCCGTAGGCGCTCTTTTACGATCAAAACACTTGGAGCAACCATCTTCATCTCGACACGAAAAAATCAATTTTTCCCCTTTTTCCAGAAATGCTTCCAGAAGCTGTCTCTTTCGACTCGGAGCACTCTCACGCGTGAAAGGAGCTCTACGAGGTTCCCGGCGGTGACCAGCTTGACGGTTCACCGCCGGCGCCAGTGGTAACTTTTCGATGGTCTTGCAATTTACCTCGTAGAGCTCTTCGGCATCGATGAGCTAGAGGAATTCCGGCGCGGGGTGGAGCTAGTTGGTCGACCCGGCCAGAAAGGACGAAGTGGTAACTTTTGGGTGGTTTTGCAATTATTTGAAAGATATTTGACAATTCATTTTGAGAAAGCAGATTTTTCGCACCTGTAAATGACTATGAGGGCCTCTCTCTCTTAGTATGAGCTCTGTAGGCGCACTTTCACTATTCAAACACTTGGCGGAACCGTCTTCATGTCGACACGAAAAAAATCTATGTTTCTCTTTTTCGAGAAATGCTTCCAGAAGCTCCCTCTTTCGATTCCGAGCACCCTTACGCGTGGAATGCGCTCTACGAGGTTCCCGGCGGTGACCAGGTTGACGGTTCATCGCCGGCGCTAGTTCCGGCGCGCTGGAGAGCTAGTTGGCAAGAAAAATCTCGACGGAACTTTTGGTGACTTTTGCTCGGTTGAAAATTTTGTTCTCGAAATTTGACCATTCGTTAGAGCTCTAGTATTTTTCCCGTGATATTAGATCTTATTCTCGCTCGCCATCTTGATCTCAGCTCGATCGGGTAACTTTGAAGGCCAAAAAGCACTGTGGCGGGATCGGCGGTTTCGAGTCATCTTGATTCGCGCTGACGGTTTTCTCAACATAACTCGAGCTTCAGGACATCTTCAGAGCTGGTAAGCACAGCTAATCGATGCAGAATGATTAGGCGCGTTCGGCTGTTGAATCCAGAGGTCTGAACTCGGTCTGTGAGCCGAGCTAGGTCCGCAAACCTATTCGTATTATTCGAGTCATCTTGACAGAAACTCTCGGTTTTCTGTACTTAACTCGAGCTGTAAGACCGCTACAGAGCTGATATTTACAGGAACTGATTCAGAATCGTCAGTTACGTTTGTCTGTCGAATCCAGAGCTCTGAACTCGGTCTTCTGCCCGATCTAGAATCGCGAACTTATTCGTATTGGTCGAGTTATCTTGAGAAGTGCTCTCGGTTTTCTTCACTCAACTTGCGCTGAGAGGTGGCTACAGTGCTGGTTGTCATATGAATCGATTCAAAGAGATCATGCGCGTCCGCCTGTCGAATCAGAGCTCGGAACTCGGTCTGCTGCCCGAACTAGGTTCGCGAAACTATTGTATTGTTCGAGTCATCCTGAGAGATGCTGTCGGTTTTCTGCACTGACCTCGGGCTGTAGGGGGGCTGCGGGGCTGGTAATGACAGGAGTCGATTCGCAGACATCAGACGCGTCCGCTTTTCGCATTCAGAGGTCAAAAAATATTCACTATGAGTCAGAATGTTGGTAGGTGCTGTCGGTTTTCTCAACTTAAGTCGAGCTTGGAAGCTCTACGAGTTCCCCGGCGGTAACCAAGGTTGACGGTTTACCGCCGGCGCCCAGTTCCGGCGCGCTGGAGAGCTAGTTGGCAAGAAAAATCTCGACGGAACTTTTGGTGACTTTTGGTCGGTTGAAAATTTTGTTCTCGAAATTTGACCATTCGTTAGAGCTCTAGTATTTTTTCCCGTGATATTCGATCTTATTCCCGCTCGCCATCTTGATCTCAGCTCGATCGGGTAACTTTAAGGCCAAAAAGCACTGTGGCGGGATCGGCCGTTTCGAGTCATCTTGATACGCGCTGA
The DNA here is from genome assembly GCA_963575745.1 of Prorocentrum cordatum. Lineage (NCBI taxonomy): Eukaryota > Dinophyceae > Prorocentrales > Prorocentraceae > Prorocentrum > Prorocentrum cordatum. The sequence goes on along the minus strand of CAUYUJ010017380.1, from coordinate 2,740 downwards.
CGGTTTTCTCAACATAACTCGAGCTTTAGGACATCTACAGAGCTGGTAAGCACAGCTAATCGATGCAGAATGATTAGGCGCGTTCGCCTGTTGAATCCAGAGGTCTGAACTCGGTCTGTGAGCCGAGCTAGGTCCGCAAACCTATTCGTATTATTCGAGTCATCTTGACAGAAACTCTCGGTTTTCTGTACTTAACTCGAGCTGTAAGACAGCTACAGAGCTGATATTTACAGAAACTGATTCAGAATCGTCAGTTACGTTTGTCTGTCGAATCCAGAGCTCTGAACTCGGTCTTCTGCCCGATCTAGAATCGCGAAATTATTCGTATTGGTCGAGTCATCTTGAGAAGTGCTCTCGGTTTTCTTCACTCAACTTGCGCTGAGAGGGGGCTACAGTGCTGGTTGTCATATGAATCGATTTAAAGAGATCATGCGCGTCCGCCTGTCGAATCAGAGCTCGGAACTCGGTCTGCTGCCCGAACTAGGTTCGCGAAACTATTGTATTGTTCGAGTCATCCTGAGAGATGCTGTCGGTTTTCTGCACTGACCTCGGGCTGTAGGGGGGCTGCGGGGCTGGTAATGACAGGAGTCGATTCGCAGACATCAGACGCGCCCGCTTTTCGCATTCAGAGGTCAAAAAATATTCACTATGAGTCAGAATGTTGGTAGGTGCTGTCGGTTTTCTCAACTTAAGTCGAGCTTGGAAGCTCTACGAGTTCCCCGGCGGTAACCAAGGTTGACGGTTTTACCGCCGGCGCCCAGTCCGGAGCGCTGGAGAGCTAGTTGGCAAGAAAAATCTCGAACGGAACTTTTGGTGACTTTTGGTCGTTGAAAATTACGTCTCGAAATTCAACCAGTCGTTAGAGCTCTAGTATTTTTTCCCGTGATATTCGATCTTATTCCCGATCGGCCATCTTGATCTTAGCTCGATCGGGTGAATATTACTATCAAAAAGCAACTGTGGCGGGATCGGCCGTTTTGAGTCATCTTGATATGCGCTGACGGTTTTCTGAACATAACTCGAGCTCTAGGGCAGCTACAGAGCTGGTAAGCACCAGCTATGAATGCAGAATGATCAGGCGCGTTCGCCTGTTGAACCCAGAGGTCTGAACTCGGTCTGCTAGCCGAGCTAGGTCCGCAAACCTGTTCGTATTATTCGAGTGATCTTGACAGAAACTCTCGGTTTTCTGCACTTAACTCGAGCTGTAGCACAGCTACAGAGCTGATATTAACAGGCACCAATTCAGAATCATCAGTTGCGTTTGTCTGTCGAATCCAGAGCTCTGCACTCGGTCTGCTGCCCGATCTAGAATCGCGAAACTATTCGTATTGTTCGAGTCGCTTGCGAGATGCTGTCGGTTATCTGGACTTAACTCGGGCTGTAGGGGGGCTGCATGGCTGGTAATCACTGGGATTGATTTGAAGACATCAGGCGCGTCCGCCTGTCGAATACAGAGCTCTGAACTCTGTCTGCTGCCCGAACTAGGTCCGCGAAACTATTTCTTTTTTTATTCCTATTGTTCGGTCATCCGAGAGGTGGATGCCGTTTTCTGCAACTTAACACTCGTGCTGTAAGGGCGGCTGCAGGGCCGTAATGACGAGGATTCGATTCGCAGGCAATCAGACTCAGGCCGTCGTCCGGCGTCAGAGTAAAAATTATTCACTGTAAGTCTTATTTTTGGTAAGTGCTTGTCTTTTTCTCAACTTGAAGTCTAGTCCGGAAAGCTCTACGGAAAGTCTCCCGGGCGGGCGGTAACCAAGGTTGACGGTTCACCGCAGGCGCCAGTAGAGCGTTCCCTGAGCAGTTATTGCTGGAAGCTTCAGATTAATTTCCGGGGAGCTGGAGAGCTATTGCAAGAAAAATCTCGACGGACCTCTTGCTGACTTTTGTCGGTTGAAAATTTTGTTCTCGAAATTCCTCAATTCGTTTGAGCTCTAGTATATTTTCCCGTGATATTCGATCTTATTCCCGCTCGCCATCTTGATCTCAGCTCGATCGGTAACTTTGAAGGCCAAAAAGCAGGCAGGCGGGAACAGCCGTTTCGAGTCATCTTGATACGCGCTGTCGTTTTCTCAAGATAACACGAGCTTCAGGGCAGCTACAGAGCTGGTCAGCACAGCTAATGCGTTCAGAATGATCAGGCGCGTTCGCCTGTTGAATCCAGAGGTCTGAACTCGGTCTGCTAGCCGAGCTAGGGTCGGAAACCTATTCGTATTATTCGAGTCATTGTAGCAGACGCTCTCGGTTTTTCGTACTTAACTCGATCTGCAGGGCAGCCACAGAGCTGATAATCACAGAAATCGATTGAGAATTATCAGGCGCGTTCGTCTGTTGAATGACGAGCTCTGAACTCGGCCTGCTCCCCGAGCTAGGTTCGCGAACCTATAGGTATTGTTCGAGTGATCTTGAGAAGTGCTCTCGGTTTTCTGTACTTAAATCGTGCTGGGGGGAGGGCTACAGTGCTGCTGGTCACAGGAATCGATTTCGAGACATCAGGCGCGTCCGTTCGTCGAACCGAGAGCTCGGAACTCGGCCTGCTGCTCGAACGAGATCCGCGAAACTATTGTATTATTCGAGTCATCCTGAGAGGTACTATCGGTTCTCTGCACTTAACTCAGGCTGTATGGGGGGCTGCAGCGCAGCGCTCCAGGGGGGCACCCCAAGGCTCTCCAGGAAAGATTTCCCGTCCCCGAGATTCTCTTACCTCGTTGGGCTCTTCGGCATCGATAAGCTAGAGGAA